>JANJGN010000363.1:75000-594504 GCA_026770705.1 Isurus oxyrinchus
CCACACAGCCCCCCGGTCTGAACCTCAAAACAACAAGATGGTGATCGAGGGTGGGATTGAGGGTGAGGTAGATGGCGAGGGCGAGGGTGGGATTGAGGGTGAGGTAGATGGCAAGGGCGAGGGTGGGAGTGAGGGGTGAGGTAGATGGCGAGGGCGAGGGTGGGATTGAGGGTGAGGTAGATGGCGAGGGCGAGGCTGGGATTGAGGGTGAGGTAGATGGCGAGGGCGAGGCTGGGATTGAGGGTGAGGTAGATGGCGAGGGCGAGGCTGGGATTGAGGGTGAGGTAGACGGGCGAGGTTGAGGTCAAGGGTGACCTCGAAATTGAAGTCACAGTCAAAATTGCCGGTGTGATTCAGGTGGAGGGTGAGGTTGAGGGTGAGGTTGGTGGGGAGTGAGGGGTTGAGGGTGAGATTGAGATTGTGATTCAGGTTGAGGTTGAGGGTGAGGATGAGGTTGAGGGTGAGGTTGGTGGGGAGTGAGGGGTTGAGGATGGGATTGAGATTGTGATTCAGGTTGAGGCTGAGGGTGAGGATGAGGTTGGTGGGGAGGGAGGGGTTGAGGGTGAGATTGAGATTTTGATTCAAGATGATATTGAGGTTGATGTTGTGGGTGAGGTTGGTGAGGAGGGAGGGTTTGAGGGTGAGATTGAGGTTGTGATTCAGGTTGAGGTTGAGATTGAGGGTGAGGTTGGTAGGGAGTGAGGGTTTGAGGGTGAGATTGAGGTTGTGATTCAGGTTGAGGTTGAGGGTAAGTGTGAGGTTTGTGGGGAGGGAGGGGTTGAGGGTGAGTTTGAGATACTGGTTGAGGTTCAGGGTGAGGTTAGTGGAGAGGGAGGGGTTAAGGATGAGATAGAGATTGTGATTCAGGTTGAGGTTGAGTTTGAGGTTGGTGGGGAGGGAGGTGTTGAGGGTGAGATTGAGATTGTGATTCAGGTTGAGGTTGAGGGTGAGGTTGGTGGAGAGTGAGGGGTTGAGGGTGAGATTGAGATTGTGATTCAGGTTGAGGTTGAGGGTGAGGTTGGTGGGGAGGGAGGGGTTGAGGGTGAGATTGAGATAGTGATTCAGGTTGAGGTTGAGGGTGAGGTTGGTGAGGAGGGAGGGCTTGAGGGTGAGATTGAGATTGTGATTCAGGTTGAGGTTGAGTTTGAGGTTGGTGGGGAGGGAGGTGTTGAGGGTGAGATTGAGATTGTGATTCAGGTTGAGGTTGAGGGTGAGGTTGGTGGAGAGTGAGGGGTTGAGGGTGAGATTGAGATTGTGATTCAGGTTGAGGGTGAGGGTGAGGTTGGTGGGGAGGGAGGGGTTGAGGATGTGATTGAGATTGTGATTCAGTTTGAGGTTGAGGTTGAGTTTGATGTTGGTGGGGTATGAGGGGTTGAGTGTAAGGTTGAGATAGTGATTCAGGTTGAGGTTGAGATTGAGGTTGGTGGGGAGTGAGGGTTTGAGGGAGAGATTGAGATGGTGATTCATTTTGAAGTTGAGGTTGAGATTGAAGTTGTGATTCAGGTTGAGGTTGAGGTTGGTGGGGAGGGAGGAGTTGAGGGTGAGATTGAAGTTGTGATTCAGGTTGAGGTTGAGGTTGGTGGGGAGGGAGGGGTTGAGGGTGAGATTGAAGTTGTGATTCAGGGTGAGGTTGAGGGTGAGGTTGGTGGGGAGGGAGGGGTTGGGGGTAAATTGAGATTGTCATTCACGTTGAGGTGTAGGTTGAGGGTGAGGTTGGTGGGGAAGGAGGGGTTGAGGGTGAGTTTGATATTTTGGTTCATGTTGAGGTTGAGGGTGAGGGTAAGATTGGTTTGGAGGGCGGGGTTGAGGGTGAGATTGAGATTGTGATTCAGGTTGAGGTTGAGGGTGAGGTTGGTGGGGAGGGAGGGGTTGAGGGTGAGTTTGAGATTGTGATTCAGGTTGAGGTTGAGGGTGAGGTTGTTGGGGAGGGAGGGATTGAGGGTAAATTGAGTTTGTGATTCAGGTTGAGGTTAAGGGTGAGGTTGGTCCGGATGGAGGGTTGAGGGTGAGATTGAGATTGTGATTCAGGTTGAGGTTGAGGGTGAGGGTGATGTTGGTGGGGAGTGAGGGTTTGAGGGTGTGATTGAGATTGTCATTCAGGTTGAGGTTGAGGTTGAGGGTGACAGTGAGGTTGGTGGGGCAGGAGGGGTTGAGGGTGAGTTTGAGGTTGTGATTCAGGTTGGAGTTGAGGTTGAAGGTGAGGGTGAGGTTGGTGGGGTGGGAGGGGTGGAGGGTGAGATTGAGATTGTGGTTCAGGTTGAAGTTGAGGTTCAGGGTGAGGTTGGTGGGGAGGGAGTGTTTGAGGGTGAGACTTAGATTGTGATTCAGGTTGAGGTTGAGGGTGAGGGTGAGGTTGGTGGGGAGGGAGGGGTTGAGGGTGAGATTGAGATTGTGATTCAGGTTGAAGTTGAGGTTCAGGGTGAGGGTGAGGTTGGTGGGGAGGGAGGGATTGAGGGCAAATTGAGTTTCTGATTCAGGTTGAGGTTCAGGGTGAGGTTGGTTGGGATGGAGGGGTTGAGGGTGAGATTGAGATTGTGATTCAGGTTGAGGTTGAGGGTGAGGGTGATCTTGGTGGGGAGTGAGGGTTTGAGGATGTGATTGAGATTGTGATTCAGGTTGAGATTGAGGTTGAGGTTGAGTGTGAGGTTGGTTTGGAGGGATGGGTTGAGGGTAACATTGGTGGGGAGGGAAGGATTGAGGGTGAGATTGAGTTTGTGATTCAGGTTGAGGTTGAAGGTGAGTTTCGTGGGGAGTGAGGGGTTGAGGGTGAGATTGAGATTGTGATTCAGGTTGAGGTTGAGGGTGAGTTTGGTGCGGAGTGAGGGGTTGAGGGTGAGATTCCGATTGTGATTCAGGTTGAGGTTGAGCGTGAGTTTGAGTGTGAGGTTGGTGGGGAGGTTTGAGGGTGAGATTGAGTTTGTGATTCAGGTTGAGGGTGAGGGTGAGGTTGGAGGGGAGTGATGGGTTTGAGGGTGAGATTGAGATTGTGATTCATTTTGAAGTTAAGGTTGAGGGTGAGGTTGGTTGGGAGGGATGAGTTGAGGGTAACGTTGGTAGGGAGGGAGGGTTTGAGGGTGAGATTGAGATTGTGATTTAGGTTAAGGTTGAGGGTGAGGGTGAGGTTGGTGGGAAGGGAGACCTTGAGGGTGAGTTTGAGAATGTGGTTCATATTGAGGTTGCTGTTGAGGGTGAGGTTGTTGGGGAGGGAGGGGTTGAGGGTGAGAATGAGTTTGTGAGCTGGTTGAGGTTGAGGTTGATGTTGTGGGTGAGGTTGGTGTTGAGGGAGGGTTTGATGGTGAGATTGAGATTGTGATTCAGGTTGAGGTTGAGGTTGAGGTTGGTGGGGAATGAAGGGTTGAGGGTGAGATTGAGTTTGTGAGCAGGTTGAGGTTCAGGGTGAGGTTGGTGGGGAGGGAGGAGTTGAGGGTGAGATTGATATTGTGATTCATGTTGAGGTTGAGGGTGAGGGTAAGATAGGTTGGGAGGGATGGGTTGAGGGTGAGATTGAGATTGTGATTGAGGTTGAGGTTGGGGGTGAGGTTGGTGGGGTGGGAGGGGTTGAGGGTGAGGTTGAGTTTGCGAGTCTGGTTGAGATTGAGGTTGATGTTGAGGGTGAAGTTGCTGGGGAGGGAGGGGTTGAGGGTGAGATTGAGATTGTGATTCAGGTTGAGGTTGAGGGTGATGTTGGTGGGGAGGGAGGGGTTGAGGGTGAGTTTGTTACTGTGGTTCATGTTGAGGTTGAGGGTGAGCGTAAGATAGGTTGGGAGGGATGGGTTGAGGGTGAGATTGAGATTGTGATTCAGGTTGAGGTTGAGGGTGAGGTTGGTGGGGAGTGAGGAGTTGAGGGTGAGATTGAGATTGTGATTCAGGTTGAGTTTGAGGTTGAGGTTGAGGTTGAGGTTGTGGTTGTGGTTGTGGTTGATGGAGAGGGTTGAGGGTGAGGTTGAGGTTGAGGGTGAAGTTGGTGGGGAGTGAGGGGTTGAGGGTGAGATTGAGATTGTGATTCAGGTTGAGGTTGAGGTTGAGGTTGTGGTTGTGGTTGAGGTTGAGGGGGAGGGTGAGGGTGAGGTTGGTGGGGAGTGAGGGGTTGAGGTTGAGATTGAGATTGTGATTCAGGTTGAGTTTGCGTTTGAGTTTGAGTTTGAGGTTGAGGTTGAGGTTGAGGTTGTGGTTGAGGTTGAGGTTGATGGGGAGGGTGAGGTTAAGGGTGAGGGTTCAGATGGAGTGTAAGATTCCAATGTTTGTGGCTGAAGTTTTGGTTTGGCTTTTGCCAGTGGTGAAGGTCACTTTGGATTGTAAGATTCAGATGAACGAGGCTGTGTTTGGAGTTACTGGAGTTAGTGGAGTTACTGGAGTTAGTGGTGATACTGGAGTTAGTGGAGTTACTAGAGTTAGTGGAGTTAGTGGAGTTACTGGAGTTAGTGGAGTTACTGGAGTTAGTGGTGTTACTGGAGATAGTGGAGTTACTGGAGATAGTGGAGTTACTGGAGTTAGTGGTGTTACTGGAGTTAGTGGTGTTACTGGAGATAGTGGAGTTACTGGAGTTAGTGGAGTTACTGGAGTTAGTGGAGTTACTGGAGTCAGTGGTGTTACTGGAGATAGTGGAGTTACTGGAGTTAGTGGTGTTACTGGAGATAGTGGAGTTACTGGAGTTAGTGGTGTTACTGGAGATAGTGGAGTTACTGCAGTTAGTGGTGTTACTGGAGTTAGTGGTGTTACTGGAGTTAGTGGTGTTACTGGAGATAGTGGAGTTACTGGAGTTAGTAGTGTTACTGGAGTTAGTGGTGTTACTGGAGATAGTGGAGTTATTGGAGTTAGTGGTGTTACTGGAGATAGTGGAGTTACTGGAGTTAGTGGTGTTACTGGAGATAGTGGAGTTACTGGAGTTAGTGGTGTTACTGGAGTTAGTGGTGTTACTGGAGATAGTGGAGTTACTGGAGTTAGTGGTGTTACTGGAGTTAGTAGTGTTACTGGAGTTAGTGGTGTTACTGGAGATAGTGGAGTTACTGGAGTTAGTGGTGTTACTGGAGTTAGTGGTGTTACTGGAGATAGTGGAGTTACTGGAGATAGTGGAGTTACTGGAGTTAGTGGTGTTACTGGAGTTAGTGGTGTTACTGGAGATAGTGGAGTTACTGGAGATAGTGGTGTTACTGGAGTTAGTGGTGTTACTGGAGATAGTGGAGTTACTGGAGTTAGTGGTGTTACTGGAGTTAGTGGTGTTACTGGAGATAGTGGAGTTACTGGAGTTAGTGGTGTTACTGGAGTTAGTGGTGTTACTGGAGATAGTGGAGTTACTGGAGATAGTGGTGTTACTGGAGTTAGTGGTGTTACTGGAGATAGTGGAGTTACTGGAGTTAGTGGTGTTACTGGAGATAGTGGTGTTACTGGAGTTAGTGGAGTTACTGGAGTTAGTGGTGTTACTGGAGTTAGTGGTGTTACTGGAGTTAGTGGTGTGACCTCCATTGAGTTTCTTATTCTGAGTGGGATTGAATTAAACCCTGAATCAGATTGGGAACTTGGCGATCGCATAGTAAAAAATAGCTAGATTTACCCAGGAAGAGTTCCTGCCTTAGAAACCTCGGGGTTACCATTGACCAGAAACTGAACTGGACCAGCCATATAAATACTGTGGCTACAAGAGCAGGTCAGAGGCTGGGAATCCTGCGGAGAGTCACTCACCTCCTGACTCCCCAAAGCCTGTCCACCATCTACAAGGCACAAGTCAGGAGTGTGATGGGATAATCCCCACTTGCCTGGATGAGTTGCAGCTCCCACAACACTCGAGAAGCTCGACACCGTCCAGGACAAAGCAGTCCCCGCTCGATCGGCTCCCCCCATCCACAAACATTCACTCCCTCCACCACCGACGCACAGTAGCAGCAGCGTGTGTACCATCTACAAGATGCACTGCAGCAACTCACCAAGGCTCCTTCGACAGCACCTTCCAAACCCACCACCTTTACCATCTAGAAGGACAAGGGCAGCAGACACATGGGGAACACCCACCGCCTGGAAGTTCCCCTCCGAGCCACTCACCATCCTGACTTGGGAATATATCGGCTGTTCCTTCACTGTCACTGGGGTCAAAACCCTGGAACTCCCTCCCTAACAGCGCTGTGGGTGTACCTACACCACACGGACAAAATCCTGGAACTCCCTCCCTAACAGCACCGTGGGTGTACCTACACCACACGGACAAAATCCTGGAACTCCCTCCCTAACAGCACAGTGGGTGTACCTACACCACACGGGAACAAAATCCTGGAACACCCTCCCTAACAGCGCTGTGGGTGTACCTACACCACATGGACAAAATCCTGGAACTCCCTCCCTAACAGCGCTGTGGGTGTACCTACACCACACGGGTCAAAATCCTGGAACTCCCTCCCTAAAAGCGCTGTGGGTGTACCTACACCACATGGACAAAATCCTGGAACTCCCTCCCTAACAGCGCTGTGGGTGTACCTACACCACATGGACAAAATCCTGGAACTCCCTCCCTAACAGCGCTGTGGGTGTACCTACACCACATGGACAAAATCCTGGAACTCCCTCCCTAACAGCGCTGTGGGTGTACCTACACCACACGGGACAAAATCCTGGAACTCCCTCCCTAACAGCGCCGTGGGTGTACCTACACCACACGGACAAAATCCTGGAGCTCCCACCCTAACAGCACTGTGGGTGTACCTACACCACAGGGACAAAATCCTGGAACACCCTCCCTAACCGCACCGTGGGGTGTACCTACAGCACACAGACAAAATCCTGGAACTCCCTCCCTAAAGCACTGTGGGGTACCTACAGCACACAGACAAAATCCTGGAACTCCCTCCCTAAAGCACTGTGGGTGTACCTACAGCACACAGACAAAATCCTGGAACTCCCTCCCTAACAGCGCTGTTGGTGTACCTACACCACATGGACAAAATCCTGGAACTCCCTCCCTAACAGCACTGTGGGTGTACCTACAGCACACAGACAAAATCCTGGAACTCCCTCCCTAACAGCACTGTGGGTGTACCTACACCACACGGACAAAATCCTGGAACTCCCTCCCTAACAGCACTGTGGGTGTACCTACAGCACACAGACAAAATCCTGGAACTCCCTCCCTAACAGCACTGTGGGTGTACCTACACCACACGGACAAAATCCTGGAACTCCCTCCCTAACAGCGCTGTGGGTGTACCTACACCACAGGGACAAAATCCTGGAACTCCCTCCCTAACAGCACTGTGGGTGTACCTACACCACACGGACAAAATCCTGGAACACCCTCCCTAACAGCGCTGTGGGTGTACCTACACCACAGGGACAAAATCGTGGAACACCCTCCCTAACAGCGCAGTGGGTGTACCTACACCACAGGGACAAAATCCTGGAACTCCCTCCATAACAGCGCTGTGGGTGTACCTACACCACACGGACAAAATCCTGGAACTCCCTCCCTAACAGCACTGTGGGTGTACCTACACCACACGGGGACAAAATCCTGGAACTCCCTCCCTAACAGCACTGTGGGTGTACCTACACCACACGGACAAAATCCTGGAACACCCTCCATAACAGCGCAGTGGGTGTACCTACACCACAGGGACAAAATCCTGGAACTCCCTCCCTAACAGCGCTGTGGGTGTACCTACACCACACGGACTAAATCCTGGAACTCCCTCCCTAACAGCGCTGTGGGTGTACCTACACCACACGGGGACAAAATCCTGGAACTCCCTCCCTAACAGCGCTGTGGGTGTACCTACACCACACGGACAAAATCCTGGAACACCCTCACTAACAGCGCTGTGGGTGTACCTACACCACAGGGACAAAATCCTGGAACTCCCTCCCTAACAGCGCTGTGGGTGTACCTACACCACACGGACAAAATCCTGGAACTCCCTCCCTAACAGCGCTGTGGGTGTACCTACACCACACGGACAAAATCCTGGAACACCCTCCCTAACAGCGCAGTGGGTGTACCTACACCACAGGGACAAAATCCTGGAACTCCCTCCCTAACAGCGCTGTGGGTGTACCTACACCACACGGGGACAAAATCCTGGAACTCCCTCCCCAACAGCGCTGTGGGTGTACCTACACCACACGGACAAAATCCTGGAACTCCCTCCCTAACAGCGCTGTGGGTGTACCTACACCACACGGACAAAATCCTGGAACTCCCTCCCTAACAGCGCCGTGGGTGTACCTACACCACACGGACTAAATCCTGGAACTCCCTCACTAACAGCGCTGTGGTGTACCTACACCACACGGACAAAATCCTGGAACTCCCTCCCTAACAGCACTGTGGGTGTACCTACACCACACGGGGACAAAATCCTGGAACTCCCTCCCTAACAGCACTGTGGGTGTACCTACACCACACGGACAAAATCCTGGAACTCCCTCCCTAACAGCGCTGTCGGTGTACCTACACCACACACGGGACAAAATCCTGGAACTCCCTCCCTAACAGCGCTGTGGGTGTACCTACACCACACGGGGACAGCAGCGTCTCAAGAAGGCAGCTTACCCACCCCCCACCTTCTCTAGGGGGCAATTAGGGATGGGCATTAAACGCTGGGTCTGGCCAGTGACCCCCACATCCCCGTGAGTGAATTCCAACAAACAAACACGTCAGGAGACCTGGGACTGATGTGGCAGAGTCTTCTTGGCGCGACACCGAACCCGGATCAGCCTCTCCACGGCTCCAGACAGGGAAGGAACCTGAAGTATTCCTTTTCGAGGATCCCGGGAACTTGGCACTCATTCCACCGACTGCAGGTTACCGCGTGACTCAGCGCCAGCCGCGTGTTTGATCTGAACTCCCTTACTTGCCACAGCTCTCTCCGAAAGGGTAAGGTCCCCCTCGAAAACGCAAGTGTGGGAATGAGTGAGAGTCCAGTTCGGAGCCCCTCGCTCAATCACCTCCTGACGCTACCCAGCCTGGGCTTTGCGGAACGGCAGCAGACAACCCATTGAAACTGACCAGCGCAAAGTCGTTTGTGCCTTTGGCCCTGTGTATCTCAGGAAGGATGTTCTGGCCCTGGAGAGCGTCCAGAGGAGGTTCACGAGAACGATCCCAGGAATGAAAGGCTTAACATATAAGGAACGTTTGAGGACTCTGGGTCTACACTCGATGGAGTTTAGAAGGATGAGGGGGGATCTGATTGAAACTTACAGAACACTGAAAGGCCTGGATAGAGTGGACGTGGGGAAGATGTTTCCATTAGTAGGAGAGACTAGGACCCGAGGACACAGCCTCAGAGTAAAGGGAAGACCTTTTAGAACAGAGATGAGGAGAAACTTCTTTAGCCAGAGAGTGGGGAATCTATGGAATTCATTGCCACAGAAGGCTGTGGAGACCAGGTCATTGAGTGTATTTAAGAGCGAGATAGATAGGTTCTTGACTGGTAAGGGGGTCAAAGGTTACGGGGAGAAGGCGGGAGAATGGGGTTGAGAAACTTATCAGCCATGATTGAATGGGGGGAGCAGACTCGATGGGCAGAATGGCCTAATTTCTGCTCCTATTTCTTACGGACCTTGCGCTCTGTTGAGGACCCTGAAACACAGGCTCGTGTCAGTCCTGGCTAGTGACTGAGCAATGTGTCACACATCTGTGCCACAGCGTTGTGTCGCTTCGTATAGCTGACAATAGAGACATGTCGGATCTTTTCATCTTGCACTCATCAGGACACTCGTCAGAAATACCCAGATAAGTGAGGGGGCGGGGAAAGCACCGATTTATACCGTACGTGAAGCGACTGCTGGTTGGTTGGCAAGCGGACTCTGATTGGTAGAGGCGTCGCCATGGAGCACGCAGCTTGGATGGTGATGGACACTTAACTGCCAAGCATGGTTTGAAGTTGACATCAGGCCGCTTGATCTGGATCGGTCAAGGCATGAGCCTGAGGAATGAGTCAGCGAGTGGCCGTCACTTATTTTGTTCGGCTGAAACAGGGGCGGTGTGTGTACATGTTCGTTCTGTCTGCAAGAACAGGGGCCCCGTGCACTCATCTATCTAGCTTCCGGTACACGCAGATGCACCGCACTGCGAGTCCAACTGACGATCTTAAGTCGGTCGTCAATGTCATTCTTACCGCGCCAAGGATTGGTGAACAAATGCCCGATCGCGGAATCACATCTAATGTTGGACACGGTGTGTTGAGCTTGGCAAGCACGGGTTGGTTGGTTGGGTAGGGTCTGTACCCTGCCCCTTGTGAACAGCGGCTGGGACTCGCTGTTTAATACGATCCACGCATCTCTGGGAGGTACAGCCAACATACCCAGCATCAACACTGGCCCTGAAATCCACACACCACGTCACTCATCCTTGCGATAGACAGAACGTCCTTTTGGCTTTGACAACCGCTTCCTGTTAGTGACGAATACCCACTCGTCTTGTTTCTGTACAGGAGCAGCATGATACGGCCAGCTTCACCTGTTCCCCCAACGCCTTCGCCCAGCCAGGGTAATCTGTGGCAGACTGGGTGTGACAGACAGCGTGCAACGATCTGATCAGGGGTGACTGTTATCCTGCTTCTGATGTCCCGAATTCAGCATCCAGTTTACGTAGTGAACAAACCGCTCGGGCCCTATTGATGAAGTTGGCGGTAAAGCAATCTTGTAGGGTCAGTACTGAGGGAGTGCTGCACTGTCTGAGGGTCAGTACTGAGGGAGTGCTGCACTGTCGGGGAGGGTCAGTACTGAGGGAGTGCCGCACTGTCGGAGGGTCAGTACTGAGGGAGTGCCGCACTGTCGGAGGGTCAGTACTGAGGGAGTGCCGCACTGTCTGAGGGTCAGTACTGAGGGAGTGCCGCACTGTCAGAGGGTCAGTACTGAGGGAATGCCGCACTGTCAGAGGGTCAGTACTGAGGAAGTTCCTCTCTGTCGGATGGTCAGTACTGAGGGAGAGCCGCACTGTCAGAGGGTCAATATTGAGGGAGTGTTGCACTGTCGGAGGGTCAGTACTGAGGTAGTGCTGCACTGTCAGAGGGTCAGTACTGAGGGAGTGCTGCACTGTCAGAGGGTCAGTACTGAGGGAGTGCTGCACTGTATGAGGGTCAGTACTGAGGGAGTGCCGCACTGTCGGAGGGTCAGTACTGAGGGAGTGCCGCACTGTCGGAGGGTCAGTACTGAGGGAGTGCCGCACTGTCGGAGGGTCAGTACTGAGGGAGTGCTATACTGTCAGGGGGTCAGTGCTGAAGGAGTGCTGCACTGTCGGAGGGTCAGTGCTGAAGGAGTGCTGCACTGTCGGAGGGTCAGTGCTGAGGGAGTGCCGCACTGTCGGAGGGTCAGTACTGAGGGAGTGCCGCACTGTCGGAGGGTCAGTACTGAGGGAGTGCCGCACTGTCGGAGGGTCAGTACTGAGGGAGTGCTGCACTGTCGGAGGGACAGTACTGAGGGAGTGCCGCACTGTCGGAGGCTCAGTACTGAGGTTGTGCCGCACTGTCGGAAAGTCAGTACTGAGGGAGTGCCGCACTGTCGGAGGGTCAGTACTGAGGGAGTGCCGCACTGTCGGAGGGTCAGTACTGAGGGAGTGCCGCACTGTCTGAGGGTCAGTACTGAGGGAGTGCCGCACTGTCGGAGGGTCAGTACTGAGGGAGTGCCGCACTGTCGGAGGGTCAGTAATGAGGGAGTGCCGCACTGTCGGAGAGTCAGTAATGAGGGAGTGCCGCACTGTCGGAGGGTCAGTACTGAGGGAGTGCCGCACTGTCGGAGGGTCAGTACTGAGGGAGTGTCGCACTGTCGGAGGGTCAGTACTGAGGGAGTGCCGCACTGTCGGAGGGTCAGTACTGAAGGAATGCCGCACTGTCGGAGGGTCAGTAATGAGGGAATGCAGCACTGTCAGAGGGTCAGTACTGAGGGAGTGCCGCACTGTCGGAGGGTCAGTACTGAGGGAGTGCCGCACTGTCAGAGGGTCAGTACTGAGGGAGTTCGCACTGTCGGAGGGTCAGTACTGAGGGAGTGTCGCACTGTCAGAGGGTCAGTACTGAGGGAGTGCAGCACTGTCGGAGGGTCAGTACTGAGGGAGTGTCGCACTGTCAGAGGGTCCGTACTGAGGGAGTGCCGCACTGTCGGAGGGTCAGTACTGAGGGAGTGCCGCACTGTCGGAGGGTCAGTACTGAGGGAGTGCCGCACTGTCGGAGGGTCAGTACTGAGGGAGCGCCGCACTGTCGGAGGGTCAGTACTGAGGGAATGCCGCACTGTCGGAGGGTCAGTGCTGAGGGAGCACTGCACTGTCGGAGGGTCAGTACTGAGGGAGTGTCGCACTGTCGGAGGGTCAGTACTGAGGGAGTGCCGCACTGTCGGAGGGTCCGTACTGAGGGAGTGCCGCACTGTCGGAGGGTCACTGAGGGCGCTAGGAGAATGCGGTTCACTGAGGGTGCTACGTGAATGCAGGTCACTGAGGGCACTAGGAAAATGCAGGTCGCTGAGTGCGCTAGGAGGATGCAGGTCACTGAGGGAGCTACGTGATTGCAGGTCAGTGAGGGCTCTAGGAGAATGCAGGTCACTGAGGGCGCTAGGAGAATGTAGCTCACTGAGGGCGCTACGTGAATGCAGGTCACTGAGGGCACTAGGAAAATGCAGGTCGCTGAGTGAGCTAGGAGGATGCAGGTCACTGAGGGCGCTATGTGAATGCAGGTCAGTGAGGACTCTAGGAGAATGCAGGTCACTGAGGGCGCCAGGAGAATGCAGGTCACTGAGGGCGCTAGGAAAATGCAGGTCACTGAGGGCGCTAGGAGAATGCAGGTCACTGAGGGCGCTACGTGAATGCAGGTCACTGAGGGCGCTACGTGAATGCAGGTCACTGAGGGCGCTATGTGAATGCAGGTCACTGAGGGAGCTAGGTGAATGTAGGTCACTGAGGGCGCTATGTGATTGCAGGTCACTGAGGGCGCTAGGAGAATGCAGGTCACCGAGGGCGCTAGGAGAATGCAAGTCACTGAGGGCATTAGGAAAATGCAGGTCGCTGAGTGCGCGAGGAGAATGCAGGACACTGAGGGCGCTACGTGAATGCAGGTCACTGAGGGCGCTACGTGAATGCAGGTCATTGAGGGCGTTAGGAGAATGCAGGTCACTGAGGGCGCTAGGAGAATGCAGGTCACAGAGGGCGCTACGTGAATGCAGGTCACTGAGGTCGCTAGGAGAATGCAGATCACTGAGTGCGCGACATGAATGCAGGTCATTGAGGCCGCTACGTGAATGCAGGTCACTGAGGGCGCTAGGAGAATGCAGGTCACTGAGGGCGCTACGAGAATGCAGGTCACTGAGGGCGCTACGAGAATGCAGGTCACTGAGGGCGCTAGGAGAATGCAGGTCACTGAGGGCGCTAGGAGAATGCAGGTCACTGAGGGCGCTACGTGAATGCAGGTCACTGAGGGCGCTACGTCAATTCAGGTCACTGAGGGCGCTAGGAGAATGCAGGTCATTGAGGGCGCTAGGAGAATGCAGGTCATTGAGGGCGCTAGGAGAATGCAGGTCACTGAGGGCGCTAGGAGAATGTAGGTCACTGAGGGCGCTGGGAGAATTCCTGTCACGGAGGGCACTACGTGAATGCAGGTTACTGAGGGCGCTAGGAGAATGCAGGTCACTGAGGGCGCTAGGAGAATGCAGGTCACTGAGGGCGCTACGTCAATTCAGGTCACTGAGGGCGCTAGGAGAATGCAGGTCACTGAGGTCGCTACGAGAATGCAGGTCACTGAGGGCACTAGGAGAATGCAGGTCACTGAGGGCGCTATGTGAATGCAGGTCACTGAGGGCGCTACGTCAATTCAGGTCACTGAGGGCGCTAGGAGAATGCAGGTCACTGAGTGCGCTACGAGAATGCAGGTCACTGAGGGCGCTAGGAGAATGCAGGTCACTGAGGGCGCTACGTGAATGCAGGTCACTGTGGGCGCTAGGAGAATGCAGGTCACTGAGGGCGCTAGTAGAATGCAGGTCGCTGAGGGCACTACGTGAATGCAGGTTACTGAGGGCGCTAGGAGAATGCAGGTCACTGAGGGCGCTACGTGAATGCAGGTCACTGAGGGCGCTACGTGAATGCAGGTCATGAGGGCGCTAGGATAATGCAGGTCACTGAGGGCGCTATGTGAATGCAGGTCATGAGGGCGCTAGGAGAATGCAGGTCACTGAGGGCGCTATGTGAATGCAGGTCATGAGGGCGCGAGGATAATGCAGGTCACTGAGGGCGCTACGTGAATGCAGGTCACTGAGGTCGCTAGGAGAATGCAGGTCACTGAGGGCGCTAGGAGAATGCAGGTCACTGAGGGCGCTATGTGAATGCAGGTCACTGAGGGCACTAGGAGAATGCAGGTCACTGAGGGCACTAGGAGAATGCAGGTCACTGAGGGCGCTACGTGAATGCAGGTCACTGAGGGCGCTACGTGAATACAGGTCACTGAGGTCGCTATGTGAATGTAGGTCACTGAGGGCGCTGGGAGAATGCAGGTTACTGAGTGCGCTACGAGAATGCAGGTCACTGAGGGCGCTAGGGGAATGCAGGTCACTGAGGGCGCTACGTGAATGCAGGTCATTGAGGGCGTTAGGAGAATGCAGGTCACTGAGGGCGCTAGGAGAATGCAGGTCACAGAGGGCGCTACGTGAATGCAGGTCACTGAGGTCGCTAGGAGAATGCAGGATACTGAGGGTGCTACGTGAATGCAGGTCATTGAGGGCGCTAGGAGAATGCAAGTCACTGAGGGCGCTAGGAGAATGCAGGTCACTGAGGGTGCAAGGAGAATTCCGGTAACGGAGGGCGCTACGTGAATGCAGGTCACTGAGGGCGCTACGTGAATGCAGGTCACTGAGGGCGCTAGGAGAATGCAGGTCACTGAGGGCGCTAGGAGAATGCAGGTCACTGAGGGCGCTACGAGAATGCAGGTCACTGAGGGCGCTAGGAGAATGCAGGTCACTGAGGGCGCTAGGAGAATGCAGGTCACTGAGGGCGCTACGTGAATGCAGGTCACTGAGGGCGCTACGTCAATTCAGGTAACTGATGGCGCTAGGAGAATGCAGGTCATTGAGGGCGCTAGGAGAATGCAGGTCATTGAGGGCGCTAGGAGAATGCAGGTCACTGAGGGCGCTAGGATAATGCAGGTCACTGAGGGCGCTAGGAGAATGCAGGTCACTGAGGGCGCTGGGAGAATTCCGGGCACGGAGGGCACTACGTGAATGCAGGTCACTGAGGGCACTAGGAGAATGCAGGTCACTGAGGGCGCTAGGAGAATGCAGGTCACTGAGGGTGCAAGGAGAATTCCGGTCACGGAGGGCACTACGTGAATGCAGGTTACTGAGGGCGCTAGGAGAATGCAGGTCACTGAGGGCGCTAGGAGAATGCAGGTCACTGAGGGCGCTACGTCAATTCCGGTCACTGAGGGCGCTAGGAGAATGCAGGTCACTGAGGTCGCTACGAGAATGCAGGTCACTGAGGGCACTAGGAGAATGCAGGTCACTGAGGGCGCTATGTGAATGCAGGTCACTGAGGGCGCTCGGAGAATGCAGGTCACTGAGGGCGCTAGTAGAATGCAGGTCGCTGAGGGCACTACGTGAATGCAGGTTACTGAGGGCGCTAGGAGAATGCAGGTCACTGAGGGCGCTACGTGAATGCAGGTCACTGAGGGCGCTACGTGAATGCAGGTCACTGAGGGCGCTAGGAGAATGCAGGTCACTGAGGTCGCTACGAGAATGCAGGTCACTGAGGGCACTAGGAGAATGCAGGTCACTGAGGGCGCTATGTGAATGCAGGTTACTGAGGGCGCTAGGAGAATGCAGGTCACTGAGTGCGCTACGAGAATGCAGGTCACTGAGGGCGCTAGGAGAATGCAGGTCACTGAGGGCGCTAGTAGAATGCAGGTCGCTGAGGGCACTACGTGAATGCAGGTTACTGAGGGCGCTAGGAGAATGCAGGTCACTGAGGGCGCTACGTGAATGCAGGTCACTGAGGGCGCTACGTGAATGCAGGTCATGAGGGCGCTAGGATAATGCAGGTCACTGAGGGCGCTAGGAGAATGCAGGTCACTGAGGGCGCTATGTGAATGCAGTTCATGAGGGCGCTAGGAGAATGCAGGTCACTGAGGGCGCTATGTGAATGCAGGTCATGAGGACGCGAGGATAATGCAGGTCACTGAGGGCGCTACGTGAATGCAGGTCACTGAGGTCGCTAGGAGAATACAGGTCACTGAGGGCGCTAGGAGAATGCAGGTCACTGAGGGCGCTAGGAGAATGCAGGTCACTGAGGGCGCTCGGAGAATGCAGGTCACTGAGGGCGCCATGTGAATGCAGGTCACTGAGGGCACTAGGAGAATGCAGGTCACTGAGGGCACTAGGAGAATGCAGGTCACTGAGGGCGCTATGTGAATGCAGGTCACTGAGGGCGCGAGGATAATGCAGGTCACTGAGGGCGCTACGTGAATGCAGGTCACTGAGGTCGCTAGGAGAATGCAGGTCACTGAGGGCGCTAGGAGAATGCAGGTCACTGAGGGCGCTATGTGAATGCAGGTCACTGAGGGCACTAGGAGAATGCAGGTCACTGAGGGCACTAGGAGAATGCAGGTCACTGAGGGCGCTACGTGAATACAGGTCACTGAGGGCGCTACGTCAATTCAGGTCACTGAGGGCGCTAGGAGAATGCAGGTCACTGAGGTCGCTAGGAGAATGCAGGTCACTGAGGGCGCTACGTGAATGCAGGTCACTGAGGGCACTAGGAGAATGCAGGTAACTGAGGGCGCTAGGAGAATGCAGGTCACTGAGGGCGCTACTTGAATACAGGTCACTGAGGGCGCTATGTGAATGCAGGTCACTGAGGGCGCTAGGAGAATGCAGGTTACTGAGTGCGCTACGAGGATGCAGGTCACTGAGGGCGCTAGGAGAATGCAGTTCATTGAGGGCGCTAGGAGAATGCAGGTCACTGACGGCACTACGTGAATGCAGGTCACGGAGGGCACTACGTGAATGCAGGTCACTGACGGCACTACGTGAATGCAGGTCACTGAGGGCGCTAGGAGAATGCAGGTCGCTGAGGGCGCTAGGAGAATGAAGGTCGCTGAGGGCGCTGCGTGAATGCAGGTCACTGAGGGCGCTAGGAGAATACAGGTCACTGAGGGCGCTAGGAGAATGCAGGTCACCGAGTGCGCTTGGAGAATGCAGGTTACTGAGGGCGCTAGGAGAATGCAGGTTACTGAGGGCGCTAGGAGAATGCAGGTCACTGACGGCACTACGTGAATGCAGATCACTGAGAGCGCTACGTGAATGCAGGTCACCGAGTGCACTAGGAGAATGCAGATCACTGAGGGCGCTACGTGAATGCAGGTCACTGAGGGCGCTACGTCAATTCAGGTCACTGATGGCGCTAGGAGAATGCAGGTCACTGAGTGCGCTACGAGAATGCAGGTCACTGAGGGCGCTAGGAGAATGCAGGTCACTGAGGGCGCTAGGAGAATGCAGGTCACTGAGGGCGCTATGTGAATGCAGGTCGCTGAGGGCGCTAGTAGAATGCAGGTCGCTGAGGGCGCTAGGAGAATGCAGGTCACTGAGGGCGCTAGGAGAATGCAGGTCACTGAGGGCGCTACGTGAATGCAGGTTACTGAGGGCGCTAGGAGAATGCAGGTCACTGAGGGCGCTAGGAGAATGCAGGTCACTGAGGGCGCTACGTGAATGCAGGTCACTGAGGGCGCTACGTGAATGCAGGTCATGAGGGCGCTAGGATAATGCAGGTCACTGAGGGCGCTAGGAGAATGCAGGTCACTGAGGGCGCTAGGTGAATGTAGGTCACTGAGGTCGCTACGTGAATGCAGGTCACTGAGGGCGCTAGGAGAATGCAGGTCACTGAGGGCGCTACGTGAATGCAGGTCACTGAGTGCGCTAGGAGAATGCAGGTCACTGAGGGCGCTACATGAATGCAGGTTACAGAGGGCGCTAGGAGAATGCAGGTCACTGACGGCACTACGTGAATGCAGGTCATGAGGGCGCTAGGAGAATGCAGGTCACTGAGGGCGCTAGGAGAATGCAGGTCACCGAGTGCGCTTGGAGAATGCAGGTTACTGAGGGCGCTAGGAGAATGCAGGTCACTGAGGGCACTAGGAGAATGCAGGTTACTGAGGGCGCTAGGAGAATGCAGGTCGCTGAGGGCGCTACGTGAATGCAGGTCACTGACGGCACTACGTGAATGCAGATCACTGAGGGCGCTACGTCAATTCAGGTCACTGAGGGCGCTAGGAGAATGCAGGTCACTGAGTGCGCTAGGAGAATGCAGGTCATTGAGGGCGCTAGGAGAATGCAGGTCACTGAGGGCGCTATGTGAATGCAGGTCACTGAGGGCGCTAGGAGAATGCAGGTCACCGAGGGCGCTACGTGAATGCAGGTTACTGAGGGCGCAAGGAGAATGCAGGTCACCGAGGGCGCTACGTGAATGCAGGTCACTGAGGGCGCTATGTGAATGCAGGTCACTGAGGGCGCTAGGAGAATGCAGGTCACCGAGGGCGCTAGGTGAATGTAGGTCACTGAGGGCGCTAGGACAATGCAGGTCACTGTGGGCGCGACATGAATGCAGGTCACTGAGGGCGCTACGTGAATACAGGTCACTGAGGGCGCTAGGATAATGCAGGTCACTGAGGGCGCAAGGAGAATGCAGGTCACTGAGGGCGCTAGGGGAATGCAGGTCACTGAGGGCGCTAGGAGAATGCAGGTCACTGAGGGCGCTAGGAGAATGCAGGTCACCGAGGGCGCTACGTGAATGCAGGTCACTGAGGGCGTTAGGAGAATGCAGGTCATTGAGGGCATTCGGAAAATGCAGGTCGCTGAGTGCGCTAGGAGAATGCGGGTCACTGAGGGCGCTACGTGAATGCAGGTCACGGAGGGCGCTACGTGAATGCAGGTCACCGAATGCGCTAGGAGAATGCAGGTCACTGAGGGCGCTACGTGAATGCAGGTCACTGAGGGCGCTAAGAGAATGCAGGTCACTGAGGGCGCTAGGAGAATGCAGGTCACTGAGGGCGCTAGGAGAATGCAGGTGACTGAGGGCGCTAGGAGAATGCAGGTCACTGAGGGCGCTAGGAGAATGCAGGTCACTGAGGGCGCTAGGAGAATGCAGGTCACTGAGGGCGCTAGGAGAATGCAGGTCACTGAGGGCGCTACGTGAATGCAGGTCACCGAATGCGCTAGGAGAATGCAGGTCACTGAGGGCGCTAGAAGAATGCAGGTCACTGAGGGCGCTACGTGAATGAAGGTCACTGAGGGCGCTAGGATTATGCAGGTCACTGAGGGCGCTAGGAGAATGCAGGTCACTGAAGGCACTAGGAGAATGCAGGTCACTGAGGGCGCTACGTGAATGCAGGTCACTGAGGGCGCTAGGAGAATGCAGGTCACTGAGTGCGCCAAATGAATGCAGGTTACTGAGGGCGCTAGGAGAATGCAGGTCATTGAGGGCGCTAGGAGAATGCAGGTCACTGAGGGCGCTAGGAGAATGTAGGTCACTGAGGGCGCTGGGAGAATTCCGGTCACGGAGGGCACTACGTGAATGCAGGTCACTGAGGGCACTAGGAGAATGCAGGTCACTGAGGGCGCTAGGAGAATGCAGGTCACTGAGGGCGCTAGGAGAATGCAGGTCACTGAGGGCGCTAGGAGAATGCAGGTCACTGAGGGTGCAAGGAGAATTCCGGTCACGGAGGGCACTACGTGAATGCAGGTTACTGAGGGCGCTAGGAGAATGCAGGTCACTGAGGGCGCTAGGAGAATGCAGGTCACTGAGGGCGCTACGTCAATTCAGGTCACTGAGGGCGCTAGGTGAATGCAGGTCACTGAGGTCGCTACGAGAATGCAGGTCACTGAGGGCACTAGGAGAATGCAGGTCACTGAGGGCGCTATGTGAATGCAGGTTACTGAGGGCGCTACGTCAATTCAGGTCACTGAGGGCGCTAGGAGAATGCAGGTCACTGAGGGCGCTAGGAGAATGCAGGTCACTGAGGGCGCTAGTAGAATGCAGGTCGCTGAGGGCACTACGTGAATGCAGGTTACTGAGGGCGCTAGGAGAATGCAGGTCACTGAGGGCGCTACGTGAATGCAGGTCACTGAGGGCGCTACGTGAATGCAGGTCATGAGGGCGCTAGGATAATGCAGGTCACTGAGGGCGCTAGGAGAATGCAGGTCACTGAGGGCGCTATGTGAATGCAGGTCATGAGGGCGCTAGGAGAATGCAGGTCACTGAGGGCGCTATGTGAATGCAGGTCATGAGTGCGCGAGGATAATGCAGGTCACTGAGGGCGCTACGTGAATGCAGGTCACTGAGGTCGCTAGGAGAATGCAGGTCACTGAGGGCGCTCGGAGAATGAAGGTCACTGAGGGCGCTATGTGAATGCAGGTCACTGAGGGCACTAGGAGAATGCAGGTCACTGAGGGCGCTATGTGAATGCAGGTCATGAGGGCGCGAGGATAATGCAGGTCACTGAGGGCGCTACGTGAATGCAGGTCACTGAGGTCGCTAGGAGAATGCAGGTCACTGAGGGCGCTAGGAGAATGCAGGTCACTGAGGGCGCTATGTGAATGCAGGTCACTGAGGGCACTAGGAGAATGCAGGTCACTGAGGGCACTAGGAGAATGCAGGTCACTGAGGGCGCTACGTGAATGCAGGTCACTGAGGGCGCTACGTCAATTCAGGTCACTGAGGGCGCTAGGAGAATGCAGGTCACTGAGTGCGCTACGAGAATGCAGGTCACTGAGGGCGCTAGGAGAATGCAGGTCACTGAGGGCGCTAGTAGAATGCAGGTCGCTGAGGGCACTACGTGAATGCAGGTTACTGAGGGCGCTAGGAGAATGCAGGTCACTGAGGGCGCTACATGAATGCAGGTCACTGAGGGCACTACGTGAATGCAGGTCATGAGGGCGCTAGGATAATGCAGGTCACTGAGGGCGCTAGGAGAATGCAGGTCACTGAGGGCGCTATGTGAATGCAGGTCATGAGGGCGCTAGGAGAATGCAGGTCACTGAGGGCGCTATGTGAATGCAGGTCATGAGGACGCGAGGATAATGCAGGTCACTGAGGGCGCTACGTGAATGCAGGTCACTGAGGGCTCTCGGAGAATGCAGGTCACTGAGGGCGCTATGTGAATGCAGGTCACTGAGGGCACTAGGAGAATGCAGGTCACTGAGGGCGCTAGGAGAATGCAGGTCACTGAGGGCGCTATGTGAATGCAGGTCACTGAGGGCACTAGGAGAATGCAGGTCACTGAGGGCACTAGGAGAATGCAGGTCACTGAGGGCGCTACGTGAATGCAGGTCACTGAGGGCGCTACGTGAATACAGGTCACTGAGGGCGCTAGGTGAATGCAGGTCACTGAGGGCGCTAGGAGAATGCAGGTTACTGAGTGCGCTACGAGGATGCAGGTCACTGAGGGCGCTAGGAGAATGCAGTTCATTGAGGGCGCTACGTGAATGCAGGTCACTGAGGGCGCTATGTGAATACAGGTCACTGAGGGCGCAAGGAGAATGCAGGTCGCTGAGGGCGCTAGGAGAATGAAGGTCGCTGAGGGCGCTGCGTGAATGCAGGTCATGAGGGCGCTAGGAGAATACAGGTCACTGAGGGCGCTATGTGAATGCAGGTCACTGAGGGCGCTAGGAGAATACAGGACACTGAGGGCGCTAGGAGAATGCAGGTCACCGAGTGCGCTTGGAGAATGCAGGTTACTGAGGGCGCTAGGAGAATGCAGGTTCCTGAGGGCGCTAGGAGAATGCAGGTCACTGACGGCACTACGTGAATGCAGGTCACTGAGAGCGCTACGTGAATGCAGGTCACCGAGTGCACTAGGAGAATGCAGATCACTGAGGGCGCTACGTGAATGCAGGTCACTGAGGGCGCTACGTCAATTCAGGTCACTGATGGCGCTTGGAGAATGCAGGTCACTGAGGGCGCTAGGAGAATGCAGGTCACTGAGGGCGCTATGTGAATGCAGGTCGCTGAGGGCGCTAGGAGAATGCAGGTCATTGAGGGCGCTAGGAGAATGCAGGTCACTGAGGGCGCTAGGAGAATGTAGGTCACTGAGGGCGCTGGGAGAATTCCGGTCACGGAGGGCACTACGTGAATGCAGGTCACTGAGGGCACTAGGAGAATGCAGGTCACTGAGGGCGCTAGGAGAATGCAGGTCACTGAGGGCGCTAGGAGAATGCAGGTCACTGAGGGCGCTAGGAGAATGCAGGTCACTGAGGGTGCAAGGAGAATTCCGGTCACGGAGGGCACTACGTGAATGCAGGTTACTGAGGGCGCTAGGAGAATGCAGGTCACTGAGGGCGCTAGGAGAATGCTGGTCACTGAGGGCGCTACGTCAATTCAGGTCACTGAGGGCGCTAGGTGAATGCAGGTCACTGAGGTCGCTACGAGAATGCAGGTCACTGAGGGCACTAGGAGAATGCAGGTCACTGAGGGCGCTATGTGAATGCAGGTTACTGAGGGCGCTACGTCAATTCAGGTCACTGAGGGCGCTACGTGAATGCAGGTCACTGAGGGCGCTAGGAGAATGCAGGTCACTGAGGGCTCTAGTAGAATGCAGGTCGCTGAGGGCACTACGTGAATGCAGGTTACTGAGGGCGCTAGGAGAATGCAGGTCACTGAGGGCGCTACGTGAATGCAGGTCACTGAGGGCGCTACGTGAATTCAGGTCATGAGGGCGCTAGGATAATGCAGGTCACTGAGGGCGCTAGGAGAATGCAGGTCACTGAGGGCGCTATGTGAATGCAGGTCATGAGGGCGCTAGGAGAATGCAGGTCACTGAGGGCGCTATGTGAATGCAGGTCATGAGTGCGCGAGGATAATGCAGGTCACTGAGGGCGCTACGTGAATGCAGGTCACTGAGGTCGCTAGGAGAATGCAGGTCACTGAGGGCGCTCGGAGAATGAAGGTCACTGAGGGCGCTATGTGAATGCAGGTCACTGAGGGCACTAGGAGAATGCAGGTCACTGAGGGCGCTATGTGAATGCAGGTCATGAGGGCGCGAGGATAATGCAGGTCACTGAGGGCGCTACGTGAATGCAGGTCACTGAGGTCGCTAGGAGAATGCAGGTCACTGAGGGCGCTAGGAGAATGCAGGTCACTGAGGGCGCTATGTGAATGCAGGTCACTGAGGGCACTAGGAGAATGCAGGTCACTGAGGGCCCTAGGAGAATGCAGGTCACTGAGGGCGCTACGTGAATGCAGGTCACTGAGGGCGCTACGTCAATTCAGGTCACTGAGGGCGCTAGGAGAATGCAGGTCACTGAGTGCGCTAGGAGAATGCAGGTCACTGAGGGCGCTAGGAGAATGCAGGTCACTGAGGGCGCTAGTAGAATGCAGGTCGCTGAGGGCACTACGTGAATGCAGGTTACTGAGGGCGCTAGGAGAATGCAGGTCACTGAGGGCGTTACGTGAATGCAGGTCACTGAGGGCGCTACGTGAATGCAGGTCATGAGGGCGCTAGGATAATGCAGGTCACTGAGGGCGCTAGGAGAATGCAGGTCACTGAGGGCGCTATGTGAATGCAGGTCATGAGGGCGCTAGGAGAATGCAGGTCACTGAGGGCGCTATGTGAATGCAGGTCATGAGGACGCGAGGATAATGCAGGTCACTGAGGGCGCTACGTGAATGCAGGTCACTGAGGGCGCTCGGAGAATGCAGGTCACTGAGGGCGCTATGTGAATGCAGGTCACTGAGGGCACTAGGAGAATGCAGGTCACTGAGGGCGCTAGGAGAATGCAGGTCACTGAGGGCGCTATGTGAATGCAGGTCACTGAGGGCACTAGGAGAATGCAGGTCACTGAGGGCACTAGGAGAATGCAGGTCACTGAGGGCGCTACGTGAATGCAGGTCACTGAGGGCGCTACGTGAATACAGGTCACTGAGGGCGCTATGTGAATGCAGGTCACTGAGGGCGCTAGGAGAATGCAGGTTACTGAGTGCGCTACGAGGATGCAGGTCACTGAGGGCGCTAGGAGAATGCAGTTCATTGAGGGCGCTACGTGAATGCAGGTCACTGAGGGCGCTATGTGAATACAGGTCACTGAGGGCGCAAGGAGAATGCAGGTCGCTGAGGGCGCTAGGAGAATGAAGGTCGCTGAGGGCGCTGCGTGAATGCAGGTCATGAGGGCGCTAGGAGAATACAGGTCACTGAGGGCGCTATGTGAATGCAGGTCACTGAGGGCGCTAGGAGAATACAGGACACTGAGGGCGCTAGGAGAATGCAGGTCACCGAGTGCGCTTGGAGAATGCAGGTTACTGAGGGCGCTAGGAGAATGCAGGTTCCTGAGGGCGCTAGGAGAATGCAGGTCACTGACGGCACTACGTGAATGCAGGTCACTGAGAGCGCTACGTGAATGCAGGTCACCGAGTGCACTAGGAGAATGCAGATCACTGAGGGCGCTACGTGAATGCAGGTCACTGAGGGCGCTACGTCAATTCAGGTCACTGATGGCGCTAGGAGAATGCAGGTCACTGAGGGCGCTAGGAGAATGCAGGTCACTGAGGGCGCTATGTGAATGCAGGTCGCTGAGGGCGCTAGGAGAATGCAGGTCACTGAGGGTGCTACGTGAATGCAGGTCGCTGAGGGCGCTAGGAGAATGCAGGTCACTGAGGGCGCTAGGAGAATGCCGGTCACTGAGGGCGCTACGTGAATGCAGGTTACTGAGGGCGCTAGGAGAATGCAGGTCACTGAGGGCGCTAGGAGAATGCAGGTCACTTAGGGCGCTACGTGAATGCAGGTCACTGAGGGCGCTACGTGAATGCAGGTCATGAGGGCGCTAGGATAATGCAGGTCACTGAGGGCGCTAGGAGAATGCAGGTCACTGAGGGCGCTAGGTGAATGTAGGTCACTGAGGTCGCTACGTGAATGCAGGTCACTGAGGGCGCTAGGAGAATGCAGGTCACTGAGGGCGCTACGTGAATGCAGGTCACTGAGTGCGCTAGGAGAATGCAGGTCACTGAGGGCGCTAGGAGAATGCAGGTCACTGACGGCACTACATGAATGCAGGTTACAGAGGGCGCTAGGAGAATGCAGGTCACTGACGGCACTACGTGAATGCAGGTCATGAGGGCGCTAGGAGAATGCAGGTCACTGAGGGCGCTAGGAGAATGCAGGTCACCGAGTGCGCTTGGAGAATGCAGGTTACTGAGGGCGCTAGGAGAATGCAGGTCACTGAGGGCACTAGGAGAATGCAGGTCGCTGAGGGCGCTACGTGAATGCAGGTCACTGACGGCACTACGTGAATGCAGATCACTGAGGGCGCTACGTCAATTCAGGTCACTGAGGGCGCTAGGAGAATGCAGGTCACTGAGGGCGCTACGTGAATGCAGGTCACTGAGGGCGCTATGTGAATGCAGGTCACTGAGGGCGCTAGGAGAATGCAGGTCACCGAGGGCGCTACGTGAATGCAGGTTACTGAGGGCGCAAGGAGAATGCAGGTCACCGAGGGCGCTACGTGAATGCAGGTCACTGAGGGCGCTATGTGAATGCAGGTCACTGAGGGCGCTAGGAGAATGCAGGTCACCGAGGGCGCTAGGTGAATGTAGGTCACTGAGGGCGCTACGTGAATGCAGGTCACTGTGGGCGCGACATGAATGCAGGTCACTGAGGGTGCTAGGAGAATGCAGTTCACTGAGGGCGCTAGGTGAATGCAGGTCACTGAGGGCACTAGGAGAATGCAGGTCACTGTGGGCGCAAGGAGAATGCAGGTCACTGAGGGCGCTACGTGAATACAGGTCACTGAGGGCGCTAGGAGAATGCAGGTCACTGAGGGCGCTAGGAGAATGCAGGTCACTGAGGGCGCTAGGAGAATGCAGGTCACTGAGGGCGCTAGGAGAATGCAGGTCACTGAGGGCGCTAGGAGAATGCAGGTCACCGAGGGCGCTACGTGAATGCAGGTCGCTGAGGGCGCTAGGAGAATGCAGGTCACTGAGGGCGCAAGGAGAATGCAGGTAACTGAGGGCGCTAGGAGAATGCAGGTCACTGAGGGCGCTAGGAGAATGCAGGTCACCGAGGGCGCTACGTGAATGCAGGACACTGAGGGCGCTAGGAGAATGCCGGTCACCGAGGGCGCTACGTGAATGCAGGACACTGAGGGCGCTAGTAGAATGCAGGTCATTGAGGGCATTCGGAAAATGCAGGTCGCTGAGTGCGCTAGGAGAATGCGGGTCACTGAGGGCGCTACGTGAATGCAGGTCACTGAGGGCGCTACGTGAATGCAGGTCACCGAATGCGCTAGGAGAATGCAGGTCACTGAGGGCGCTACGTGAATGCAGGTCACTGAGGGCGCTAGGAGAATGCAGGTCACTGAGGGCGCTAAGAGAATGCAGGTCACTGAGGGCGCTAGGAAAATGCAGGTCACTGAGGGCGCTAGGAGAATGCAGGTCACTGAGGGCGCTAGGAGAATGCAGGTCACTGAGGGCGCTAGGAGAATGCAGGTCACTGAGGGCGCTACGTGAATGCAGGTCACCGAATGCGCTAGGAGAATGCAGGTCACTGAGGGCGCTAGGAGAATGCAGGTCACTGAGTGCGCTAGGAGAATGCAGGTCACTGAAGGCACTAGGAGAATGCAGGTCACTGAGGGCGCTACGTGAATGCAGGTCACTGAGGGCGCTAGGAGAATGCAGGTCGCTGAGGGCGCTAGGAGAATGCAGGTCACTGAGTGCGCCAAATGAATGCAGGTTACTGAGGGCGCTATGAGAATGCAGGTCACTGACGGCACTACGTGTAATGCAGGTCACTGAGGGCGCTGCGTGAATGCAGGTCATGAGGGCGCTAGGAGAATACAGGTTACTGAGGGCGCTAGGAGAATGCAGGTCACTGACGGCACTACGTGAATGCAGGTCACTGAGGGCGCTACTTGAATGCAGGTCACTGAGGGCGCTAGGAGAATACAGGTTACTGAGGGCGCTAGGAGAATGCAGGTCACTGACGGCACTACGAGAATGCAGGTCACTGAGGGCGCTAGGAGAATGCAGGTCACTGAGGGCGCTAGGAGAATGCAGGTCACTGAGGGCGCTACGTGAATGCAGGTCACTGAGGGCGCTACGTCAATTCAGGTCACTGAGGGCGCTAGTAGAATGCAGGTCATTGAGGGCGCTAGGAGAATGCAGGTCATTGAGGGCGCTAGGAGAATGCAGGTCACTGAGGGCGCTAGGATAATGCAGGTCACTGAGGGCGCTAGGAGAATGTAGGTCACTGAGGGCGCTGGGAGAATTCCGGTCACGGAGGGCACTACGTGAATGCAGGTCACTGAGGGCACTAGGAGAATGCAGGTCACTGAGGGCGCTAGGAGAATGCAGGTCACTGAGGGTGCTAGGACAATGCAGGTCACTGAGGGCGCTAGGAGAATGCAGGTCACTGAGGGCGCTACGTGAATGCAGGTTACTGAGGGCGCTAGGAGAATGCAGGTCACTGAGGGCGCTAGGAGAATGCAGGTCACTGAGGGCGCTACGTGAATGCAGGTGACTGAGGGCGCTTGGAGAATGCAGGTTACTGAGGGCGCTACGAGAATGCAGGTCACTGAGAGCGCTAGGAGAATGCAGGTCACGGAGGGCGCTATGTGAATGCAGGTCACTGAGGGCGCTATGAGAATGCAGGTCACCGAGGGCGCTAGGAGAATGCAGGTCGCTGAGGGCGCTAGGAGAATGCAGGTCACTGAGGGCGCTAGGAGAATGCAGTTCACTGAGGGCGCTAGGAGAATGCAGGTCACAGAGTGCGCTAGGAGAATGCAGGTCACTAAGGGCGCTAGGAGAATGCAGGTCACTGAGGGCGCTAGGAGAAGGCAGGTCAATGAGGGTGCAAGGAGAATTCCGGTCACGGAGGGCGCTACGAGAATGCAGGTCACTGAGGGCGCTACGTGAATGCAGGTCACTGAGGGCGCTACGTCAATTCAGGTCACTGAGGGCAATAGGAGAATGCAGGTCACTGAGGGTGCTAGGAGAATGCAGGTCACTGAGGGTGCAAGGAGAATTCCAGTCACGGAGGGCGCTACGTGAATGCAGGTCGCTGAATGCACTAGCAGAATGCAGGTCACTGAGGGTGCAAGGAGAATGCAGGTCACTAAGGGCGCTAGGAGAATGCAGATCGCTGAGGGCGCTACGTGAATGCAAATCACTGAGGGTGCTAGGAGAATGCAGGTCACTGTGGGCGCTAGGAGAATGCAGGTCATAGAGGGCGCTAGGAGAATGCAGTTCACTGAGGGCGCTACGTGAATGCAGGTAACCGAGTGCACTAGGAGAAGGCAGGTCACTGAGGGCGCTAGGAGAATGCAGGTCACTGAGGGCGCTAGGAGAATGCAGGTCACTGAGGTCGCTACGTGAATGCAGGTCACCGAGTGCACTAGTAGAACGCAGATCACTGAGGGCGCTACGTGAATGCAGGTCACTGAGGGCGCTACGTCAATTCAGGTCACTGAGGGCGCTAGGAGAATGCAGGTCACTGAGGGCGCTACGAGAATGCAGGTCACTGAGGGCGCTAGGAGAATGCAGGTCACTGTGGGCGCTAGGAGAATGCAGGTCACTGAGGGTGATGCGTGAATGCAGGTCACTGAGGGCGCTAGGAAAATGCAGGTCACTGAGGGCGCTAGAAGAATGCAGGTCACTGAGAGCGCTAGGAGAATGCAGGTCGCTGACGGCGCTACGTCAATGCAGGTCATTGAGGGCCCTAGGAGAATGCAGGTCACTGAGGGTGCAAGGATAATTCCGGTCATGGAGGGCGCTACGTGAATGCAGGTCACTGAGGGCGCTACGTGAATGCAGGTCTTTGAGGGCGTTAGGAGAATGCAGGTCACTGAGGGCGCTAGGAGAATGCAGGTCACAGAGGGCGCTACGTGAATGCAGGTCACTGAGGTCGCTAGGAGAATGCAGATCACTGAGTGCGCGACATGAATGCCGGTCATTGAGGCCGCTACGTGAATGCAGGTCACTGAGGGCGCTAGGAGAATGCAAGTCACTCAGGGCGCTAGGAGAATGCAGGTCACTGAGGGTGCAAGGAGAATTCCGGTAACGGAGGGCGCTACGTGAATGCAGCTCACTGAGGGCGCTAGGAGAATGCAGGTCACTGAGGGCGCTACGAGAATGCAGGTCACTGAGGGCGCTACGAGAATGCAGGTCACTGAGGGCGCTAGGAGAATGCAGGTCACTGAGGGCGCTAGGAGAATGCAGGTCACTGAGGGCGCTACGTGAATGCAGGTCACTGAGGGCGCTACGTCAATTCAGGTCACTGAGGGCGCTAGGAGAATGCAGGTCATTGAGGGCGCTAGGAGAATGCAGGTCATTGAGGGCGCTAGGAGAATGCAGGTCACTGAGGGCGCTAGGATAATGCAGGTCACTGAGGGCGCTAGGAGAATGTAGGTCACTGAGGGCGCTGGGAGAATTCCGGTCACGGAGGGCACTACGTGAATGCAGGTCACTCAGGGCACTAGGAGAATGCAGGTCACTGAGGGCGCTAGGAGAATGCAGGTCACTGAGGGTGCAAGGAGAATTCCGGTCACGGAGGGCACTACGTGAATGCAGGTCACTGAGGGCGCTAGGAGAATGCAGGTCACTGAGGGCGCTAGGAGAATGCAGGTCACTGAGGGCGCTACGTCAATTCAGGTCACTGAGGGCGCTAGGAGAATGCAGGTAACTGAGGTCGCTACGAGAATGCAGGTCACTGAGGGCACTAGGAGAATGCAGGTCACTGAGCGCGCTATGTGAATGCAGGTCACTGAGGGCGCTACGTCAATTCAGGTCACTGAGGGCGCTAGGAGAATGCAGGTCACTGAGTGCGCTACGAGAATGCAGGTCACTGAGGGCGCTAGGAGAATGCAGGTCACTGAGGGCGCTAGTGGAATGCAGGTCGCTGAGGGCGCTACGTGAATGCAGGTCATGAGGGCGCTAGGATTATGCAGGTCACTGAGGGCGCTAGGAGAATGCAGGTCACTGAGGGCGCTATGTGAATGCAGGTCATGAGGGCGCTAGGAGAATGCTGGTCACTGAGGGCGCTATGTGAATGCAGGTCATGAGGGCGCGAGGATAATGCAGGTCACTGAGGGCGCTACGTGAATGCAGGTCACTGAGGTCGCTAGGAGAATGCAGGTCACTGAGGGCGCTAGGAGAATGCAGGTCACTGAGGGCGCTATGTGAATGCAGGTCACTGAGGGCACTAGGAGAATGCAGGTCACTGTGGGCGCTACGTGAATGCAGGTCACTGAGGGCGCTACGTGAATACAGGTCACTGAGGGCGCTATGTGAATGCAGGTCACTGAGGGCGCTAGGAGAATGCAGGTTACTGAGTGCGCTACGAGAATGCAGGTCACTGAGGGCGCTAGGAGAATGCAGTTCATTGAGGGCGCTAGGAGATTGCAGGTCACTGAGTGCGCCAAATGAATGCAGGTTACTGAGGGCACTACGTGAATGCAGGTCACTGAGGGCGCTAGGAGAATGCAGTTCATTGAGGGCGCTAGGAGAATGCAGGTCACTGAGGGCGCTAGGAGAATACAGGTCACTGAGGGCGCTAGGAGAATGCAGGTCACTGACGGCACTACGTGAATGCAGGTCACTGAGGACGCTAGGAGAATGCAGGTCGCTGAGGGCGCTAGGAGAATGAAGGTCGCTGAGGGCGCTGCGTGAATGCAGGTCACTGAGGGCGCTACGTGAATGCAGGTCACTGACGGCACTATGTGAATGCAGGTCTTGAGGGCGCTAGGAGAATACAGGACACTGAGGGCGCTAGGAGAATGCAGGTCACCGAGTGCGCTTGGAGAATGCAGGTTACTGAGGGCGCTAGGAGAATGCAGGTTACTGAGGGCGCTAGGAGAATGCAGGTCACTGACGGCACTACGTGAATGCAGATCACTGAGAGCGCTACGTGAATGCAGGTCACCGAGTGCACTAGGAGAATGCAGATCACTGAGGGCGCTACGTGAATGCAGGTCACTGAGGGCGCTACGTCAATTCAGGTCACTGATGGCGCTAGGAGAATGCAGGTCACTGAGTGCGCTACGAGAATGCAGGTCACTGAGGGCGCTAGGAGAATGCAGGTCACTGAGGGCGCTAGGAGAATGCAGGTCACTGAGGGCGCTAAGTGAATGCAGGTCGCTGAGGGCGCTAGTAGAATGCAGGTCGCTGAGGGCGCTAGGAGAATGCAGGTCACTGAGGGCGCTAGGAGAATGCAGGTCACTGAGGGCGCTACGTGAATGCAGGTTACTGAGGGCGCTAGGAGAATGCAGGTCACTGAGGGCGCTACGTGAATGCAGGTCACTGAGGGCGCTACGTGAATGCAGGTCATGAGGGCGCTAGGATAATGCAGGTCACTGAGGGCGCTAGGAGAATGCAGGTCACTGAGGGCGCTAGGTGAATGTAGGTCACTGAGGTCGCTACGTGAATGCAGGTCACTGAGGGCACTAGGAGAATGCAGGTCACTGTGGGCGCTACGTGAATGCAGGTCACTGAGGGCGCTACGTGAATACAGGTCACTGAGGGCGCTATGTGAATGCAGGTCACTGAGGGCGCTAGGAGAATGCAGGTTACTGAGTGCGCTACGAGAATGCAGGTCACTGAGGGCGCTAGGAGAATGCAGTTCATTGAGGGCGCTAGGAGATTGCAGGTCACTGAGTGCGCCAAATGAATGCAGGTTACTGAGGGCACTACGTGAATGCAGGTCACTGAGGGCGCTAGGAGAATGCAGTTCATTGAGGGCGCTAGGAGAATGCAGGTCACTGAGGGCGCTAGGAGAATACAGGTCACTGAGGGCGCTAGGAGAATGCAGGTCACTGACGGCACTACGTGAATGCAGGTCACTGAGGACGCTAGGAGAATGCAGGTCGCTGAGGGCGCTAGGAGAATGAAGGTCGCTGAGGGCGCTGCGTGAATGCAGGTCACTGAGGGCGCTACGTGAATGCAGGTCACTGACGGCACTATGTGAATGCAGGTCTTGAGGGCGCTAGGAGAATACAGGACACTGAGGGCGCTAGGAGAATGCAGGTCACCGAGTGCGCTTGGAGAATGCAGGTTACTGAGGGCGCTAGGAGAATGCAGGTTACTGAGGGCGCTAGGAGAATGCAGGTCACTGACGGCACTACGTGAATGCAGATCACTGAGAGCGCTACGTGAATGCAGGTCACCGAGTGCACTAGGAGAATGCAGATCACTGAGGGCGCTACGTGAATGCAGGTCACTGAGGGCGCTACGTCAATTCAGGTCACTGATGGCGCTAGGAGAATGCAGGTCACTGAGTGCGCTACGAGAATGCAGGTCACTGAGGGCGCTAGGAGAATGCAGGTCACTGAGGGCGCTAGGAGAATGCAGGTCACTGAGGGCGCTAAGTGAATGCAGGTCGCTGAGGGCGCTAGTAGAATGCAGGTCGCTGAGGGCGCTAGGAGAATGCAGGTCACTGAGGGCGCTAGGAGAATGCAGGTCACTGAGGGCGCTACGTGAATGCAGGTTACTGAGGGCGCTAGGAGAATGCAGGTCACTGAGGGCGCTACGTGAATGCAGGTCACTGAGGGCGCTACGTGAATGCAGGTCATGAGGGCGCTAGGATAATGCAGGTCACTGAGGGCGCTAGGAGAATGCAGGTCACTGAGGGCGCTAGGTGAATGTAGGTCACTGAGGTCGCTACGTGAATGCAGGTTACTGAGGGCGCTAGGAGAATGCAGGTCACTGAGGGCGCTACGTGAATGCAGGTCACTGAGGGCGCTACGTGAATGCAGGTCATGAGGGCGCTAGGATAATGCAGGTCACTGAGGGCGCTAGGAGAATGCAGGTCACTGAGGGCGCTACGTGAATGTAGGTCACTGAGGTCGCTACGTGAATGCACGTCACTGAGGGCGCTAGAAGAATGCAGGTCACTGAGGGCGCTAGGAGAATGCAGGTCACTGAGGGCGCTACGTGAATGCAGGTCACTGAGGGCGCTACGTGAATGCAGGTCACTGAGGGCGCTAGGAGAATGCAGGTCACTGAGGGCGCTAGGTGAATGTAGGTCACTGAGGTCGCTACGTGAATGCAGGTCACTGAGGGCGCTAGGAGAATGCAGGTCACTGAGGGCGCTACGTGAATGCAGGTCACTGAGTGCGCTAGGAGAATGCAGGTCACTGACGGCACTACGTGAATGCAGGTCATGAGGGCGCTAGGAGAATGCAGGTCACTGAGGGCGCTAGGAGAATGCAGGTCACCGAGTGCGCTTGGAGAATGCAGGTTACTGAGGGCGCTAGGAGAATGCAGGTCACTGAGGGCACTAGGAGAATGCAGGTTACTGAGGGCGCTAGGAGAATGCAGGTCGCTGAGGGCGCTACGTGAATGCAGGTCACTGACGGCACTACGTGAATGCAGATCACTGAGGGCGCTACGTCAATTCAGGTCACTGAGGGCGCTAGGAGAATGCAGGTCACTGAGTGCGCTACGAGAATGCAGGTCACTGAGGGCGCTAGGAGAATGCAGGTCACTGAGGGCGCTATGTGAATGCAGGTCACTGAGGGCGCTAGGAGAATGCAGGTCACCGAGGGCGCTACGTGAATGCAGGTTACTGAGGGCGCAAGGAGAATGCAGGTCACCGAGGGCGCTACGTGAATGCAGGTCACTGAGGGCGCTATGTGAATGCAGGTCACTGAGGGCACTAGGAGAATGCACGTCACCGAGGGCGCTAGGTGAATGTAGGTCACTGAGGGCGCTAGGAGAATGCAGGTCACTGTGGGCGCGACATGAATGCAGGTCACTGAGGGCGCTAGGAGAATGCAGTTCACTGAGGGCGCTAGGTGAATGCAGGTCACTGTGGGCGCAAGGAGAATGCAGGTCACTGAGGGCGCTACGTGAATGCAGGTCACTGTGGGCGCTAGGAGAATGCAGGTCACTGAGGGCGCTAGGAGAATGCAGGTCACTGAGGGCGCAAGGAGATTGCAGGTCACTGAGGGCGCTAGGAGAATGCAGGTCACTGAGGGCGCTAGGGGAATGCAGGTCTCCGAGGGCGCTACGTGAATGCAGGTCACTGAGGGCGCTAGGAGAATGCGGGTCACTGAAGGCGCAAGGAGAATGCAGGTCACTGAGGGCGCTAGGAGAATGCAGGTCACTGAGGGCGCTAGGAGAATGCAGGTCACCGAGGGCGCTACGTGAATGCAGGTCACTGAGGGCGCTAGGAGAATGCAGGTCACCGAGGACGCTAGGAGAATGCAGGTCATTGAGGGCGCTATGTGAATGCAGGTCACTGAGGGCGCTATGAGAATGCAGGTCACCGAGGGCGCTAGGAGAATGCAGGTCGCTGAGGGCGCTAGGAGAATGCAGGTCACTAAGGGCGCTAGGAGAATGCAGGTCACTGAGTGCGCTAGGAGAATGCAGGTCACTAAGGGCGCTAGGAGAATGCAGGTCACTGAGGGCGCTAGGAGAAGGCAGGTCAATGAGGGTGCAAGGAGAATTCCGGTCACGGAGGGCGCTACGTGAATGCAGGTCGCTGAGTGCACTAGGAGAATGCAGGTTACTGACGGCGCTACGAGAATGCAGGTCACTGAGGGCGCTACGTGAATGCAGGTCACTGAGGGCGCTAGGAGAATGCAGGTCACTGAGTGCGCTACGAGAATGCAGGTCACTGAGAGCGCTAGGAGAATGCAGGTCACTGAGGGCGCTATGTGAATGCAGGTCACTGAGGGTGCTAGGAGAATGCAGGTCACTGAGGGCGCTACGAGAATGCAGGTCACTGAGGGCGCTACGAGAATGCAGGTCACTGAGGGCGCTAGGAGAATGCAGGTCACTGAGGGCGCTAGGAGAATGCAGGTCACTGAGGGCGCTACGTGAATGCAGGTCACTGAGGGCGCTACGTCAATTCAGGTCACTGAGGGCGCTAGGAGAATGCAGGTCATTGAGGGCGCTAGGAGAATGCAGGTCATTGAGGGCGCTAGGAGAATGCAGGTCACTGAGGGCGCTAGGATAATGCAGGTCACTGAGGGCGCTAGGAGAATGTAGGTCACTGAGGGCGCTGGGAGAATTCCGGTCACGGAGGGCACTACGTGAATGCAGGTCACTCAGGGCACTAGGAGAATGCAGGTCACTGAGGGCGCTAGGAGAATGCAGGTCACTGAGGGTGCAAGGAGAATTCCGGTCACGGAGGGCACTACGTGAATGCAGGTTACTGAGGGCGCTAGGAGAATGCAGGTCACTGAGGGCGCTAGGAGAATGCAGGTCACTGAGGGCGCTACGTCAATTCAGGTCACTGAGGGCGCTAGGAGAATGCAGGTAACTGAGGTCGCTACGAGAATGCAGGTCACTGAGGGCACTAGGAGAATGCAGGTCACTGAGCGCGCTATGTGAATGCAGGTCACTGAGGGCGCTACGTCAATTCAGGTCACTGAGGGCGCTAGGAGAATGCAGGTCACTGAGTGCGCTACGAGAATGCAGGTCACTGAGGGCGCTAGGAGAATGCAGGTCACTGAGGGCGCTAGTGGAATGCAGGTCGCTGAGGGCGCTACGTGAATGCAGGTCATGAGGGCGCTAGGATTATGCAGGTCACTGAGGGCGCTAGGAGAATGCAGGTCACTGAGGGCGCTATGTGAATGCAGGTCATGAGGGCGCTAGGAGAATGCTGGTCACTGAGGGCGCTATGTGAATGCAGGTCATGAGGGCGCGAGGATAATGCAGGTCACTGAGGGCGCTACGTGAATGCAGGTCACTGAGGTCGCTAGGAGAATGCAGGTCACTGAGGGCGCTAGGAGAATGCAGGTCACTGAGGGCGCTATGTGAATGCAGGTCACTGAGGGCACTAGGAGAATGCAGGTCACTGTGGGCGCTACGTGAATGCAGGTCACTGAGGGCGCTACGTGAATACAGGTCACTGAGGGCGCTATGTGAATGCAGGTCACTGAGGGCGCTAGGAGAATGCAGGTTACTGAGTGCGCTACGAGAATGCAGGTCACTGAGGGCGCTAGGAGAATGCAGTTCATTGAGGGCGCTAGGAGATTGCAGGTCACTGAGTGCGCCAAATGAATGCAGGTTACTGAGGGCACTACGTGAATGCAGGTCACTGAGGGCGCTAGGAGAATGCAGTTCATTGAGGGCGCTAGGAGAATGCAGGTCACTGAGGGCGCTAGGAGAATACAGGTCACTGAGGGCGCTAGGAGAATGCAGGTCACTGACGGCACTACGTGAATGCAGGTCACTGAGGACGCTAGGAGAATGCAGGTCGCTGAGGGCGCTAGGAGAATGAAGGTCGCTGAGGGCGCTGCGTGAATGCAGGTCACTGAGGGCGCTACGTGAATGCAGGTCACTGACGGCACTACGTGAATGCAGGTCTTGAGGGCGCTAGGAGAATACAGGACACTGAGGGCGCTAGGAGAATGCAGGTCACCGAGTGCGCTTGGAGAATGCAGGTTACTGAGGGCGCTAGGAGAATGCAGGTTACTGAGGGCGCTAGGAGAATGCAGGTCACTGACGGCACTACGTGAATGCAGGTCACTGAGGGCGCTACGTGAATGCAGGTCACCGAGTGCACTAGGAGAATGCAGATCACTGAGGGCGCTACGTGTATGCAGGTCACTGAGGGCGCTACGTCAATTCAGGTCACTGATGGCGCTAGGAGAATGCAGGTCACTGAGTGCGCTACGAGAATGCAGGTCACTGAGGGCGCTAGGAGAATGCAGGTCACTGAGGGCGCTAGGAGAATGCAGGTCACCGAGGGCGCTAAGTGAATGCAGGTCGCTGAGGGCGCTAGTAGAATGCAGGTCGCTGAGGGCGCTAGGAGAATGCAGGTCACTGAGGGCGCTAGGAGAATGCAGGTCACTGAGGGCGCTACGTGAATGCAGGTTACTGAGGGCGCTAGGAGAATGCAGGTCACTGAGGGCGCTACGTGAATGCAGGTCACTGAGGGCGCTACGTGAATGCAGGTCATGAGGGCGCTAGGATAATGCAGGTCACTGAGGGCGCTAGGAGAATGCAGGTCACTGAGGGCGCTAGGTGAATGTAGGTCACTGAGGTCTCTACGTGAATGCAGGTTACTGAGGGCGCTAGGAGAATGCAGGTCACTGAGGGCGCTACGTGAATGCAGGTCACTGAGGGCGCTACGTGAATGCAGGTCATGAGGGCGCTAGGATAATGCAGGTCACTGAGGGCGCTAGGAGAATGCAGGTCACTGAGGGCGCTACGTGAATGTAGGTCACTGAGGTCGCTACGTGAATGCACGTCACTGAGGGCGCTAGAAGAATGCAGGTCACTGAGGGCGCTAGGAGAATGCAGGTCACTGAGGGCGCTACGTGAATGCAGGTCACTGAGGGCGCTACGTGAATGCAGGTCACTGAGGGCGCTAGGAGAATGCAGGTCACTGAGGGCGCTAGGTGAATGTAGGTCACTGAGGTCGCTACGTGAATGCAGGTCACTGAGGGCGCTAGGAGAATGCAGGTCACTGAGGGCGCTACGTGAATGCAGGTCACTGAGTGCGCTAGGAGAATGCAGGTCACTGACGGCACTACGTGAATGCAGGTCATGAGGGCGCTAGGAGAATGCAGGTCACTGAGGGCGCTAGGAGAATGCAGGTCACCGAGTGCGCTTGGAGAATGCAGGTTACTGAGGGCGCTAGGAGAATGCAGGTCACTGAGGGCACTAGGAGAATGCAGGTTACTGAGGGCGCTAGGAGAATGCAGGTCGCTGAGGGCGCTACGTGAATGCAGGTCACTGACGGCACTACGTGAATGCAGATCACTGAGGGCGCTACGTCAATTCAGGTCACTGAGGGCGCTAGGAGAATGCAGGTCACTGAGTGCGCTACGAGAATGCAGGTCACTGAGGGCGCTAGGAGAATGCAGGTCACTGAGGGCGCTATGTGAATGCAGGTCACTGAGGGCGCTAGGAGAATGCAGGTCACCGAGGGCGCTACGTGAATGCAGGTTACTGAGGGCGCAAGGAGAATGCAGGTCACCGAGGGCGCTACGTGAATGCAGGTCACTGAGGGCGCTATGTGAATGCAGGTCACTGAGGGCACTAGGAGAATGCACGTCACCGAGGGCGCTAGGTGAATGTAGGTCACTGAGGGCGCTAGGAGAATGCAGGTCACTGTGGGCGCGACATGAATGCAGGTCACTGAGGGCGCTAGGAGAATGCAGTTCACTGAGGGCGCTAGGTGAATGCAGGTCACTGTGGGCGCAAGGAGAATGCAGGTCACTGAGGGCGCTACGTGAATGCAGGTCACTGTGGGCGCTAGGAGAATGCAGGTCACTGAGGGCGCTAGGAGAATGCAGGTCACTGAGGGCGCAAGGAGATTGCAGGTCACTGAGGGCGCTAGGAGAATGCAGGTCACTGAGGGCGCTAGGGGAATGCAGGTCACCGAGGGCGCTACGTGAATGCAGGTCACTGAGGGCGCTAGGAGAATGCGGGTCACTGAAGGCGCAAGGAGAATGCAGGTCACTGAGGGCGCTAGGAGAATGCAGGTCACTGAGGGCGCTAGGAGAATGCAGGTCACCGAGGGCGCTACGTGAATGCAGGTCACTGAGGGCGCTAGGAGAATGCAGGTCACCGAGGACGCTAGGAGAATGCAGGTCATTGAGGGCGCTATGTGAATGCAGGTCACTGAGGGCGCTATGAGAATGCAGGTCACCGAGGGCGCTAGGAGAATGCAGGTCGCTGAGGGCGCTAGGAGAATGCAGGTCACTAAGGGCGCTAGGAGAATGCAGGTCACTGAGTGCGCTAGGAGAATGCAGGTCACTAAGGGCGCTAGGAGAATGCAGGTCACTGAGGGCGCTAGGAGAAGGCAGGTCAATGAGGGTGCAAGGAGAATTCCGGTCACGGAGGGCGCTACGTGAATGCAGGTCGCTGAGTGCACTAGGAGAATGCAGGTTACTGACGGCGCTACGAGAATGCAGGTCACTGAGGGCGCTACGTGAATGCAGGTCACTGAGGGCGCTAGGAGAATGCAGGTCACTGAGTGCGCTACGAGAATGCAGGTCACTGAGAGCGCTAGGAGAATGCAGGTCACTGAGGGCGCTATGTGAATGCAGGTCACTGAGGGCGCTAGGAGAATGCAGGTCACCGAGGGCGCTAGGAGAATGCAGGTCGCTGAGGGCGCTAGGAGAATGCAGGTCACAGAGTGCGCTAGGAGAATGCAGGTCACTGAGGGCGCTAGGAGAAGGCAGGTCAATGAGGGTGCAAGGAGAATTCCGGTCACGGAGGGCGCTACGAGAATGCAGGTCACTGAGGGCGCTACGTGAATGCAGGTCACTGAGGGCGCTACGTCAATTCAGGTCACTGAGGGCAATAGGAGAATGCAGGTCACTGAGGGTGCTAGGAGAATGCAGGTCACTGAGGGTGCAAGGAGAATTCCAGTCACGGAGGGCGCTACGTGAATGCAGGTCACTGAGGGCGCTAGGAGAATGCAGGTCACTGAGGGCGCTACGTGAATGCAGGTCGCTGAATGCACTAGCAGAATGCAGGTCACTGAGGGTGCAAGGAGAATGCAGGTTACTGAGGGCGCTAGGAGAATGCAGGTCACTGAGGGCGCTAGGAGAATGCAGGTCACTGAGGGCGCTAGGAGAATGCAGGTCACTGTGGGCGCGAGGAGAATGCGGGTCACTGAGGGCGCTAGGAGAATGCAGATCGCTGAGGGCGCTACGTGAATGCAAATCACTGAGGGCGCTAGGAGAATGCAGGTCACTGTGGGCGCTAGGAGAATGCAGGTCATAGAGGGCGCTAGGAGAATGCAGTTCACTGAGGGCGCTACGTGAATGCAGGTAACCGAGTGCACTAGGAGAAGGCAGGTCACTGAGGGCGCTAGGAGAATGCAGGTCACTGAGAGCGCTACAAGAATGCAGGTAACTGAGGGCGCTAGGAGAATGCAGGTCACTGAGGTCGCTACGTGAATGCAGGTCACCGAGTGCACTAGTAGAACGCAGATCACTGAGGGCGCTACGTGAATGCAGGTCACTGAGGGCGCTACGTCAATTCAGGTCACTGAGGGCGCTAGGAGAATGCAGGTCACTGAGGGCGCTACGAGAATGCAGGTCACTGAGGGCACTAGGAGAATGCAGGTCACTGTGGGCGCTAGGAGAATGCAGGTCACTTAGGGTGATGCGTGAATGCAGGTCACTGAGGGCGCTAGGAGAATGCAGGTCACTGAGGGCGCTAGGAGAATGCAGGTCACTGAGAGCGCTAGGAGAATGCAGGTCGCTGACGGCGCTACGTCAATGCAGGTCATTGAGGGCCCTAGGAGAATGCAGGTCACTGAGGGTGCAAGGATAATTCCGGTCATGGAGGGCGCTACGTGAATGCAGGTCACTGAGGGCGCTACGTGAATGCAGGTCTTTGAGGGCGTTAGGAGAATGCAGGTCACTGAGGGCGCTAGGAGAATGCAGGTCACAGAGGGCGCTACGTGAATGCAGGTCACTGAGGTCGCTAGGAGAATGCAGATCACTGAGTGCGCGACATGAATGCAGGTCACTGAGGGCGCTACGTGAATGCAGGTCACCGAATGCGCTAGGAGAATGCAGGTCATTGAGGCCGCTACGTGAATGCAGGTCACTGAGGGCGCTAGGAGAATGCAAGTCACTGAGGGCGCTAGGAGAATGCAGGTCACTGAGGGTGCAAGGAGAATTCCGGTAACGGAGGGCGCTACGTGAATGCAGCTCACTGAGGGCGCTAGGAGAATGCAGGTCACTGAGGGCGCTACGAGAATGCAGGTCACTGAGGGCGCTACGAGAATGCAGGTCACTGAGGGCGCTAGGAGAATGCAGGTCACTGAGGGCGCTAGGAGAATGCAGGTCACTGAGGGCGCTACGTGAATGCAGGTCACTGAGGGCGCTACGTCAATTCAGGTCACTGAGGGCGCTAGGAGAATGCAGGTCATTGAGGGCGCTAGGAGAATGCAGGTCATTGAGGGCGCTAGGAGAATGCAGGTCACTGAGGGCGCTAGGATAATGCAGGTCACTGAGGGCACTACGTGAATGCAGGTCACTGAGGGCACTAGGAGAATGCAGGTCACTGAGGGCGCTAGGAGAATGCAGGTCACTGAGGGTGCAAGGAGAATTCCGGTCACGGAGGGCACTACGTGAATGCAGGTTACTGAGGGCGCTAGGAGAATGCAGGTCACTGAGGGCGCAAGGAGAATGCAGGTCACTGAGGGCGCTACGTCAATTCAGGTCACTGAGGGCGCTAGGAGAATGCAGGTAACTGAGGTCGCTACGAGAATGCAGGTCACTGAGGGCACTAGGAGAATGCAGGTCACTGAGAGCGCTATGTGAATGCAGGTCACTGAGGGCGCTACGTCAATTCAGGTCACTGAGGGTGCTAGGAGAATGCAGGTCACTGAGTGCGCTACGAGAATGCAGGTCACTGAGGGCGCTAGGAGAATGCAGGTCACTGAGGGCGCTAGTGGAATGCAGGTCGCTGAGGGCACTACGTGAATGCAGGTTACTGAGGGCGCTAGGAGAATGCAGGTCACTGAGGGCGCTACGTGAATGCAGGTCACTGAGGGCGCTACGTGAATGCAGGTCATGAGGGCGCTAGGATTATGCAGGTCACTGAGGGCGCTAGGAGAATGCAGGTCACTGAGGGCGCTATGTGAATGCAGGTCATGAGGGCGCTAGGAGAATGCAGGTCTCTGAGGGCGCTATGTGAATGCAGGTCATGAGGGCGCGAGGATAATGCAGGTCACTGAGGGCGCTACGTGAATGCAGGTCACTGAGGTCGCTAGGAGAATGCAGGTCACTGAGGGCGCTAGGAGAATGCAGGTCACTGAGGGCGCTATGTGAATGCAGGTCACTGAGGGCACTAGGAGAATGCAGGTCACTGAGGGCGCTACGTGAATGCAGGTCACTGAGGGCGCTACGTGAATACAGGTCACTGAGGGCGCTATGTGAATGCAGGTCACTGAGGGCGCTAGGAGAATGCAGGTTACTGAGTGCGCTACGAGAATGCAGGTCACTGAGGGCGCTAGGAGAATGCAGTTCATTGAGGGCGCTAGGAGATTGCAGGTCACTGAGTGCGCCAAATGAATGCAGGTTACTGAGGGCACTACGTGAATGCAGGTCACTGAGGGCGCTAGGAGAATACAGGTCACTGAGGGCGCTAGGAGAATGCAGGTCACTGACGGCACTACGTGAATGCAGGTCACTGAGGGCGCTAGGAGAATGCAGGTCGCTGAGGGCGCTAGGAGAATGAAGGTCGCTGAGGGCGCTGCGTGAATGCAGGTCATGAGGGCGCTAGGAGAATACAGGACACTGAGGGCGCTAGGAGAATGCAGGTCACCGAGTGCGCTTGGAGAATGCAGGTTACTGAGGGCGCTAGGAGAATGCAGGTTACTGAGGGCGCTAGGAGAATGCAGGTCACTGACGGCACTACGTGAATGCAGATCACTGAGAGCGCTACGTGAATGCAGGTCACCGAGTGTACTAGGAGAATGCAGATCACTGAGGCCGCTACGTGAATGCAGGTCACTGAGGGCGCTACGTCAATTCAGGTCACTGATGGCGCTAGGAGAATGCAGGTCACTGAGTGCGCTACGAGAATGCAGGTCACTGAGGGCGCTAGGAGAATGCAGGTCACTGAGGGCGCTAGGAGAATGCAGGTCACTGAGGGCGCTAAGTGAATGCAGGTCGCTGAGGGCGCTAGTAGAATGCAGGTCGCTGAGGGCGCTAGGAGAATGCAGGTCACTGAGGGCGCTAGGAGAATGCAGGTCACTGAGGGCGCTACGTGAATGCAGGTTACTGAGGGCGCTAGGAGAATGCAGGTCACTGAGGGCGCTACGTGAATGCAGGTCACTGAGGGCGCTACGTGAATGCAGGTCATGAGGGCGCTAGGATAATGCAGGTCACTGAGGGCGCTAGGAGAATGCAGGTCACTGAGGGCGCTAGGTGAATGTAGGTCACTGAGGTCGCTACGTGAATGCAGGTTACTGAGGGCGCTAGGAGAATGCAGGTCACTGAGGGCGCTACGTGAATGCAGGTCACTGAGGGCGCTACGTGAATGCAGGTCATGAGGGCGCTAGGATAATGCAGGTCACTGAGGGCGCTAGGAGAATGCAGGTCACTGAGGGCGCTACGTGAATGTAGGTCACTGAGGTCGCTACGTGAATGCACGTCACTGAGGGCGCTAGAAGAATGCAGGTCACTGAGGGCGCTAGGAGAATGCAGGTCACTGAGGGCGCTACGTGAATGCAGGTCACTGAGGGCGCTACGTGAATGCAGGTCACTGAGGGCGCTAGGAGAATGCAGGTCACTGAGGGCGCTAGGTGAATGTAGGTCACTGAGGTCGCTACGTGAATGCAGGTCACTGAGGGCGCTAGGAGAATGCAGGTCACTGAGGGCGCTACGTGAATGCAGGTCACTGAGTGCGCTAGGAGAATGCAGGTCACTGACGGCACTACGTGAATGCAGGTCATGAGGGCGCTAGGAGAATGCAGGTCACTGAGGGCGCTAGGAGAATGCAGGTCACCGAGTGCGCTTGGAGAATGCAGGTTACTGAGGGCGCTAGGAGAATGCAGGTCACTGAGGGCACTAGGAGAATGCAGGTTACTGAGGGCGCTAGGAGAATGCAGGTCGCTGAGGGCGCTACGTGAATGCAGGTCACTGACGGCACTACGTGAATGCAGATCACTGAGGGCGCTACGTCAATTCAGGTCACTGAGGGCGCTACGAGAATGCAGGTCACTGAGGGCGCTAGGAGAATGCAGGTCACTGAGGGCGCTATGTGAATGCAGGTCACTGAGGGCGCTAGGAGAATGCAGGTCACCGAGGGCGCTACGTGAATGCAGGTTACTGAGGGCGCAAGGAGAATGCAGGTCACCGAGGGCGCTACGTGAATGCAGGTCACTGAGGGCGCTATGTGAATGCAGGTCACTGAGGGCACTAGGAGAATGCACGTCACCGAGGGCGCTAGGTGAATGTAGGTCACTGAGGGCGCTAGGAGAATGCAGGTCACTGTGGGCGCGACATGAATGCAGGTCACTGAGGGCGCTAGGAGAATGCAGTTCACTGAGGGCGCTAGGTGAATGCAGGTCACTGTGGGCGCAAGGAGAATGCAGGTCACTGAGGGCGCTACGTGAATGCAGGTCACTGTGGGCGCTAGGAGAATGCAGGTCACTGAGGGCGCTAGGAGAATGCAGGTCACTGAGGGCGCAAGGAGATTGCAGGTCACTGAGGGCGCTAGGAGAATGCAGGTCACTGAGGGCGCTAGGGGAATGCAGGTCACCGAGGGCGCTACGTGAATGCAGGTCACTGAGGGCGCTAGGAGAATGCGGGTCACTGAAGGCGCAAGGAGAATGCAGGTCACTGAGGGCGCTAGGAGAATGCAGGTCACTGAGGGCGCTAGGAGAATGCAGGTCACCGAGGGCGCTACGTGAATGCAGGTCACTGAGGGCGCTAGGAGAATGCAGGTCACCGAGGGCGCTACGTGAATTCAGGTCACTGAGGGCGCTAGGAGAATGCAGGTCATTGAGGGCGCTAGGAGAATGCGGGTCACTGAGGGCGCTACGTGAATGCAGGTCACTGAGGGCGCTACGTGAATGCAGGTCACCGAATGCGCTAGGAGAATGCAGGTCACTGAGGGCGCTACGTGAATGCAGGTCACTGAGGGCGCTAGGAGAATGCAGGTCACTGAGGGCGCTAAGAGAATGCAGGTCACTGAGGGCGCTAGGAGAATGCAGGTCACTGAGGGCGCTACGTGAATGCAGGTCACTGAGGGCGCTAGGAGAATGCAGGTCACTGAGGGCGCTAGGAGAATGCAGGTCACTGAGGGCGCTAGGAGAATGCAGGTCACTGAGGGCGCTACGTGAATGCAGGTCACCGAATGCGCTAGGAGAATGCAGGTCACTGAGGGCGCTTGGAGAATGCAGGTCACTGATGGCGCTAGGAGAATGCAGGTCACTGAGGGCGCTAGGAGAATGCAGGTCACTGAGGGCGCTAGGAGAATGCAGGTCACTGAGGGCGCTACGTGAATGCAGGTCACTGAGGGCACTAGGAGAATGCAGGTCACTGAGTGCGCCAAATGAATGCAGGTTACTGAGGGCGCTATGAGAATGCAGGTCACTGACGGCACTACGTGTAATGCAGGTCACTGAGGGCGCTGCGTGAATGCAGGTCATGAGGGCGCTAGGAGAATACAGGTTACTGAGGGCGCTAGGAGAATGCAGGTCACTGACGGCACTACGTGAATGCAGGTCACTGAGGGCGCTAGGAGAATACAGGTTACTGAGGGCGCTAGGAGAATGCAGGTCACTGACGGCACTACGTGAATGCAGGTCACTGAGGGCGCTACTTGAATGCAGGTCACTGAGGGCGCTACTTGAATGCAGGTCACTGAGGGCGCTGCGTGAATGCATGTCACCGAGTGCGCGTGGAGAATGCAGGTTACTGAGGGCGTTAGGAGAATGCAGGTCACTGTGGGCGCTATGAGAATGCAGGTCATTGAGGGCGCTAGGAGAATGCAGTTCACTGAGGGCGCTACGTGAATGCAGGTCACTGAGGGCGCTAGGAGAATGCAGGTCACTGAGGGCGCTACGTGAAGGCAGGTCACTGAGGGCGCTAGGAGAATGCAGGTCATTGAGGGCGCTAGGAGAATGCAGGTCACTGAGGGTGCAAGGAGAATTCCGGTCACGGAGGGCGCTACGTGAATGCAGGTCACTGAGGGCGCTAGGAGAATGCAGGTCACCGAGGGCGCTACGTGAATTCAGGTCACTGAGGGCGCTAGGAGAATGCAGGTCATTGAGGGCATTCGGAAAATGCAGGTCGCTGAGTGCGCTAGGAGAATGCGGGTCACTGAGGGCGCTACGTGAATGCAGGTCACTGAGGGCGCTACGTGAATGCAGGTCACCGAATGCGCTAGGAGAATGCAGGTCACTGAGGGCGCTACGTGAATGCAGGTCACTGAGGGCGCTAGGAGAATGCAGGTCACTGAGGGCGCTAGGAGAATGCAGGTCACTGAGGGCGCTACGTGAATGCAGGTCACTGAGGGCGCTAGGAGAATGCAGGTCACTGAGGGCGCTAGGAGAATGCAGGTCACTGAGGGCGCTACGTGAATGCAGGTTACTGAGGGCGCTAGGAGAATGCAGGTCACTGAGGGCGCTTGGAGAATGCAGGTCACTGAGGGCGCTAGGAGAATGCAGGTCACTGAGGGCGCTAGGAGAATGCAGGTCACTGAGGGCGCTAGGAGAATGCAGGTCACTGAAGGCACTAGGAGAATGCAGGTCACTGAGGGCGCTACGTGAATGCAGGTCACTGAGGGCGCTAGGAGAATGCAGGTCACTGAGTGCGCCAAATGAATGCAGGTTACTGAGGGCGCTATGAGAATGCAGGTCACTGACGGCACTACGTGTAATGCAGGTCACTGAGGGCGCTGCGTGAATGCAGGTCATGAGGGCGCTAGGAGAATACAGGTTACTGAGGGCGATAGGAGAATGCAGGTCACTGACGGCACTACGTGAATGCAGGTCACTGAGGGCGCTAGGAGAATACAGGTTACTGAGGGCGCTAGGAGAATGCAGGTCACTGACGGCACTACGTGAATGCAGGTCACTGAGGGCGCTACTTGAATGCAGGTCACTGAGGGCGCTGCGTGAATGCATGTCACCGAGTGCGCGTGGAGAATGCAGGTTACTGAGGGCGTTAGGAGAATGCAGGTCACTGAGGGTGCTACATGAATGCAGATCACTGAGGGCGCTACGTGAATGCAAGTCACTGAGGGCGCTACGTGAATGCAGTTCACTGAGGGCGCTACGTGAATGGAGGTCATGAAGGCACTAGGAGAATGCAGGTCACTGAGGGAGCTACGTGAATGCAGTTCACTGAGGGCGCTACGTGAATGGAGGTCATGAGGGCGCTAGGAGAATGCAGGTCACTGAGGGCGCTACGTCAATTCAGGTCACTGATGGCGCTAGGAGAATGCAGGTCACTGAGTGCGCTATGAGAATGCAGGTCACTGAGGGCGCTAGGAGAATGCAGGTCACTGAGGGCGCTAGGAGAATGCAGGTCACTGAGGGCGCTATGTGAATGCAGGTCGCTGAGGGCGCTAGTAGAATGCAGGTCGCTGAGGGCGCGAGGAGAATGCAGGTCACTGAGGGCGCTAGGAGAATGCAGTTCACTGAGGGAGCTACGTGAATGCAGTTCACTGAGGGCGCTACGTGAATGGAGGTCATGAGGGCGCTAGGAGAATGCAGGTCACTGAGGGCGCGACATGAATACAGGTCACTGAGAGCGCTACGTGAATGCAGGTCACTGAGGGCGCTACGTGAATGCAGGTCAATGAGGGGGCTACGTGAGTGCAGGTCACTGAGGGCGCTACGTGAATGCAGGTCATTGAGGGTGCTACTTGAATGCAGGTTACAGAGGGCGCTACGTGAATGCAGGTTACTGAGGGCGTTACGTGAATGCAGGTCACTGAGGGCGCTACGTGAATGCAGGTCACTGAGTGTGCTAGGAGAATGCAGGTCACTGAGGGTGCTACATGAATGCAGGTTACAGAGGACGCTAGGAGAATGCAGGTTTCTGAGGGCGCTAGGAGAATGCAGGTCACTGAGGGCGCTAGGAGAATGCAGGTCACTGACGGCACTACGTGAATGCAGGTCACTGAGGGCGCTACGTGAATGCAGGTCACTGAGGGCGCTACGTGAATGCAGTTCACTGAGGGCGCTAGGAGTATGCAGGTCACTGAGGGCGCGACATGAATACAGGTCACTGAAGGCGCTACGTGAATGCAGGTCACTGAGGGAACTACGTAAATGCAGGTCACTGAGGGCGCTCCGTGAATGCAGGTCACTGAGGGTGCTACGTGAATGCAGGTCATTGAGGCCGCTACGTGAATGCAGGTCACTGAGTGCGCTAGGAGAATGCAGGTCACTGAGGGCGCTAGGAGAATGCAGGTCACTGAGGGCGCTAGGAGAATGCAGGTCACTGAGAGCGCTACGTGAATGCAGGTCACTGAGGGCGCTACGTGAATGCAGGTCACTGAGAACGCTACGTGAATGCAGGTCATGAGGGCGCTAGGAGAATGCAGGTCACTGAGCACGCTACGTGAATGCAGGTCACTGAGGGCGCTACGTGAATGCAGGTCACTGAGGGCACTAGGAGAATGCAGGTAACTGAGGGCGCTAGGAGAATGCAGGTGACTGAGCGCGCTACGTGAATGCAGGTCACTGAGGGCGCTACGTGAATGCAGGTCACTGAGGGCACTAGGAAAATGCAGGTCGCTGAGGGCGCTAGGAGAATGCAGGTCACTGAGTGCGCCAAATGAATGCAGGTTACTGAGGGCGCTATGAGAATGCAGGTCACTGACGGCACTACGTGTAATGCAGGTCACTGAGGGCGCTACGTGAATGCAGGTCACTGAGGGCGCTAGGAGAATACAGGTTATGAGGGCGCTAGGAGAATACAGGTCACTGAGGGCGCTACGTGAATGCAGGTCACCGAGTGCGCTTGGAGAATGCAGGTTACTGAGGGCGTTAGGAGAATGCAGATCACTGAGGGCGCTACGTGAATGCAGGTCACTGAGGGCGCTACGTGAATGCAGTTCACTGATGGCGCTACGTGAATGGAGGTCATGAGGGCACTAGGAGAATGCAGGTCACTGAGGGCGCTACGTGAATGCAGATCACTGAGGGCGCTACGTGAATGGAGGTCATGAGTGCGCTAGGAGAATGCAGGTCACTGAGGGCGCGACATGAATACAGGTCACTGAGAGCGCTACGTGAATGCAGGTCACTGAGGGCGCTACGTGAATGCAGGTCAATGAGGGGGCTACGTGAGTGCAGGTCACTGAGGGCGCTACGTGAATGCAGGTCATTGAGTGTGCTAGGAGAATGCAGGTCACTGAGGGTGCTACTTGAATGCAGGTTACAGAGGGCGCTACGTGAATGCAGGTCATTGAGGGCGCTACGTGAATGAAGGTCACTGAGGGCGCTACGTGAATGCAGGTCACTGAGTGCGCTAGGAGAATGCAGGTCACTGAGGGCGCTAGGAGAATGCAGGTCACTGAGGGCGCTAGGAGAATGCAGTGTCACTGAGGGCGCTAGGAGAATGAAGGTCACTGAGGGCGCTAGGAGAATGCAGGTCACTGACGGCACTACGTGAATGCAGATCACTGAGGGAGCTACGTGAATGCAGGTCACTGAGGGCGCTACATGAATGCAGTTCACTGAGGGCGCTACGTGAATGCAGGTCACTGAGGGCGCTACGTCAATTCAGGTCACTGAGGGCGCTAGGAGAATGCAGGTAACTGAGGTCGCTACGAGAATGCAGGTCACTGAGGGCACTAGGAGAATGCAGGTCACTTAGCGCGCTATGTGAATGCAGGTCACTGAGGGCGCTACGTCAATTCAGGTCACTGAGGGCGCTAGGAGAATGCAGGTCACTGAGTGCGCTACGAGAATGCAGGTCACTGAGGGCGCTAGGAGAATGCAGGTCACTGAGGGCGCTAGTGGAATGCAGGTCGCTGAGGGCACTACGTGAATGCAGGTTACTGAGGGCGCTAGGAGAATGCAGGTCACTGAGGGCGCTACGTGAATGCAGGTCACTGAGGGCGCTACGTGAATGCAGGTCATGAGGGCGCTAGGATTATGCAGGTCACTGAGGGCGCTAGGAGAATGCAGGTCACTGAGGGCGCTATGTGAATGCAGGTCATAAGGGCGCTAGGAGAATGCAGGTCACTGAGGGCGCTATGTGAATGCAGGTCATGAGGGCGCGAGGATAATGCAGGTCACTGAGGGCGCTACGTGAATGCAGGTCACTGAGGTCGCTAGGAGAATACAGGTCACTGAGGGCGCTATGTGAATGCAGGTCACTGAGGGCGCTAGGAGAATGCAGGTTACTGAGGGCACTACGTGAATGCAGGTCACTGAGGGCGCTAGGAGAATACAGGTCACTGAGGGCGCTAGGAGAATGCAGGTCACTGACGGCACTACGTGAATGCAGGTCACTGAGGGCGCTAGGAGAATGCAGGTCGCTGAGGGCGCTAGGAGAATGAAGGTCGCTGAGGGCGCTGCGTGAATGCAGGTCATGAGGGCGCTAGGAGAACAAAAGGACACTGAGGGCGCTAGGAGAATGCAGGTCACCGAGTGCGCTTGGAGAATGCAGGTTACTGAGGGCGCTAGGAGAATGCAGGTTACTGAGGGCGCTAGGAGAATGCAGGTCACTGACGGCACTACGTGAATGCAGATCACTGAGAGCGCTACGAGAATGCAGGTCACTGAGGGCGCTACGTGAATGCAGGTCATTGAGGGCGTTAGGAGAATGCAGGTCACTGAGGGCACTAGGAGAATGCAGATCACTGAGGGCGCTACGTGAATGCAGGTCACTGAGGGCGCTACGTCAATTCAGGTCACTGATGGCGCTAGGAGAATGCAGGTCACTGAGTGCGCTACGAGAATGCAGGTCACTGAGGGCGCTAGGAGAATGCAGGTCACTGAGGGCGCTAGGAGAATGCAGGTCACTGAGGGCGCTATGTGAATGCAGGTCGCTGAGGGCGCTAGTAGAATGCAGGTCGCTGAGGGCGCTAGGAGAATGCAGGTCACTGAGGGCGCTAGGAGAATGCAGGTCACTGAGGGAGCTACGTGAATGCAGTTCACTGAGGGCGCTACGTGAATGGAGGTCATTAGGGCGCTAGGAGAATGCAGGTCACTGAGGGCGCGACATGAATACAGGTCACTGAGAGCGCTACGTGAATGCAGGTCACTGAGGGCGCTACGTGAATGCAGGTCAATGAGGGGGCTACGTGAGTGCAGGTCACTGAGGGCGCTACGTGAATGCAGGTCATTGAGGGTGCTACTTGAATGCAGGTTACAGAGGGCGCTACGTGAATGCAGGTTACTGAGGGCGTTACGTGAATGCAGGTCACTGAGGGCGCTACGTGAATGCAGGTCACTGAGTGTGCTAGGAGAATGCAGGTCACTGAGGGTGCTACATGAATGCAGGTTACAGAGGACGCTAGGAGAATGCAGGTTTCTGAGGGCGCTAGGAGAATGCAGGTCACTGAGGGCGCTAGGAGAATGCAGGTCACTGACGGCACTACGTGAATGCAGGTCACTGAGGGCGCTACGTGAATGCAGGTCACTGAGGGCGCTACGTGAATGCAGTTCACTGAGGGCGCTACGTGAATGGAGGTCATGAGGGCGCTAGGAGTATGCAGGTCACTGAGGGCGCGACATGAATACAGGTCACTGAAGGCGCTACGTGAATGCAGGTCACTGAGGGAACTACGTAAATGCAGGTCACTGAGGGCGCTCCGTGAATGCAGGTCACTGAGGGTGCTACGTGAATGCAGGTCATTGAGGCCGCTACGTGAATGCAGGTCACTGAGTGCGCTAGGAGAATGCAGGTCACTGAGGGCGCTAGGAGAATGCAGGTCACTGAGGGCGCTAGGAGAATGCAGGTCACTGAGAGCGCTACGTGAATGCAGGTCACTGAGGGCGCTACGTGAATGCAGGTCACTGAGAACGCTACGTGAATGCAGGTCATGAGGGCGCTAGGAGAATGCAGGTCACTGAGCACGCTACGTGAATGCAGGTCACTGAGGGCACTAGGAGAATGCAGGTAACTGAGGGCGCTAGGAGAATGCAGGTGACTGAGCGCGCTACGTGAATGCAGGTCACTGAGGGCGCTACGTGAATGCAGGTCACTGAGGGCACTAGGAAAATGCAGGTCGCTGAGGGCGCTAGGAGAATGCAGGTCACTGAGTGCGCCAAATGAATGCAGGTTACTGAGGGCGCTATGAGAATGCAGGTCACTGACGGCACTATGTGTAATGCAGGTCACTGAGGGCGCTACGTGAATGCAGGTCACTGAGGGCGCTAGGAGAATACAGGTTATGAGGGCGCTAGGAGAATACAGGTCACTGAGGGCGCAACGTGAATGCAGGTCACCGAGTGCGCTTGGAGAATGCAGGTTACTGAGGGCGTTAGGAGAATGCAGATCACTGAGGGCGCTACGTGAATGCAGGTCACTGAGGGCGCTACGTGAATGCAGTTCACTGATGGCGCTACGTGAATGGAGGTCATGAGGGCACTAGGAGAATGCAGGTCACTGAGGGCGCTACGTGAATGCAGATCACTGAGGGCGCTACGTGAATGGAGGTCATGAGGGCGCTAGGAGAATGCAGGTTACTGAGGGCGCTACGTGAATGCAGGTCACTGAGGGCGCTACGTGAATGCAGGTCAATGAGGGGGCTACGTGAGTGCAGGTCACTGAGGGCGCTACGTGAATGCAAGTCATTGAGTGTGCTAGGAGAATGCAGGTCACTGAGGGTGCTACTTGAATGCAGGTTACAGAGGGCGCTACGTGAATGCAGGTCACTGAGGGCGCTACGTGAATGAAGGTCACTGAGGGCGCTACGTGAATGCAGGTCACTGAGTGCGCTAGGAGAATGCAGGTCACTGAGGGCGCTAGGAGAAAGCAGGTCACTGAGGGCGCTAGGAGAATGCAGTGTCACTGAGGGCGCTAGGAGAATGAATGTCACTGAGGGCGCTAGGAGAATGCAGGTCACTGACGGCACTACGTGAATGCAGATCACTGAGGGAGCTACGTGAATGCAGGTCACTGAGGGCGCTACATGAATGCAGTTCACTGAGGGCGCTACGTGAATGCAGGTCATTGAGGCCGCTACGTGAATGCAGGTCACTGAGTGCGCTAGGAGAATGCAGGTCACTGAGGGCGCTAGGAGAATGCAGGTTACTGAGAACGCTACGTGAATGCAGGTCATGAGGGCGCTAGGAGAATGCAGTTCACTGAGTGCGCGACATGAATGCAGGTCACTGAGGGCGCTACGTGAATGCAGGTCATTGAGGCCGCTACGTGAATGCAGGTCACTGAGTGCGCTAGGAGAATGCAGGTCACTGAGGGCGCTAGGAGAATGCAGGTTACTGAGGGCGCTAGGAGAATGCAGGTCACTGAGGGCGCTAGGGGAATGCAGGTCACTGAGCGCGCTACGTGAATGCAGGTCACTGAGGGCGCTACGTGAATGCAGGTCACTGAGAACGCTACGTGAATGCAGGTCATGAGGGCGCTAGGAGAATGCAGTTCACTGAGTGCGCGACATGAATGCAGGTCACTGAGGGCGCTACGTGAATGCAGGTCATTGAGGCCGCTACGTGAATGCAGGTCACTGAGGGTGCTACGTGAATGCAGGTCATTGAGGGCGCTCGGAGAATGCAGGTCACTGAGGGCGCTAGGAGAATGCAGGTCATTGAGGCCGCTACGTGAATGCAGATCACTGAGGGCGCTACGTGAATGCAGGTCACTGAGGCCGCTACGTGAATGCAGTTCACTGAGGGCGCTACGTGAATGGAGGTCACTGAGGGCGCTAGGAGAATGCAGTTCACTGAGTGCGCGACATGAATGCAGGTCACTGAGGGCGCTAGGAGAATGCAGGTCACTGCGGGGGCAAGGAGAATTCCGGTCACGGAGGGCGCTACGTGAATGCAGGTCGCTGAGTGCACTAGGAGAATGCAGGTCACTGAGGGTGCAAGGAGAATTCCGGTCACGGAGTGCGCTACGTGAAGGCAGGTCACTGAGGGCGCAAGGAGAATGCAGGTCACTGAGGGCGCTACGAGAATGCAGGTCACTGATGGCGCTAGGAGAATACAGGTCACTGAGGTCGCTACGTGAATGCAGGTCACCGAGTGCACTAGGAGAATGCAGGTCACTGAGGGTGCAAGGAGAATTCCGGTCACGGAGGGCGCTAGGAAAATGCAGGTCACTGAGGGCGCTACGAGAATGCAGGTCACTGAGGGCGCTAGGAGAATGCAGGTCACTGAGGGCGCTATGTGAATGCAGGTCATGAGGGCGCTAGGAGAATGCAGGTCACTGAGGGCGCTATGTGAATGCAGGTCATGAGGGCGCGAGGATAATGCAGGTCACTGAGGGCGCTACGTGAATGCAGGTCACTGAGGTCGCTAGGAGAATGCAGGTCACTGAGGGCGCTAGGAGAATGCAGGTCACTGAGGGCGCTATGTGAATGCAGGTCACTGAGGGCACTAGGAGAATGCAGGTCACTGAGGGCTCTAGGAGAATGCAGGTCACTGAGGGCGCTACGTGAATGCAGGTCACTGAGGGCGCTACGTGAATACAGGTCACTGAGGGCGCTATGTGAATGCAGGTCACTGAGGGCGCTAGGAGAATGCAGGTTACTGAGGGCGCTAGGAGAATGTAGGTCACTGACGGCACTACGTGAATGCAGGTCACTGAGGGCGCTACTTGAATGCAGGTCACTGAGGGCGCTGCGTGAATGCAGGTCATGAGGGCGCTAGGAGAATACAGGTCACTGAGGGCGCTACGTGAATGCAGGTCACCGAGTGCGCTTGGAGAATGCAGGTCACTGAGGGCGCTAGGAGAATGCATGTCACTGACGGCACTACATGAATGCAGATCACTGAGGGCGCTACGTGAATGCAGGTCACTGAGGGCGCTACGTGAATGCAGTTGTCTGAGGGCGCTACGTGAATGGAGGTAATGAGGGCACTAGGAGAATGCAGGTCACTGAGGGCGCTACGTAAATGCAGCTCACTGAGGGCGCTACGTGAATGGAGGTCATGAGGGCGCTAGGAGAATGCAGGTCACTGAGGGTGCTACATGAATGCAGGTTACAGAGGGCGCTACGTGAATGCAGGTCAATGAGGGCGCTACGTGAATGCAGGTCACCGAGTGCGCTAGGAGAATGCAGATCACTGAGGGCGTTAGGAGAATGCAGGTCACTGAGGGCGCTACGTGAATGCAGGTCACTGAGGGCGCTACGTCAATTCAGGTCACTGAGGGTGCTAGGAGAATGCAGGTCACTGAGGGCGCTACGAGAATACAGGTCACTGAGGGCGCTAGGAGAATGCAGGTCACTGAGGGCGCTAGGAGAATGCAGGTCACTGAGGGCGCTAGTAGAATGCAGGTCGCTGAGGGCACTACGTGAATGCAGGTTACTGAGGGAGCTAGGAGAATGCAGGTCACTGAGGGCGCTACGTGAATGCAGGTGACTTAGGGCGCTACGTGAATGCAGGTCATGAGGGCGCTAGGATAATGCAGGTCACTGAGGGCCCTAGGAGAATGCAGGTCACTGAGGGCGCTATGTGAATGCAGGTCACTGAGGGCACTAGGAAAATGCAGGTCGCTGAGTGCGCTAGGAGGATGCAGGTCACTGAGGGCGCTACGTGAATGCAGGTCAGTGAGGGCTCTAGGAGAATGCAGGTCACTGAGGGCGCGAGGAGAATGCAGGTCACTGAGGGCGCTAGGAGAATGCCGGTCACTGAGGGCGCTACGTGAATGCAGGTCACTGAGGGCGCTAGGAGAATGCAGGTCCCTGAGGGCGCTATGTGAATGCAGGTCACTGAGGGCGCTACGTGAATGCAGGTCACTGAGGGCATTAGGAAAATGCAGGGCGCTGAGGGCGCTAGGAGAATGCAGGTCACTGAGGGCGCAACGTGAATGCAGGTCACTGAGGGCGCTAGGAGAATGCAGGTCACTGAGGGCGCTAGGAGAATGCAGGTCACTGAGGGCGCTACGTGAATGCAGGTCATTGTGGGCGCTACGTGAATGCAGGTCACTGAGGGCGCTTGGAGAATGCAGGTCACTGAGAGCGCTAGGAGAATGCAGGTCACTGAGGGCGCTATGTGAATGCAGGTCAATGAGGGCGCTATGAGAATGCAGGTCACCGAGGGCGCTAGGAGAATGCAGGTCGCTGAGGGCGCTAGGAGAATGCAGGTCACTAAGGGCGCTAGGAGAATGCAGGTCACTGAGGGCGCTAGGAGAATGCAGGTCACTGACGGCACTACGTGAATGCAGATCACTGAGGACGCTACGTGAATGCAGGTCACTGAGGGCGCTACATGAATGCAGTTCACTGAGGGCGCTACGTGAATGCAGGTCATTGAGGCCGCTACGTGAATGCAGGTCACTGAGTGCGCTAGGAGAATGCAGGTCACTGAGGGCGCTAGGAGAATGCAGGTTACTGAGGGCGCTAGGAGAATGCAGGTCACTGAGGGCGCTAGGGGAATGCAGGTCACTGAGCGCGCTACGTGAATGCAGGTCACTGAGGGCGCTACGTGAATGCAGGTCACTGAGAACGCTACGTGAATGCAGGTCATGAGGGCGCTAGGAGAATGCAGTTCACTGAGTGCGCGACATGAATGCAGGTCACTGAGGGCGCTACGTGAATGCAGGTCATTGAGGCCGCTACGTGAATGCAGGTCACTGAGGGTGCTACGTGAATGCAGGTCATTGAGGGCGCTCGGAGAATGCAGGTCACTGAGGGCGCTAGGAGAATGCAGGTCATTGAGGCCGCTACGTGAATGCAGATCACTGAGGGCGCTACGTGAATGCAGGTCACTGAGGCCGCTACGTGAATGCAGTTCACTGAGGGCGCTACGTGAATGGAGGTCATGAGGGCGCTAGGAGTATGCAGGTCACTGAGGGCGCGACATGAATACAGGTCACTGAGGGCGCTACGTGAATGCAGGTCACTGAGGGCACTACGTAAATGCAGGTCACTGAGGGCACTACGTGAATGCAGGTCACTGAGGGCGCTACGTGAATGCAGGTCATTGAGGCCGCTACGTGAATGCAGGTCACTGAGTGCGCTAGGAGAATGCAGGTCACTGAGGGCGCTAGGAGAATGCAGGTTACTGAGGGCGCTAGGAGAATGCAGGTCACTGAGAGCGCTACGTGAATGCAGGTCACTGAGGGCGCTAGGGGAATGCAGGTCACTGAGAGCGCTACGTGAATGCAGGTCACTGAGGGCGCTACGAGAATGCAGGTCACTGAGAACGCTACGTGAATGCAGGTCATGAGGGCGCTAGGAGAATGCAGTTCACTGAGTGTGCGACATGAATGCAGGTCACTGAGGGCGCTAGGAGAATGCAGGTCACTGCGGGTGCAAGGAGAATTCCGGTCACGGAGGGCGCTACGTAAATGCAGGTCGCTGAGTGCACTAGGAGAATGCAGGTCACTGAGGGTGCAAGGAGAATTCCGGTCACGGAGGGCGCTACGTGAATGCAGGTCACTGAGGGCGCAAGGAGAATGCAGGTCACTGAGGGCACTACGAGAATGCAGGTCACTGAGGGCACTACGAGAATGCAGGTCACTGAGGGCGCTATGTGAATGCAGGTCACTGAGGGCGCTACGTGAATACGGGTCACTGAGGGCGCTATGTGAATGCAGGTCACTGAGGGCGCTAGGAGAATGCAGGTTACTGAGGGCGCTAGGAGAATGCAGGTCACTGACGGCACTACGTGAATGCAGGTCACTGAGGGCGCTACGTGAATGCAGGTCACTGACGGCACTACGTGAATGCAGGTCACTGAGGGCGCTACTTGAATGCAGGTCACTGAGGGCGCTGCGTGAATGCAGGTCATGAGGGCGCTAGGAGAATACAGGTCTCTGAGGGCGCTACGTGAATGCAGGTCACCGAGTGCGCTTGGAGAATGCAGGTCACTGAGGGCGCTAGGAGAATGCAGGTCACTGACGGCACTACATGAATGCAGATCACTGAGGGCGCTACGTGAATGCAGGTCACCGAGTGCGCTTGGAGAATGCAGGTCACTGAGGGCGCTAGGAGAATGCAGGTTACTGAGGGCGCTACATGAATGCAGATCACTGAGGGCGCTACGTGAATGCAGGTCACTGAGGGCGCTACGTGAATGCAGTTCACTGAGGGCGCTACGTGAATGGAGGTCATGAGGGCACTAGGAGAATGCAGGTCACTGAGGGCGCTACGTGAATGCAGCTCACTGAGGGCGCTACGTGAATGGAGGTCATGAGGGCGCTAGGAGAATGCAGGTCACTGAGGGTGCTACATGAATGCAGGTTACAGAGGGCGCTACGTGAATGCAGGTCAATGAGGGCGCTACGTGAATGCAGGTCAATGAGGGCGCTACGTGAATGCAGGTCACCGAGTGCGCTAGGAGAATGCAGATCACTGAGGGCGTTAGGAGAATGCAGGTCACTGAGGGCGCTAGGAGAATGCAGGTCACTGAGGGCGCTACGTGAATGCAGGTCACTGAGGGCGCTACGTCAATTCAGGTCACTGAGGGTGCTAGGAGAAAGCAGGTCACTGAGGGCGCTACGAGAATACAGGTCACTGAGGGCGCTAGGAGAATGCAGGTCACTGAGGGCGCTAGGAGAATGCAGGTCACTGAGGGTGCTAGTAGAATGCAGGTCGCTGAGGGCACTACGTGAATGCAGGTTACTGAGGGAGCTAGGAGAATGCAGGTCACTGAGGGCGCTACGTGAATGCAGGTCATGAGGGCGCTCGGATAATGCAGGTCACTGAGGGCCCTAGGAGAATGCAGGTCACTGAGGGCGCTATGTGAATGCAGGTCACTGATGGCACTAGGAAAATGCAGGTCGCTGAGTGCGCTAGGAGGATGCAGGTCACTGAAGGCGCTACGTGAATGCAGGTCAGTGAGGGCTCTAGGAGAATGCAGATCACTGAGGGCGCTAGGAGATTGCAGGTCACTTAGGGCGCTAGCAGAATGCAGGTCACTGAGGGCGCTAGGAGAATGCCGGTCACTGAGGGCGCTACGTGAATGCAGGTCACTGAGGGCGCTAGGAGAATGCAGGTCCCTGAGGACGCTATGTGAATGCAGGTCACTGAGGGCGCTACGTGAATGCAGGTCACTGAGGGCGCTACGTGAATGCAGGTCACTGAGGGCGCTAGGAGAATGTAGGTCACTGAGGGCGCTATGAGAATGCAGGTCACTGAGGGCGCTACGTGAATGCAGGTCACTGAGGGCGCTAGGAGAATGCAGGTCCCTGAGGACGCTATGTGAATGCAGGTCACTGAGGGCGCTACGTGAATGCAGGTCACTGAGGGCATTAGGAAAATGCAGGGCGCTGAGGGCGCTAGGAGAATGCAGGTCACTGAGGGCGCAACGTGAATGCAGGTCACTGAGGGCGCTAGGAGAATGCAGGTCACTGAGGGCGCTAGGACAATGCAGGTCACTGAGGGCGCTACGTGAATGCAGGTCATTGAGGGCGCTACGTGAATGCAGGTCACTGAGGGCGCTTGGAGAATGCAGGTCACTGAGAGCGCTAGGAGAATGCAGGTCACTGAGGGCGCTATGTGAATGCAGGTCACTGAGGGCGCTATGAGAATGCAGGTCACCGAGGGCGCTAGGAGAATGCAGGTCGCTGAGGGCGCTAGGAGAATGCAGGTCACTAAGGGCGCTAGGAGAATGCAGGTCACTGAGGGCGCTAGGAGAATGCAAGTCACTAAGGGCGCTAGGAGAATGCAGGTCACTGAGGGCGCTAGGAGAAGGCAGGTCAATGAGGGTGCAAGGAGAATTCCGGTCACGGAGGGCGCTACGTGAATGCAGGTCGCTGAGTGCACTAGGAGAATGCAGGTCACTGAGGGCGCTACGTGAATGCAGGTGACTGAGGGCGCTTGGAGAATGCAGGTTACTGAGGGCGCTACGAGAATGCAGGTCACTGAGGGCGCTACGTGAATGCAGGTCACTGAGGGCGCTACGTCAATTCAGGTCACTGAGGGCAATAGGAGAATGCAGGTCACTGAGGGTGCTCGGAGAATGCAGGTCACTGAGGGTGCAAGGAGAATTCCAGTCACGGAGGGCGCTACGTGAATGCAGGTCGCTGAATGCACTAGGAGAATGCAGGTCACTGAGGGTGCAAGGAGAATGCAGGTTACTGAGGGCGCTAGGAGAATGCAGGTCACTGAGGGCGCTAGGAGAATGCAGGTCACTGTGGGCGCGAGGAGAATGCAGGTCACTGAGGGCGCTAGGAGAATGCAGATCGCTGAGGGCGCTAGGAGAATGCAGGTCACTGAGGGCGCTAGGAGAATGCAGGTCACTGTGGGCGCTAGGAGAATGCAGGTTACTGAGGGCGCTAGGAGAATGCAGGTCACTGAGGGCGCTAGGAGAATGCAGGTCATTGAGGGCGCTAGGAGAATGCAGTTCACTGAGGGCGCTACGTGAATGCAAATCACTGAGGGCGCTAGGAGAATGCAGGTCACTGTGGGCGCTAGGAGAATGCAGGTCATAGAGGGCGCTAGGAGAATGCAGTTCACTGAGGGCGCTACGTGAATGCAGGTAACCGAGTGCACTAGGAGAAGGCAGGTCACTGAGGGCGCTACGAGAATGCAGGTCACTGAGGGCGCTATGTCAATTCAGGTCACTGAGGGCGCTAGGAGAATGCAGGTCACTGAGGGCGCTAGGAGAATGCAGGTCACTGAGGGCGCTAGGAGAATGCAGGTTACTGAGGGCGCTACGTGAATGCAGGTCACTGAGGGCGCTAGGAGAATTCCGGTCATGGAGGGCGCTACGTGAATGCAGGTAACCGAGTGCACTAGGAGAATGCAGGTCACTGAGGGCGCTACGAGAATGCAGGTAACTGAGGGCGCTAGGAGAATGGAGATCACTGAGGGCGCTACGTGAATGCAGGTCACTGAGGGCGCTACGTCAATTCAGGTCACTGAGGGCGCTAGGAGAATGCAGGTCACTGAGGGCGCTAGGAGAATGCAGGTCACTGAGGGCGCTAGGAGAATGCAGGTCACTGTGGGCGCTAGGAGAATGCAGGTCATTGAGGGCGCTAGGAGAATGCAGTTCACTGAGGGCGCTACGTGAATGCAGGTCACTGAGGGCGCTAGGAGAATGCAGGTCAATGAGGGCGCTACGTGAAGGCAGGTCATTGAGGGCGCTAGGAGAATGCAGGTCACTGAGGGTGCAAGGAGAATTCCGGTCACGGAGGGCGCTACGTGAATGCAGGTCACTGAGGGCGCTAGGAGAATGCAGGTCACTGTGGGTGCAAGGAGAATTCCGGTCACGGAGGGCGCTACGTGAATGCAGGTCGCTGAATGCACTAGGAGAATGCAGGTCACTGAGGGTGCAAGGAGAATTCCGGTCACGGAGGGCGCTACGTGAATGCAGGTCACTGAAGGCGCAAGGAGAATGCAGGTCACTGAGGGCGCTAGGAGAATGCAGGTCACTGAGGGCGCTACGAGAATGCAGGTCACTGAGGGCGCTAGGAGAATGCAGGTCACTGAGAGCGCTACAAGAATGTAGGTCACTGAGGGCGCTATGAGAATGCAGGTCACTGAGGGCGCTACGTGAATGCAGGTCACTGAGGGCGCTAGGAGAATGCAGGTCCCTGAGGACGCTATGTGAATGCAGGTCACTGAGGGCGCTACGTGAATGCAGGTCACTGAGGGCATTAGGAAAATGCAGGGCGCTGAGGGCGCTAGGAGAATGCAGGTCACTGAGGGCGCAACGTGAATGCAGGTCACTGAGGGCGCTAGGAGAATGCAGGTCACTGAGGGCGCTAGGACAATGCAGGTCACTGAGGGCGCTACGTGAATGCAGGTCATTGAGGGCGCTACGTGAATGCAGGTCACTGAGGGCGCATGGAGAATGCAGGTCACTGAGAGCGCTAGGAGAATGCAGGTCACTGAGGGCGCTATGTGAATGCAGGTCACTGAGGGCGCTATGAGAATGCAGGTCACCGAGGGCGCTAGGAGAATGCAGGTCGCTGAGGGCGCTAGGAGAATGCAGGTCACTAAGGGCGCTAGGAGAATGCAGGTCACTGAGGGCGCTAGGAGAATGCAAGTCACTAAGGGCGCTAGGAGAATGCAGGTCACTGAGGGCGCTAGGAGAAGGCAGGTCAATGAGGGTGCAAGGAGAATTCCGGTCACGGAGGGCGCTACGTGAATGCAGGTCGCTGAGTGCACTAGGAGAATGCAGGTCACTGAGGGCGCTACGTGAATGCAGGTGACTGAGGGCGCTTGGAGAATGCAGGTTACTGAGGGCGCTACGAGAATGCAGGTCACTGAGGGCGCTACGTGAATGCAGGTCACTGAGGGCGCTACGTCAATTCAGGTCACTGAGGGCAATAGGAGAATGCAGGTCACTGAGGGTGCTCGGAGAATGCAGGTCACTGAGGGTGCAAGGAGAATTCCAGTCACGGAGGGCGCTACGTGAATGCAGGTCGCTGAATGCACTAGGAGAATGCAGGTCACTGAGGGTGCAAGGAGAATGCAGGTTACTGAGGGCGCTAGGAGAATGCAGGTCACTGAGGGCGCTAGGAGAATGCAGGTCACTGTGGGCGCGAGGAGAATGCAGGTCACTGAGGGCGCTAGGAGAATGTAGATCGCTGAGGGCGCTAGGAGAATGCAGGTCACTGAGGGCGCTAGGAGAATGCAGGTCACTGTGGGCGCTAGGAGAATGCAGGTTACTGAGGGCGCTAGGAGAATGCAGGTCACTGAGGGCGCTAGGAGAATGCAGGTCATTGAGGGCGCTAGGAGAATGCAGTTCACTGAGGGCGCTACGTGAATGCAAATCACTGAGGGCGCTAGGAGAATGCAGGTCACTGTGGGCGCTAGGAGAATGCAGGTCATAGAGGGCGCTAGGAGAATGCAGTTCACTGAGGGCGCTACGTGAATGCAGGTAACCGAGTGCACTAGGAGAAGGCAGGTCACTGAGGGCGCTACGAGAATGCAGGTCACTGAGGGCGCTATGTCAATTCAGGTCACTGAGGGCGCTAGGAGAATGCAGGTCACTGAGGGCGCTAGGAGAATGCAGGTCACTGAGGGCGCTAGGAGAATGCAGGTTACTGAGGGCGCTACGTGAATGCAGGTCACTGAGGGCGCTAGGAGAATTCCGGTCATGGAGGGCGCTACGTGAATGCAGGTAACCGAGTGCACTAGGAGAATGCAGGTCACTGAGGGCGCTACGAGAATGCAGGTAACTGAGGGCGCTAGGAGAATGGAGATCACTGAGGGCGCTACGTGAATGCAGGTCACTGAGGGCGCTACGTCAATTCAGGTCACTGAGGGCGCTAGGAGAATGCAGGTCACTGAGGGCGCTAGGAGAATGCAGGTCACTGAGGGCGCTAGGAGAATGCAGGTCACTGTGGGCGCTAGGAGAATGCAGGTCATTGAGGGCGCTAGGAGAATGCAGTTCACTGAGGGCGCTACGTGAATGCAGGTCACTGAGGGCGCTAGGAGAATGCAGGTCAATGAGGGCGCTACGTGAAGGCAGGTCATTGAGGGCGCTAGGAGAATGCAGGTCACTGAGGGTGCAAGGAGAATTCCGGTCACGGAGGGCGCTACGTGAATGCAGGTCACTGAGGGCGCTAGGAGAATGCAGGTCACTGTGGGTGCAAGGAGAATTCCGGTCACGGAGGGCGCTACGTGAATGCAGGTCGCTGAATGCACTAGGAGAATGCAGGTCACTGAGGGTGCAAGGAGAATTCCGGTCACGGAGGGCGCTACGTGAATGCAGGTCACTGAGGGCGCAAGGAGAATGCAGGTCACTGAGGGCGCTAGGAGAATGCAGGTCACTGACGGCACTACATGAATGCAGATCACTGAGGGCGCTACGTGAATGCAGGTCACTGAGGGCGCTACGTGAATGGAGGTAATGAGGGCACTAGGAGAATGCAGGTCACTGAGGGCGCTACGTAAATGCAGCTCACTGAGGGCGCTACGTGAATGGAGGTCATGAGGGCGCTAGGAGAATGCAGGTCACTGAGGGTGCTACATGAATGCAGGTTACAGAGGGCGCTACGTGAATGCAGGTCAATGAGGGCGCTACGTGAATGCAGGTCACCGAGTGCGCTAGGAGAATGCAGATCACTGAGGGCGTTAGGAGAATGCAGGTCACTGAGGGCGCTACGTGAATGCAGGTCACTGAGGGCGCTACGTCAATTCAGGTCACTGAGGGTGCTAGGAGAATGCAGGTCACTGAGGGCGCTACGAGAATACAGGTCACTGAGGGCGCTAGGAGAATGCAGGTCACTGAGGGCGCTAGGAGAATGCAGGTCACTGAGGGCGCTAGTAGAATGCAGGTCGCTGAGGGCACTACGTGAATGCAGGTTACTGAGGGAGCTAGGAGAATGCAGGTCACTGAGGGCGCTACGTGAATGCAGGTGACTTAGGGCGCTACGTGAATGCAGGTCATGAGGGCGCTAGGATAATGCAGGTCACTGAGGGCCCTAGGAGAATGCAGGTCACTGAGGGCGCTATGTGAATGCAGGTCACTGAGGGCACTAGGAAAATGCAGGTCGCTGAGTGCGCTAGGAGGATGCAGGTCACTGAGGGCGCTACGTGAATGCAGGTCAGTGAGGGCTGTAGGAGAATGCAGGTCACTGAGGGCGCGAGGAGAATGCAGGTCACTGAGGGCGCTAGGAGAATGCCGGTCACTGAGGGCGCTACGTGAATGCAGGTCACTGAGGGCGCTAGGAGAATGCAGGTCCCTGAGGGCGCTATGTGAATGCATGTCACTGAGGGCGCTACGTGAATGCAGGTCACTGAGGGCATTAGGAAAATGCAGGGCGCTGAGGGCGCTAGGAGAATGCAGGTCACTGAGGGCGCAACGTGAATGCAGGTCACTGAGGGCGCTAGGAGAATGCAGGTCACTGAGGGCGCTAGGAGAATGCAGGTCACTGAGGGCGCTACGTGAATGCAGGTCATTGTGGGCGCTACGTGAATGCAGGTCACTGAGGGGGCTTGGAGAATGCAGGTCACTGAGAGCGCTAGGAGAATGCAGGTCACTGAGGGCGCTATGTGAATGCAGGTCAATGAGGGCGCTATGAGAATGCAGGTCACCGAGGGCGCTAGGAGAATGCAGGTCGCTGAGGGCGCTAGGAGAATGCAGGTCACTAAGGGCGCTAGGAGAATGCAGGTCACTGAGGGCGCTAGGAGAATGCAGGTCACTGACGGCACTACGTGAATGCAGATCACTGAGGACGCTACGTGAATGCAGGTCACTGAGGGCGCTACATGAATGCAGTTCACTGAGGGCGCTACGTGAATGCAGGTCATTGAGGCCGCTACGTGAATGCAGGTCACTGAGTGCGCTAGGAGAATGCAGGTCACTGAGGGCGCTAGGAGAATGCAGGTTACTGAGGGCGCTAGGAGAATGCAGGTCACTGAGGGCGCTAGGGGAATGCAGGTCACTGAGCGCGCTACGTGAATGCAGGTCACTGAGGGCGCTACGTGAATGCAGGTCACTGAGAACGCTACGTGAATGCAGGTCATGAGGGCGCTAGGAGAATGCAGTTCACTGAGTGCGCGACATGAATGCAGGTCACTGAGGGCGCTACGTGAATGCAGGTCATTGAGGCCGCTACGTGAATGCAGGTCACTGAGGGTGCTACGTGAATGCAGGTCATTGAGGGCGCTCGGAGAATGCAGGTCACTGAGGGCGCTAGGAGAATGCAGGTCATTGAGGCCGCTACGTGAATGCAGATCACTGAGGGCGCTACGTGAATGCAGGTCACTGAGGCCGCTACGTGAATGCAGTTCACTGAGGGCGCTACGTGAATGGAGGTCATGAGGGCGCTAGGAGTATGCAGGTCACTGAGGGCGCGACATGAATACAGGTCACTGAGGGCGCTACGTGAATGCAGGTCACTGAGGGCACTACGTAAATGCAGGTCACTGAGGGCACTACGTGAATGCAGGTCACTGAGGGCGCTACGTGAATGCAGGTCATTGAGGCCGCTACGTGAATGCAGGTCACTGAGTGCGCTAGGAGAATGCAGGTCACTGAGGGCGCTAGGAGAATGCAGGTTACTGAGGGCGCTAGGAGAATGCAGGTCACTGAGAGCGCTACGTGAATGCAGGTCACTGAGGGCGCTAGGTGAATGCAGGTCACTGAGAGCGCTACGTGAATGCAGGTCACTGAGGGCGCTACGAGAATGCAGGTCACTGAGAACGCTACGTGAATGCAGGTCATGAGGGCGCTAGGAGAATGCAGTTCACTGAGTGTGCGACATGAATGCAGGTCACTGAGGGCGCTAGGAGAATGCAGGTCACTGCGGGTGCAAGGAGAATTCCGGTCACGGAGGGCGCTACGTAAATGCAGGTCGCTGAGTGCACTAGGAGAATGCAGGTCACTGAGGGTGCAAGGAGAATTCCGGTCACGGAGGGCGCTACGTGAATGCAGGTCACTGAGGGCGCAAGGAGAATGCAGGTCACTGAGGGCGCTAGGAGAATGCAGGTCACTGAGGGCGCTAGGAGAATGCAGGTCACTGTGGGCGCTAGGAGAATGCAGGTCATTGAGGGCGCTAGGAGAATGCAGTTCACTGAGGGCGCTACGTGAATGCAGGTCACTGAGGGCGCTAGGAGAATGCAGGTCAATGAGGGCGCTACGTGAAGGCAGGTCATTGAGGGCGCTAGGAGAATGCAGGTCACTGAGGGTGCAAGGAGAATTCCGGTCACGGAGGGCGCTACGTGAATGCAGGTCACTGAGGGCGCTAGGAGAATGCAGGTCACTGTGGGTGCAAGGAGAATTCCGGTCACGGAGGGCGCTACGTGAATGCAGGTCGCTGAATGCACTAGGAGAATGCAGGTCACTGAGGGTGCAAGGAGAATTCCGGTCACGGAGGGCGCTACGTGAATGCAGGTCACTGAGGGCGCAAGGAGAATGCAGGTCACTGAGGGCGCTAGGAGAATGCAGGTCACTGAGGGCGCTACGAGAATGCAGGTCACTGAGGGCGCTAGGAGAATGCAGGTCACTGAGAGCGCTACAAGAATGTAGGTCACTGAGGGCGCTATGAGAATGCAGGTCACTGAGGGCGCTACGTGAATGCAGGTCACTGAGGGCGCTAGGAGAATGCAGGTCCCTGAGGACGCTATGTGAATGCAGGTCACTGAGGGCGCTACGTGAATGCAGGTCACTGAGGGCATTAGGAAAATGCAGGGCGCTGAGGGCGCTAGGAGAATGCAGGTCACTGAGGGCGCAACGTGAATGCAGGTCACTGAGGGCGCTAGGAGAATGCAGGTCACTGAGGGCGCTAGGACAATGCAGGTCACTGAGGGCGCTACGTGAATGCAGGTCATTGAGGGCGCTACGTGAATGCAGGTCACTGAGGGCGCATGGAGAATGCAGGTCACTGAGAGCGCTAGGAGAATGCAGGTCACTGAGGGCGCTATGTGAATGCAGGTCACTGAGGGCGCTATGAGAATGCAGGTCACCGAGGGCGCTAGGAGAATGCAGGTCGCTGAGGGCGCTAGGAGAATGCAGGTCACTAAGGGCGCTAGGAGAATGCAGGTCACTGAGGGCGCTAGGAGAATGCAAGTCACTAAGGGCGCTAGGAGAATGCAGGTCACTGAGGGCGCTAGGAGAAGGCAGGTCAATGAGGGTGCAAGGAGAATTCCGGTCACGGAGGGCGCTACGTGAATGCAGGTCGCTGAGTGCACTAGGAGAATGCAGGTCACTGAGGGCGCTACGTGAATGCAGGTGACTGAGGGCGCTTGGAGAATGCAGGTTACTGAGGGCGCTACGAGAATGCAGGTAACTGAGGGCGCTACGTGAATGCAGGTCACTGAGGGCGCTACGTCAATTCAGGTCACTGAGGGCAATAGGAGAATGCAGGTCACTGAGGGTGCTCGGAGAATGCAGGTCACTGAGGGTGCAAGGAGAATTCCAGTCACGGAGGGCGCTACGTGAATGCAGGTCGCTGAATGCACTAGGAGAATGCAGGTCACTGAGGGTGCAAGGAGAATGCAGGTTACTGAGGGCGCTAGGAGAATGCAGGTCACTGAGGGCGCTAGGAGAATGCAGGTCACTGTGGGCGCGAGGAGAATGCAGGTCACTGAGGGCGCTAGGAGAATGCAGATCGCTGAGGGCGCTAGGAGAATGCAGGTCACTGAGGGCGCTAGGAGAATGCAGGTCACTGTGGGCGCTAGGAGAATGCAGGTTACTGAGGGCGCTAGGAGAATGCAGGTCACTGAGGGCGCTAGGAGAATGCAGGTCATTGAGGGCGCTAGGAGAATGCAGTTCACTGAGGGCGCTACGTGAATGCAAATCACTGAGGGCGCTAGGAGAATGCAGGTCACTGTGGGCGCTAGGAGAATGCAGGTCATAGAGGGCGCTAGGAGAATGCAGTTCACTGAGGGCGCTACGTGAATGCAGGTAACCGAGTGCACTAGGAGAAGGCAGGTCACTGAGGGCGCTACGAGAATGCAGGTCACTGAGGGCGCTATGTCAATTCAGGTCACTGAGGGCGCTAGGAGAATGCAGGTCACTGAGGGCGCTAGGAGAATGCAGGTCACTGAGGGCGCTAGGAGAATGCAGGTTACTGAGGGCGCTACGTGAATGCAGGTCACTGAGGGCGCTAGGAGAATTCCGGTCATGGAGGGCGCTACGTGAATGCAGGTAACCGAGTGCACTAGGAGAATGCAGGTCACTGAGGGCGCTACGAGAATGCAGGTAACTGAGGGCGCTAGGAGAATGGAGATCACTGAGGGCGCTACGTGAATGCAGGTCACTGAGGGCGCTACGTCAATTCAGGTCACTGAGGGCGCTAGGAGAATGCAGGTCACTGAGGGCGCTAGGAGAATGCAGGTCACTGAGGGCGCTAGGAGAATGCAGGTCACTGTGGGCGCTAGGAGAATGCAGGTCATTGAGGGCGCTAGGAGAATGCAGTTCACTGAGGGCGCTACGTGAATGCAGGTCACTGAGGGCGCTAGGAGAATGCAGGTCAATGAGGGCGCTACGTGAAGGCAGGTCATTGAGGGCGCTAGGAGAATGCAGGTCACTGAGGGTGCAAGGAGAATTCCGGTCACGGAGGGCGCTACGTGAATGCAGGTCACTGAGGGCGCTAGGAGAATGCAGGTCACTGTGGGTGCAAGGAGAATTCCGGTCACGGAGGGCGCTACGTGAATGCAGGTCGCTGAATGCACTAGGAGAATGCAGGTCACTGAGGGTGCAAGGAGAATTCCGGTCACGGAGGGCGCTACGTGAATGCAGGTCACTGAGGGCGCAAGGAGAATGCAGGTCACTGAGGGCGCTAGGAGAATGCATGTCACTGACGGCACTACATGAATGCAGATCACTGAGGGCGCTACGTGAATGCAGGTCACTGAGGGCGCTACGTGAATGCAGTTGTCTGAGGGCGCTACGTGAATGGAGGTAATGAGGGCACTAGGAGAATGCAGGTCACTGAGGGCGCTACGTAAATGCAGCTCACTGAGGGCGCTACGTGAATGGAGGTCATGAGGGCGCTAGGAGAATGCAGGTCACTGAGGGTGCTACATGAATGCAGGTTACAGAGGGCGCTACGTGAATGCAGGTCAATGAGGGCGCTACGTGAATGCAGGTCACCGAGTGCGCTAGGAGAATGCAGATCACTGAGGGCGTTAGGAGAATGCAGGTCACTGAGGGCGCTACGTGAATGCAGGTCACTGAGGGCGCTACGTCAATTCAGGTCACTGAGGGTGCTAGGAGAATGCAGGTCACTGAGGGCGCTACGAGAATACAGGTCACTGAGGGCGCTAGGAGAATGCAGGTCACTGAGGGCGCTAGGAGAATGCAGGTCACTGAGGGCGCTAGTAGAATGCAGGTCGCTGAGGGCACTACGTGAATGCAGGTTACTGAGGGAGCTAGGAGAATGCAGGTCACTGAGGGCGCTACGTGAATGCAGGTGACTTAGGGCGCTACGTGAATGCAGGTCATGAGGGCGCTAGGATAATGCAGGTCACTGAGGGCCCTAGGAGAATGCAGGTCACTGAGGGCGCTATGTGAATGCAGGTCACTGAGGGCACTAGGAAAATGCAGGTCGCTGAGTGCGCTAGGAGGATGCAGGTCACTGAGGGCGCTACGTGAATGCAGGTCAGTGAGGGCTCTAGGAGAATGCAGGTCACTGAGGGCGCGAGGAGAATGCAGGTCACTGAGGGCGCTAGGAGAATGCCGGTCACTGAGGGCGCTACGTGAATGCAGGTCACTGAGGGCGCTAGGAGAATGCAGGTCCCTGAGGGCGCTATGTGAATGCAGGTCACTGAGGGCGCTACGTGAATGCAGGTCACTGAGGGCATTAGGAAAATGCAGGGCGCTGAGGGCGCTAGGAGAATGCAGGTCACTGAGGGCGCAACGTGAATGCAGGTCACTGAGGGCGCTAGGAGAATGCAGGTCACTGAGGGCGCTAGGAGAATGCAGGTCACTGAGGGCGCTACGTGAATGCAGGTCATTGTGGGCGCTACGTGAATGCAGGTCACTGAGGGCGCTTGGAGAATGCAGGTCACTGAGAGCGCTAGGAGAATGCAGGTCACTGAGGGCGCTATGTGAATGCAGGTCAATGAGGGCGCTATGAGAATGCAGGTCACCGAGGGCGCTAGGAGAATGCAGGTCGCTGAGGGCGCTAGGAGAATGCAGGTCACTAAGGGCGCTAGGAGAATGCAGGTCACTGAGGGCGCTAGGAGAATGCAGGTCACTGACGGCACTACGTGAATGCAGATCACTGAGGACGCTACGTGAATGCAGGTCACTGAGGGCGCTACATGAATGCAGTTCACTGAGGGCGCTACGTGAATGCAGGTCATTGAGGCCGCTACGTGAATGCAGGTCACTGAGTGCGCTAGGAGAATGCAGGTCACTGAGGGCGCTAGGAGAATGCAGGTTACTGAGGGCGCTAGGAGAATGCAGGTCACTGAGGGCGCTAGGGGAATGCAGGTCACTGAGCGCGCTACGTGAATGCAGGTCACTGAGGGCGCTACGTGAATGCAGGTCACTGAGAACGCTACGTGAATGCAGGTCATGAGGGCGCTAGGAGAATGCAGTTCACTGAGTGCGCGACATGAATGCAGGTCACTGAGGGCGCTACGTGAATGCAGGTCATTGAGGCCGCTACGTGAATGCAGGTCACTGAGGGTGCTACGTGAATGCAGGTCATTGAGGGCGCTCGGAGAATGCAGGTCACTGAGGGCGCTAGGAGAATGCAGGTCATTGAGGCCGCTACGTGAATGCAGATCACTGAGGGCGCTACGTGAATGCAGGTCACTGAGGCCGCTACGTGAATGCAGTTCACTGAGGGCGCTACGTGAATGGAGGTCATGAGGGCGCTAGGAGTATGCAGGTCACTGAGGGCGCGACATGAATACAGGTCACTGAGGGCGCTACGTGAATGCAGGTCACTGAGGGCACTACGTAAATGCAGGTCACTGAGGGCACTACGTGAATGCAGGTCACTGAGGGCGCTACGTGAATGCAGGTCATTGAGGCCGCTACGTGAATGCAGGTCACTGAGTGCGCTAGGAGAATGCAGGTCACTGAGGGCGCTAGGAGAATGCAGGTTACTGAGGGCGCTAGGAGAATGCAGGTCACTGAGAGCGCTACGTGAATGCAGGTCACTGAGGGCGCTAGGTGAATGCAGGTCACTGAGAGCGCTACGTGAATGCAGGTCACTGAGGGCGCTACGAGAATGCAGGTCACTGAGAACGCTACGTGAATGCAGGTCATGAGGGCGCTAGGAGAATGCAGTTCACTGAGTGTGCGACATGAATGCAGGTCACTGAGGGCGCTAGGAGAATGCAGGTCACTGCGGGTGCAAGGAGAATTCCGGTCACGGAGGGCGCTACGTAAATGCAGGTCGCTGAGTGCACTAGGAGAATGCAGGTCACTGAGGGTGCAAGGAGAATTCCGGTCACGGAGGGCGCTACGTGAATGCAGGTCACTGAGGGCGCAAGGAGAATGCAGGTCACTGAGGGCACTACGAGAATGCAGGTCACTGAGGGCACTACGAGAATGCAGGTCACTGAGGGCGCTATGTGAATGCAGGTCACTGAGGGCGCTACGTGAATACGGGTCACTGAGGGCGCTATGTGAATGCAGGTCACTGAGGGCGCTAGGAGAATGCAGGTTACTGAGGGCGCTAGGAGAATGCAGGTCACTGACGGCACTACGTGAATGCAGGTCACTGAGGGCGCTACGTGAATGCAGGTCACTGACGGCACTACGTGAATGCAGGTCACTGAGGGCGCTACTTGAATGCAGGTCACTGAGGGCGCTGCGTGAATGCAGGTCATGAGGGCGCTAGGAGAATACAGGTCACTGAGGGCGCTACGTGAATGCAGGTCACCGAGTGCGCTTGGAGAATGCAGGTCACTGAGGGCGCTAGGAGAATGCAGGTCACTGACGGCACTACATGAATGCAGATCACTGAGGGCGCTACGTGAATGCAGGTCACCGAGTGCGCTTGGAGAATGCAGGTCACTGAGGGCGCTAGGAGAATGCAGGTTACTGAGGGCGCTACATGAATGCAGATCACTGAGGGCGCTACGTGAATGCAGGTCACTGAGGGCGCTACGTGAATGCAGTTCACTGAGGGCGCTACGTGAATGGAGGTCATGAGGGCACTAGGAGAATGCAGGTCACTGAGGGCGCTACGTGAATGCAGCTCACTGAGGGCGCTACGTGAATGGAGGTCATGAGGGCGCTAGGAGAATGCAGGTCACTGAGGGTGCTACATGAATGCAGGTTACAGAGGGCGCTACGTGAATGCAGGTCAATGAGGGCGCTACGTGAATGCAGGTCAATGAGGGCGCTACGTGAATGCAGGTCACCGAGTGCGCTAGGAGAATGCAGATCACTGAGGGCGTTAGGAGAATGCAGGTCACTGAGGGCGCTAGGAGAATGCAGGTCACTGAGGGCGCTACGTGAATGCAGGTCACTGAGGGCGCTACGTCAATTCAGGTCACTGAGGGTGCTAGGAGAAAGCAGGTCACTGAGGGCGCTACGAGAATACAGGTCACTGAGGGCGCTAGGAGAATGCAGGTCACTGAGGGCGCTAGGAGAATGCAGGTCACTGAGGGTGCTAGTAGAATGCAGGTCGCTGAGGGCACTACGTGAATGCAGGTTACTGAGGGAGCTAGGAGAATGCAGGTCACTGAGGGCGCTACGTGAATGCAGGTCATGAGGGCGCTCGGATAATGCAGGTCACTGAGGGCCCTAGGAGAATGCAGGTCACTGAGGGCGCTATGTGAATGCAGGTCACTGATGGCACTAGGAAAATGCAGGTCGCTGAGTGCGCTAGGAGGATGCAGGTCACTGAAGGCGCTACGTGAATGCAGGTCAGTGAGGGCTCTAGGAGAATGCAGATCACTGAGGGCGCTAGGAGATTGCAGGTCACTTAGGGCGCTAGCAGAATGCAGGTCACTGAGGGCGCTAGGAGAATGCCGGTCACTGAGGGCGCTACGTGAATGCAGGTCACTGAGGGCGCTAGGAGAATGCAGGTCCCTGAGGACGCTATGTGAATGCAGGTCACTGAGGGCGCTACGTGAATGCAGGTCACTGAGGGCGCTACGTGAATGCAGGTCACTGAGGGCGCTAGGAGAATGTAGGTCACTGAGGGCGCTATGAGAATGCAGGTCACTGAGGGCGCTACGTGAATGCAGGTCACTGAGGGCGCTAGGAGAATGCAGGTCCCTGAGGACGCTATGTGAATGCAGGTCACTGAGGGCGCTACGTGAATGCAGGTCACTGAGGGCATTAGGAAAATGCAGGGCGCTGAGGGCGCTAGGAGAATGCAGGTCACTGAGGGCGCAACGTGAATGCAGGTCACTGAGGGCGCTAGGAGAATGCAGGTCACTGAGGGCGCTAGGACAATGCAGGTCACTGAGGGCGCTACGTGAATGCAGGTCATTGAGGGCGCTACGTGAATGCAGGTCACTGAGGGCGCTTGGAGAATGCAGGTCACTGAGAGCGCTAGGAGAATGCAGGTCACTGAGGGCGCTATGTGAATGCAGGTCACTGAGGGCGCTATGAGAATGCAGGTCACCGAGGGCGCTAGGAGAATGCAGGTCGCTGAGGGCGCTAGGAGAATGCAGGTCACTAAGGGCGCTAGGAGAATGCAGGTCACTGAGGGCGCTAGGAGAATGCAAGTCACTAAGGGCGCTAGGAGAATGCAGGTCACTGAGGGCGCTAGGAGAAGGCAGGTCAATGAGGGTGCAAGGAGAATTCCGGTCACGGAGGGCGCTACGTGAATGCAGGTCGCTGAGTGCACTAGGAGAATGCAGGTCACTGAGGGCGCTACGTGAATGCAGGTGACTGAGGGCGCTTGGAGAATGCAGGTTACTGAGGGCGCTACGAGAATGCAGGTCACTGAGGGCGCTACGTGAATGCAGGTCACTGAGGGCGCTACGTCAATTCAGGTCACTGAGGGCAATAGGAGAATGCAGGTCACTGAGGGTGCTCGGAGAATGCAGGTCACTGAGGGTGCAAGGAGAATTCCAGTCACGGAGGGCGCTACGTGAATGCAGGTCGCTGAATGCACTAGGAGAATGCAGGTCACTGAGGGTGCAAGGAGAATGCAGGTTACTGAGGGCGCTAGGAGAATGCAGGTCACTGAGGGCGCTAGGAGAATGCAGGTCACTGTGGGCGCGAGGAGAATGCAGGTCACTGAGGGCGCTAGGAGAATGCAGATCGCTGAGGGCGCTAGGAGAATGCAGGTCACTGAGGGCGCTAGGAGAATGCAGGTCACTGTGGGCGCTAGGAGAATGCAGGTTACTGAGGGCGCTAGGAGAATGCAGGTCACTGAGGGCGCTAGGAGAATGCAGGTCATTGAGGGCGCTAGGAGAATGCAGTTCACTGAGGGCGCTACGTGAATGCAAATCACTGAGGGCGCTAGGAGAATGCAGGTCACTGTGGGCGCTAGGAGAATGCAGGTCATAGAGGGCGCTAGGAGAATGCAGTTCACTGAGGGCGCTACGTGAATGCAGGTAACCGAGTGCACTAGGAGAAGGCAGGTCACTGAGGGCGCTACGAGAATGCAGGTCACTGAGGGCGCTATGTCAATTCAGGTCACTGAGGGCGCTAGGAGAATGCAGGTCACTGAGGGCGCTAGGAGAATGCAGGTCACTGAGGGCGCTAGGAGAATGCAGGTTACTGAGGGCGCTACGTGAATGCAGGTCACTGAGGGCGCTAGGAGAATTCCGGTCATGGAGGGCGCTACGTGAATGCAGGTAACCGAGTGCACTAGGAGAATGCAGGTCACTGAGGGCGCTACGAGAATGCAGGTAACTGAGGGCGCTAGGAGAATGGAGATCACTGAGGGCGCTACGTGAATGCAGGTCACTGAGGGCGCTACGTCAATTCAGGTCACTGAGGGCGCTAGGAGAATGCAGGTCACTGAGGGCGCTAGGAGAATGCAGGTCACTGAGGGCGCTAGGAGAATGCAGGTCACTGTGGGCGCTAGGAGAATGCAGGTCATTGAGGGCGCTAGGAGAATGCAGTTCACTGAGGGCGCTACGTGAATGCAGGTCACTGAGGGCGCTAGGAGAATGCAGGTCAATGAGGGCGCTACGTGAAGGCAGGTCATTGAGGGCGCTAGGAGAATGCAGGTCACTGAGGGTGCAAGGAGAATTCCGGTCACGGAGGGCGCTACGTGAATGCAGGTCACTGAGGGCGCTAGGAGAATGCAGGTCACTGTGGGTGCAAGGAGAATTCCGGTCACGGAGGGCGCTACGTGAATGCAGGTCGCTGAATGCACTAGGAGAATGCAGGTCACTGAGGGTGCAAGGAGAATTCCGGTCACGGAGGGCGCTACGTGAATGCAGGTCACTGAGGGCGCAAGGAGAATGCAGGTCACTGAGGGCGCTAGGAGAATGCAGGTCACTGAGGGCGCTACGAGAATGCAGGTCACTGAGGGCGCTAGGAGAATGCAGGTCACTGAGAGCGCTACAAGAATGTAGGTCACTGAGGGCGCTATGAGAATGCAGGTCACTGAGGGCGCTACGTGAATGCAGGTCACTGAGGGCGCTAGGAGAATGCAGGTCCCTGAGGACGCTATGTGAATGCAGGTCACTGAGGGCGCTACGTGAATGCAGGTCACTGAGGGCATTAGGAAAATGCAGGGCGCTGAGGGCGCTAGGAGAATGCAGGTCACTGAGGGCGCAACGTGAATGCAGGTCACTGAGGGCGCTAGGAGAATGCAGGTCACTGAGGGCGCTAGGACAATGCAGGTCACTGAGAGCGCTAGGAGAATGCAGGTCACTGAGGGCGCTATGTGAATGCAGGTCATTGAGGGCGCTACGTGAATGCAGGTCACTGAGGGCGCATGGAGAATGCAGGTCACTGAGAGCGCTAGGAGAATGCAGGTCACTGAGGGCGCTATGTGAATGCAGGTCACTGAGGGCGCTATGAGAATGCAGGTCACCGAGGGCGCTAGGAGAATGCAGGTCGCTGAGGGCGCTAGGAGAATGCAGGTCACTAAGGGCGCTAGGAGAATGCAGGTCACTGAGGGCGCTAGGAGAATGCAAGTCACTAAGGGCGCTAGGAGAATGCAGGTCACTGAGGGCGCTAGGAGAAGGCAGGTCAATGAGGGTGCAAGGAGAATTCCGGTCACGGAGGGCGCTACGTGAATGCAGGTCGCTGAGTGCACTAGGAGAATGCAGGTCACTGAGGGCGCTACGTGAATGCAGGTGACTGAGGGCGCTTGGAGAATGCAGGTTACTGAGGGCGCTACGAGAATGCAGGTCACTGAGGGCGCTACGTGAATGCAGGTCACTGAGGGCGCTACGTCAATTCAGGTCACTGAGGGCAATAGGAGAATGCAGGTCACTGAGGGTGCTCGGAGAATGCAGGTCACTGAGGGTGCAAGGAGAATTCCAGTCACGGAGGGCGCTACGTGAATGCAGGTCGCTGAATGCACTAGGAGAATGCAGGTCACTGAGGGTGCAAGGAGAATGCAGGTTACTGAGGGCGCTAGGAGAATGCAGGTCACTGAGGGCGCTAGGAGAATGCAGGTCACTGTGGGCGCGAGGAGAATGCAGGTCACTGAGGGCGCTAGGAGAATGCAGATCGCTGAGGGCGCTAGGAGAATGCAGGTCACTGAGGGCGCTAGGAGAATGCAGGTCACTGTGGGCGCTAGGAGAATGCAGGTTACTGAGGGCGCTAGGAGAATGCAGGTCACTGAGGGCGCTAGGAGAATGCAGGTCATTGAGGGCGCTAGGAGAATGCAGTTCACTGAGGGCGCTACGTGAATGCAAATCACTGAGGGCGCTAGGAGAATGCAGGTCACTGTGGGCGCTAGGAGAATGCAGGTCATAGAGGGCGCTAGGAGAATGCAGTTCACTGAGGGCGCTACGTGAATGCAGGTAACCGAGTGCACTAGGAGAAGGCAGGTCACTGAGGGCGCTACGAGAATGCAGGTCACTGAGGGCGCTATGTCAATTCAGGTCACTGAGGGCGCTAGGAGAATGCAGGTCACTGAGGGCGCTAGGAGAATGCAGGTCACTGAGGGCGCTAGGAGAATGCAGGTTACTGAGGGCGCTACGTGAATGCAGGTCACTGAGGGCGCTAGGAGAATTCCGGTCATGGAGGGCGCTACGTGAATGCAGGTAACCGAGTGCCCTAGGAGAATGCAGGTCACTGAGGGCGCTACGAGAATGCAGGTAACTGAGGGCGCTAGGAGAATGGAGATCACTGAGGGCGCTACGTGAATGCAGGTCACTGAGGGCGCTACGTCAATTCAGGTCACTGAGGGCGCTAGGAGAATGCAGGTCACTGAGGGCGCTAGGAGAATGCAGGTCACTGAGGGCGCTAGGAGAATGCAGGTCACTGTGGGCGCTAGGAGAATGCAGGTCATTGAGGGCGCTAGGAGAATGCAGTTCACTGAGGGCGCTACGTGAATGCAGGTCACTGAGGGCGCTAGGAGAATGCAGGTCAATGAGGGCGCTACGTGAAGGCAGGTCATTGAGGGCGCTAGGAGAATGCAGGTCACTGAGGGTGCAAGGAGAATTCCGGTCACGGAGGGCGCTACGTGAATGCAGGTCACTGAGGGCGCTAGGAGAATGCAGGTCACTGTGGGTGCAAGGAGAATTCCGGTCACGGAGGGCGCTACGTGAATGCAGGTCGCTGAATGCACTAGGAGAATGCAGGTCACTGAGGGTGCAAGGAGAATTCCGGTCACGGAGGGCGCTACGTGAATGCAGGTCACTGAGGGCGCAAGGAGAATGCAGGTCACTGAGGGAGCTAGGAGAATGCAGGTCACTGAGGGCGCTACGAGAATGCAGGTCACTGAGGGCGCTAGGAGAATGCAGGTCACTGAGAGCGCTACAAGAATGCAGGTAACTGAGGGCGCTAGGAGAATGCAGGTCACTGAGGTCGCTACGTGAATGCAGGTCACCGAGTGCACTAGTAGAACGCAGATCACTGAGTGCGCTACGTGAATGCACGTCACTGAGGGCGCTACGTCAATTCAGGTCACTGAGGGCGCTAGGAGAATGCAGGTCACTGAGGGCGCTACGAGAATGCAGGTCACTGAGGGCGCTAGGAGAATGCAGGTCACTGTGGGCGCTAGGAGAATGCAGGTCACTGAGGGTGATGCGTGAATGCAGGTCACTGAGGGCGCTAGGAGAATGCAGGTCACTGAGGGCGCTAGGAGAATGCAGGTCACTGAGAGCGCTAGGAGAATGCAGGTCGCTGACGGCGCTACGTCAATGCAGGTCACTGAGGGCACTAGGAGAATGCAGGTCACTGAGGGTGCAAGGATAATTCCGGTCATGGAGGGCGCTACGTGAATGCAGGTCACTGAGGGCGCTACGTGAATGCAGGTCATTGAGGGCGTTAGGAGAATGCAGGTCACTGAGGGCGCTAGGAGAATGCAGGTCACAGAGGGCGCTACGTGAATGCAGGTCACTGAGGTCGCTAGGAGAATGCAGATCACTGAGTGCGCGACATGAATGCAGGTCATTGAGGCCGCTACGTGAATGCAGGTCACTGAGGGCGCTAGGAGAATGCAAGTCACTGAGGGCGCTAGGAGAATGCAGGTCACTGAGGGTGCAAGGAGAATTCCGGTAACGGAGGGCGCTACGTGAATGCAGGTCACTGAGGGCGCTAGGAGAATGCAGGTCACTGAGGGCGCTACGAGAATGCAGGTCACTGAGGGCGCTACGAGAATGCAGGTCACTGAGGGCGCTAGGAGAATGCAGGTCACTGAGGGCGCTCGGAGAATGCAGGTCACTGAGGGCGCTACGTGAATGCAGGTCACTGAGGGCGCTACGTCAATTCAGGTCACTGAGGGCGCTAGGAGAATGCAGGTCATTGAGGGCGCTAGGAGAATGCAGGTCACTGAGGGCGCTACGTGAATGCAGGTCACTGAGGGCGCTAGGAGAATGCAGGGCATTGAGGGCGCTAGGAGAATGCAGGTCACTGAGGGCGCTACGTGAATGCAGGTCACTGAGGGCGCTAGGAGAATGCAGGTCATTGAGGGCGCTAGGAGAATGCAGGTCACTGAGGGCGCTAGGATAATGCAGGTCACTGAGGGCGCTAGGAGAATTTAGGTCACTGAGGGCGCTGGGAGAATTCCGGTCACGGAGGGCACTACGTGAATGCAGGTCACTGAGGGCACTAGGAGAATGCAGGTCACTGAGGGCACTAGGAGAATGCAGGTCACTGAGGGCGCTAGGAGAATGCAGGTCACTGAGGGCGCTAGGAGAATGCAGGTCACTGAGGGCGCTACGTGAATGCAGGTTACTGAGGGCGCTAGGAGAATGCAGGTCACTGAGGGCGCTAGGAGAATGCAGGTCACTGAGGGCGCTACGTCAATTCAGGTCACTGAGGGCGCTAGGAGAATGCAGGTCACTGAGGTCGCTACGAGAATGCAGGTCACTGAGGGCACTAGGAGAATGCAGGTCACTAAGGGCGCTAGGAGAATGCAGGTCACTGAGGGCGCTAGTGGAATGCAGGTCGCTGAGGGCACTACGTGAATGCAGGATACTGAGGGCGCTAGGGGAATGCAGGTCACTGAGGGCGCTAGGAGAATGCAGGTCACTGAGGGCGCTAGGGGAATGCAGGTCACTGAGGGCGCTAGGAGAATGCAGGTCACTGAGGGCGCTACGTGAATGCAGGTCACTGAGGGCGCTACGTGAATGCAGGTCATGAGGGCGCTAGGATTATGCAGGTCACTGAGGGCGCTAGGAGAATGCAGGTCACTGAGGGCGCTATGTGAATGCAGGTCATGAGGGCGCTAGGAGAATGCAGGTCACTGAGGGCGCTATGTGAATGCAGGTCATGAGGGCGCGAGGATAATGCAGGTCACTGAGGGCGCTACGTGAATGCAGGTCACTGAGGTCGCTAGGAGAATGCAGGTCACTGAGGGCGCTAGGAGAATGCAGGTCACTGAGGGCGCTATGTGAATGCAGGTCACTGAGGGCACTAGGAGAATGCAGGTCACTGAGGGGACTAAGAGAATGCAGGTCACTGAGGGCGCTACGTGAATGCAGGTCACTGAGGGCGCTACGTGAATACAGGTCACTGAGGGCGCTATGTGAATGCAGGTCACTGAGTGCGCTAGGAGAATGCAGGTTACTGAGTGCGCTACGAGAATGCAGGTCACTGGGGGCGCTAGGAGAATGCAGTTCATTGAGGGCGCTTGGAGAATGCAGGTCACTGAGGGCGCTAGGAAAATGCAGGTCACTGACGGCACTACGTGAATGCAGGTCACTGAGGGCGCTAGGAGAATGCAGGTCGCTGAGGACGCTAGGAGAATGAAGGTCGCTGAGGGCGCTACGTGAATGCAGGTCACTGAGTGCGCTACGAGAATGCAGGTCACTGGGGGCGCTAGGAGAATGCAGTTCATTGAGGGCGCTTGGAGAATGCAGGTCACTGAGGGCGCTAGGAAAATGCAGGTCACTGACGGCACTACGTGAATGCAGGTCACTGAGGGCGCTAGGAGAATACAGGACACTGAGGGCGCTAGGAGAATGCAGGTTACCGAGTGCGCTTGGAGAATGCAGGTTACTGAGGGCGCTAGGAGACTGCAGGTTACTGAGGGCGCTACGTGAATGCAGGTCACTGAGGGCGCTATGTGAATGCAGGTCACTGAGGGCGCTAGGAGAATGCAGGTCACCGAGGGCGCTAGGTGAATGTAGGTCACTGTGGGCGCGACATGAATGCAGGTCACTGAGGGCGCTAGGAGAATGCAGTTCACTGAGGGCGCTAGGTGAATGCAGGTCACTGAGGGCGCTACGTGAATGCAGGTCACTGAGGGCGCTAGGAGAATGCAGGTCACTGAGGGCGCTAGGAGAATGCAGGTCACTGAGGGCGCAAGGAGAATGCAGGTCACTGAGGGCGCTAGGAGAATGCAGGTCACTGAGGGCGCTAGGAGAATGCAGGTCACTGAGGGCGCTAGGAGAATGCAGGTCACCGAGGGCGCTACGTGAATGCAGGTCACTGAGGGCGCTAGGAGAATGCAGGTCACTGAGTGTGCTAGGAGAATGCAGGTCACTGAGGGCGCTAGGAGAATGCAGGTCACTGAGGGCGCTAGGAGAATGCAGGTCACTGATGGCGTTATGTGAATGCAGGTCATGAGGGCGCTAGGAGAATGCAGGTCACTGAGGGCGCTATGTGAATGCAGGTCATGAGGGCGCGAGGATAATGCAGGTCACTGAGGGCGCTACGTGAATGCAGGTCACTGAGGTCGCTAGGAGAATGCAGGTCACTGAGGGCGCTAGGAGAATGCAGGTCACTGAGGGCGCTATGTGAATGCAGGTCACTGAGGGCACTAGGAGAATGCAGGTCACTGAGGGCTCTAGGAGAATGCAGGTCACTGAGGGCGCTACGTGAATGCAGGTCACTGAGGGCGCTACGTGAATACGGGTCAATGAGGGCGCTATGTGAATGCAGGTCACTGAGGGCGCTAGGAGAATGCAGATTACTGAGGGCTCTAGGAGAATGCAGGTCACTGACGGCACTACGTGAATGCAGGTCACTGAGGGCGCTACTTGAATGCAGGTCACTGAGGGCGCTGCGTGAATGCAGGTCATGAGGGCGCTAGGAGAATACAGGTCACTGAGGGCGCTACGTGAATGCAGGTCACCGAGTGCGCTTGGAGAATGCAGGTCACTGAGGGCGCTAGGAGAATGCAGGTCACTGACGGCACTACATGAATGCAGATCACTGAGGGCGCTACGTGAATGCAGGTCACTGAGGGCGCTACGTGAATGCAGTTCACTGAGGGCGCTACGTGAATGGAGGTCATGAGGGCACTAGGAGAATGCAGGTCACTGAGGGCGCTACGTGAATGCAGCTCACTGAGGGCGCTACGTGAATGGAGGTCATGAGGGCGCTAGGAGAATGCAGGTCACTGAGGGTGCTACATGAATGCAGGTTACAGAGGGCGCTACGTGAATGCAGGTCAATGAGGGCGCTACGTGAATGCACGTCACCGAGTGCGCTAGGAGAATGCAGATCACTGAGGGCGTTAGGAGAATGCAGGTCACTGAGGGCGCTAGGAGAATGCAGGTCACTGAGGGCGCTACGTGAATGCAGGTCACTGAGGGCGCTACGTCAATTCAGGTCACTGAGGGTGCTAGGAGAATGCAGGTCACTGAGGGCGCTACGAGAATACAGGTCACTGAGGGCGCTAGGAGAATGCAGGTCACTGAGGGCACTAGGAGAATGCAGGTCACTGAGGGCGCTAGTAGAATGCAGGTCGCTGAGGGCACTACGTGAATGCAGGTTACTGAGGGAGCTAGGAGAATGCAGGTCACTGAGGGCGCTACGTGAATGCAGGTCACTTAGGGCGCTACGTGAATGCAGGTCATGAGGGCGCTAGGATAATGCAGGTCACTGAGGGCCCTAGGAGAATGCAGGTCACTGAGGGCGCTATGTGAATGCAGGTCACTGAGGGCACTAGGAAAATGCAGGTCACTGAGTGCGCTAGGAGGATGCAGGTCACTGAGGGCGCTACGTGAATGCAGGTCAGTGAGGGCTCTAGGAGAATGCAGATCACTGAGGGCGCTCGGAGATTGCAGGTCACTTAGGGCGCTAGCAGAATGCAGGTCACTGAGGGCGCTAGGAGAATGCCGGTCACTGAGGGCGCTACGTGAATGCAGGTCACTGAGGGCGCTAGGAGAATGCAGGTCCCTGAGGGCGCTATGTGAATGCAGGTCACTGAGGGCGCTACGTGAATGCAGGTCACTGAGGGCATTAGGAAAATGCAGGGCGCTGAGGGCGCTAGGAGAATGCAGGTCACTGAGGGCGCAACGTGAATGCAGGTCACTGAGGGCGCTAGGAGAATGCAGGTCACTGAGGGCGCTAGGAGAATGCAGGTCACTGAGGGCGCTACGTGAATGCAGGTCATTGAGGGCGCTACGTGAATGCAGGTCACTGAGGGCGCTTGGAGAATGCAGGTCACTGAGAGCGCTAGGAGAATGCAGGTCACTGAGGGCGCTATGTGAATGCAGGTCACTGAGGGCGCTATGAGAATGCAGGTCACCGAGGGCGCTAGGAGAATGCAGGTCGCTGAGGGCGCTAGGAGAATGCAGGTCACTAAGGGCGCTAGGAGAATGCAGGTCACTGAGGGCGCTAGGAGAATGCAGGTCACTAAGGGCGCTAGGAGAATGCAGGTCACTGAGGGCGCTAGGAGAAGGCAGGTCAATGAGGGTGCAAGGAGAATTCCGGTCACGGAGGGCGCTACGAGAATGCAGGTCGCTGAGTGCACTAGGAGAATGCAGGTCACTGAGGGCGCTACGTGAATGCAGGTGACTGAGGGCGCTTGGAGAATGCAGGTTACTGAGGGCACTACGAGAATGCAGGTCACTGAGGGCGCTACGTGAATGCAGGTCACTGAGGGCGCTACGTCAATTCAGGTCACTGAGGGCAATAGGAGAATGCAGGTCACTGAGGGTGCCTGGAGAATGCAGGTCACTGAGGGTGCAAGGAGAATTCCAGTCACGGAGTGCGCTACGTGAATGCAGGTCGCTGAATGCACTAGGAAAATGCAGGTCACTGAGGGTGCAAGGAGAATGCAGGTTACTGAGGGCGCTAGGAGAATGCAGGTCACTGAGGGCGCTAGGAGAATGCAGGTCACTGTGGGCGCGAGGAGAATGCAGGTCACTGAGGGCGCTAGGAGAATGCAGATCGCTGAGGGCGCTAGGAGAATGCAGGTCACTGAGGGCGCTAGGAGAATGCAGGTCACTGTGGGCGCTAGGAGAATGCAGGTTACTGAGGGCGCTAGGAGAATGCAGGTCACTGAGGGCGCTAGGAGAATGCAGGTCATTGAGGGCGCTAGGAGAATGCAGTTCACTGAGGGCGCTACGTGAATGCAAATCACTGAGGGCGCTAGGAGAATGCAGGTCACTGTGGGCGCTAGGAGAATGCAGGTCATAGAGGGCGCTAGGAGAATGCAGTTCACTGAGGGCGCTACGTGAATGCAGGTAACCGAGTGCACTAGGAGAAGGCAGGTCACTGAGGGCGCTACGAGAATGCAGGTCACTGAGGGCGCTATGTCAATTCAGGTCACTGAGGGCGCTAGGAGAATGCAGGTCACTGAGGGCGCTAGGAGAATGCAGGTCACTGAGGGCGCTAGGAGAATGCAGGTTACTGAGGGCGCTACGTGAATGCAGGTCACTGAGGGCGCTAGGAGAATTCCGGTCATGGAGGGCGCTACATGAATGCAGGTAACCGAATGCACTAGGAGAATGCAGGTCACTGAGGGCGCTACGAGAATGCAGGTAACTGAGGGCGCTAGGAGAATGGAGATCACTGAGGGCGCTACGTGAATGCAGGTCACTGAGGGCGCTACGTCAATTCAGGTCACTGAGGGCGCTAGGAGAATGCAGGTCACTGAGGGCGCTAGGAGAATGCAGGTCACTGAGGGCGCTAGGAGAATGCAGGTCACTGTGGGCGCTAGGAGAATGCAGGTCATTGAGGGCGCTAGGAGAATGCAGTTCACTGAGGGCGCTACGTGAATGCAGGTCACTGAGGGCGCTAGGAGAATGCAGGTCAATGAGGGCGCTACGTGAAGGCAGGTCATTGAGGGCGCTAGGAGAATGCAGGTCACTGAGGGTGCAAGGAGAATTCCGGTCACGGAGGGCGCTACGTGAATGCAGGTCACTGAGGGCGCTAGGAGAATGCAGGTCACTGTGGGTGCAAGGAGAATTCCGGTCACGGAGGGCGCTACGTGAATGCAGGTCGCTGAATGCACTAGGAGAATGCAGGTCACTGAGGGCGCTACGAGAATGCAGGTCACTGAGGGCGCTAGGAGAATGCAGGTCACTGAGAGCGCTACAAGAATGCAGGTAACTGAGGGCGCTAGGAGAATGCAGGTCACTGAGGGCGCTACGTGAATGCAGGTCACTGAGGTCGCTACGTGAATGCAGGTCACCGAGTGCACTAGTAGAACGCAGATCACTGAGGGCGCTACGTGAATGCAGGTCACTGAGGGCGCTACGTCAATTGAGGTCACTGAGGGCGCTAGGAGAATGCAGGTCACTGAGGGCGCTACGAGAATGCAGGTCACTGAGGGCGCTAGGAGAATGCAGGTCACTGTGGGCGCTAGGAGAATGCAGGTCACTGAGGGTGATGCGTGAATGCAGGTCACTGAGGGCGCTAGGAGAATGCAGGTCACTGAGGGCGCTAGGAGAATGCAGGTCACTGAGAGCGCTAGGAGAATGCAGGTCGCTGACGGCGCTACGTCAATGCAGGTCACTGAGGGCACTAGGAGAATGCAGATCACTGAGGGCGCTACGTGAATGCAGGTCACTGAGGGTGCAAGGATAATTCCGGTCATGGAGGGCGCTACGTGAATGCAGTTCACTGAGGGCGCTACGTGAATGCAGGTCATTGAGGGCGTTAGGAGAATGCAGGTCACTGAGGGCGCTAGGAGAATGCAGGTCACAGAGGGCGCTACGTGAATGCAGGTCACTGAGGTCGCTAGGAGAATGCAGATCACTGAGTGCGCGACATGAATGCAGGTCATTGAGGCCGCTACGTGAATGCAGGTCACTGAGGGCGCTAGGAGAATGCAAGTCACTGAGGGCGCTAGGAGAATGCAGGTCACTGAGGGCGCTAGGAGAATGCAGGTCACTGAGGGTGCAAGGAGAATTCCGGTAACGGAGGGCGCTACTTGAATGCAGGTCACTGAGGGCGCTAGGAGAATGCAGGTCACTGAGGGCGCTACGAGAATGCAGGTCACTGAGGGCGCTACGAGAATGCAGGTCACTGAGGGCGCTAGGAGAATGCAGGTCACTGAGGGCGCTAGGAGAATGCAGGTCACTGAGGGCACTACGTGAATGCAGGTCACTGAGGGCGCTACGTCAATTCAGGTCACTGAGGGCGCTAGGAGAATGCAGGTCATTGAGGGCGCTAGGAGAATGCAGGTCATTGAGGGCGCTAGGAGAATGCAGGTCACTGAGGGCGCTAGGATAATGCAGGTCACTGAGGGCGCTAGGAGAATGTAGGTCACTGAGGGCGCTGGGAGAATTCCGGTCACGGAGGGCACTACGTGAATGCAGGTCACTGAGGGCACTAGGAGAATGCAGGTCACTGAGGGCGCTAGGAGAATGCAGGTCACTGAGGGTGCAAGGAGAATTCCGGTCACGGAGGGCACTACGTGAATGCAGGTTACTGAGGGCGCTAGGAGAATGCAGGTCACTGAGGGCGCTAGGAGAATGCAGATCACTGAGTGCGCCAAATGAATGCAGGTGACTGAGGGCGCTAGGAGAATGCAGGTCACTGAGGTCGCTACGAGAATGCAGTTCACTGAGGGCACTAGGAGAATGCAGGTCACTGAGGGCGCTATGTGAATGCAGTTCACTGGGGGCGCTACGTCAATTCAGGTCACTGAGGGCGCTAGGAGAATGCAGGGCACTGAGTGCGCTACGAGAATGCAGGTCACTGAGGGCGCTAGGAGAATGCAGGTCACTGAGGGCGCTAGTGGAATGCAGGTCGCTGAGGGCACTACGTGAATGCAGGTTACTGAGGGCGCTAGGAGAATGCAGGTCACTGAGGGCGCTACGTGAATGCAGGTCACTGAGGGCGCTACGTGAATGCAGGTCATGAGGGCGCTAGGATAATGCAGGTCACTGAGGGCGCTAGGAGAATGCAGGTCACTGAGGGCGCTATGTGAATGCAGGTCATGAGGGCGCTAGGAGAATGCAGGTCACTGAGGGCGCTATGTGAATGCAGGTCATGAGGGCGCGAGGATAATGCAGGTCACTGAGGGCGCTACGTGAATGCAGGTCACTGAGGTCGCTAGGAGAATGCAGGTCACTGAGGGCGCTAGGAGAATGCAGGTCACTGAGGGCGCTATGTGAATGCAGGTCACTGAGGGCACTAGGAGAATGCAGGTCACTGAGGGCACTAGGAGAATGCAGGTCACTGAGGGCGCTACGTGAATGCAGGTCACTGAGGGCGCTACGTGAATACAGGTCACTGAGGGCGCTATGTGAATGCAGGTCACTGAGGGCGCTAGGAGAATGCAGGTTACTGAGTGCGCTACGAGAATGCAGGTCACTGAGTGCGCCAAATGAATGCAGGTTACTGAGGGCACTACGTGAATGCAGGTCACTGAGGGCGCTAGGAGAATACAGGTCACTGAGGGCGCTAGGAGAATGCAGGTCACTGACGGCACTACGTGAATGCAGGTCACTGAGGGCGCTAGGAGAATGCAGGTCGCTGAGGGCGCTAGGAGAATGAAGGTCGCTGAGGGCGCTGCGTGAATGCAGGTCATGAGGGCGCTAGGAGAATACAGGACACTGAGGGCGCTAGGAGAATGCAGGTTACCGAGTGCGCTTGGAGAATGCAGGTTACTGAGGGCGCTACGTGAATGCAGATCACTGAGAGCGCTACGTGAATGCAGGTCACTGAGAATGCTACGTGAATGCAGGTCACCGAGTGCACTAGGAGAATACAGATCACTGAGGGCGCTACGTGAATGCAGGTCACTGAGGGCGCTACGTCAATTCAGGTCACTGATGGCGCTAGGAGAATGCAGGTCACTGAGTGCGCTACGAGAATGCAGGTCACTGAGGGCGCTAGGAGAATGCAGGTTACTGAGTGCGCTACGAGAATGCAGGTCACTGAGTGCGCCAAATGAATGCAGGTTACTGAGGGCACTACGTGAATGCAGGTCACTGAGGGCGCTAGGAGAATACAGGTCACTGAGGGCGCTAGGAGAATGCAGGTCACTGACGGCACTACGTGAATGCAGGTCACTGAGGGCGCTAGGAGAATGCAGGTCGCTGAGGGCGCTAGGAGAATGAAGGTCGCTGAGGGCGCTGCGTGAATGCAGGTCATGAGGGCGCTAGGAGAATACAGGACACTGAGGGCGCTAGGAGAATGCAGGTTACCGAGTGCGCTTGGAGAATGCAGGTTACTGAGGGCGCTACGTGAATGCAGATCACTGAGAGCGCTACGTGAATGCAGGTCACTGAGAATGCTACGTGAATGCAGGTCACCGAGTGCACTAGGAGAATACAGATCACTGAGGGCGCTACGTGAATGCAGGTCACTGAGGGCGCTACGTCAATTCAGGTCACTGATGGCGCTAGGAGAATGCAGGTCACTGAGTGCGCTACGAGAATGCAGGTCACTGAGGGCGCTAGGAGAATGCAGGTCACTGAGGGCGCTAGGAGAAGCAAGGTCACTGAGGGCGCTATGTGAATGCAGGTCGCTGAGGGCGCTAGTAGAATGCACGTCGCTGAGGGCGCTAGGAGAATGCAGGTCACTGAGGGCGCTAGGAGAATGCAGGTCACTGAGGGCGCTACGTGAATGCAGGTTACTGAGGGCACTAGGAGAATGCAGGTCACTGAGGGCGCTACGTGAATGCAGGTCACTGAGGGCGCTACGTGAATGCAGGTCATGAGGGCGCTAGGATAATGCAGGTCACTGAGGGCGCTAGGAGAATGCAGGTCACTGAGGGCGCTAGGTGAATGTAGGTCACTGAGGTCGCTACGTGAATGCAGGTTACTGAGGGCGCTAGGAGAATGCAGGTCACTGAGGGCGCTACGTGAATGCAGGTCACTGAGGGCGCTACGTGAATGCAGGTCACTGAGGGCGCTAGGAGAATGCAGGTCACTGAGGGCGCTACGTGAATGCAGGTCACTGAGGGCGCTAGGAGAATGCAGGTCACTGAGGGCGCTAGGTGAATGTAGGTCACTGAGGTCGCTACGTGAATGCAGGTCACTGAGGGCGCTAGGAGAATGCAGGTCACTGAGGGCGCTACGTGAATGCAGGTCACTGAGTGCACTAGGAGAATGCAGGTCACTGAGGGTGCTACATGAATGCAGGTTACAGAGGGCGCTAGGAGAATGCAGGTCACTGACGGCACTACGTGAATGCAGGTCTTGAGGGCGCTAGGAGAATGCAGGTCACTGAGGGCGCTAGGAGAATGCAGGTCACCGAGTGCGCTTGGAGAATGCAGGTTACTGAGGGCGCTAGGAGAATGCAGGTCACTGAGGGCGCTAGGAGAATGCAGGTCACTGAGGGCACTAGGAGAATGCAGGTTACTGAGGGCGCTAGGAGAATGCAGGTCGCTGAGGGCGCTACGTGAATGCAGGTCACTGACGGCACTACGTGAATGCAGATCACTGAGGGCGCTACGTCAATTCAGGTCACTGAGGGCGCTAGGAGAATGCAGGTCACTGAGTGCGCTACGAGAATGCAGGTCACTGAGGGCGCTAGGAGAATGCAGGTCACTGAGGGCGCTACGTGAATGCAGGTCATGAGGGCGCTAGGATAATGCAGGTCACTGAGGGCGCTAGGAGAATGCAGGTCACTGAGGGCGCTAGGTGAATGTAGGTCACTGAGGTCGCTACGTGAATGCAGGTTACTGAGGGCGCTAGGAGAATGCAGGTCACTGAGGGCGCTACGTGAATGCAGGTCACTGAGGGCGCTACGTGAATGCAGGTCATGAGGGCGCTAGGATAATGCAGGTCACTGAGGGCGCTAGGAGAATGCAGGTCACTGAGGGCGCTAGGTGAATGTAGGTCACTGAGGTCGCTACGTGAATGCAATTCACTGAGGGCGCTAGGAGAATGCAGGTCACTGAGGGCGCTACGTGAATGCAGGTCACTGAGTGCGCGAGGAGAATGCAGGTCACTGAGGGTGCTACATGAATGCAGGTTACAGAGGGCGCTAGGAGAATGCAGGTCACTGACGGCACTACGTGAATGCAGGTCTTGAGGGCGCTAGGAGAATGCAGGTCACTGAGGGCGCTAGGAGAATGCAGGTCACCGAGTGCGCTTGGAGAATGCAGGTTACTGAGGGCGCTAGGAGAATGCAGGTCACTGAGGGCGCTAGGAGAATGCAGGTCACTGAGGGCACTAGGAGAATGCAGGTTACTGAGGGCGCTAGGAGAATGCAGGTCGCTGAGGGCGCTACGTGAATGCAGGTCACTGACGGCACTACGTGAATGCAGATCACTGAGGGCGCTACGTCAATTCAGGTCACTGAGGGCGCTAGGAGAATGCAGGTCACTGAGTGCGCTACGAGAATGCAGGTCACTGAGGGCGCTAGGAGAATGCAGGTCACTGAGCGCGCTATGTGAATGCAGGTCACTGAGGGCGCTAGGAGAATGCAGGTCACCGAGGGCGCTACGTGAATGCAGGTTACTGAGGGCGCAAGGAGAATGCAGGTCACCGAGGGCGCTACGTGAATGCAGGTCACTGAGGGCGCTATGTGAATGCAGGTCATTGAGGGCGCTAGGAGAATGCAGGTCACCGAGGGCGCTAGGTGAATGTAGGTCACTGAGGGCGCTAGGAGAATGCAGGTCACTGTGGGCGCGACATGAATGCAGGTCACTGAGGGCGCTAGGAGAATGCAGTTCACTGAGGGCGCTAGGTGAATGCAGGTCACTGTGGGCGCAAGGAGAATGCAGGTCACTGAGGGCGCTACGTGAATGCAGGTCACTGAGGGCGCTAGGAGAATGCAGGTCACTGAGGGTGCTAGGAGAATGCAGGTCACTGAGGGCGCAAGGAGAATGCAGGTCACTGAGGGCGCTAGGGGAATGCAGGTCACTGAGGGCGCTAGGAGAATGCAGGTCACCGAGGGCGCTACGTGAATGCAGGTCACTGAGGGCGCTAGGAGAATGCAGGTCACTGAGGGCGCAAGGAGAATGCAGGTCACTGAGGGCGCTAGGAGAATGCAGGTCACTGAGGGCGCTAGGAGAATGCAGGCCACCGAGGGCGCTACGTGAATGCAGGTCACTGAGGGCGCTACGAGAATGCAGGTCACCGAGGACGGTGGGAGAATGCAGGTCATTGAGGGCATTCGGAAAATGCAGGTCGCTGAGTGCGCTAGGAGAATGCGGGTCACTGAGGGCGCTAAGTGAATGCAGGTCACTGAGGGCGCTACGTGAATGCAGGTCACCGAATGAGCTAGGAGAATGCAGGTCACTGAGGGCGCTACGTGAATGCAGGTCACTGAGGGCGCTAGGAGAATGCAGGTCACTGAGGGCGCTAAGAGAATGCAGGTCACTGAGGGCGCTAGGAGAATGCAGGTCACTGAGGGCGCTACGTGAATGCAGGTCACTGAGGGCGCTAGGAGATTGCAGGTCACTGAGGGCGCTAGGAGAATGCAGGTCACTGAGGGCGCTAGGAGAATGCAGGTCACTGAGGGCGCTACGTGAATGCAGGTCACCGAGTGCGCTAGGAGAATGCAGGTCACTGAGGGCGCTAGGAGAATGCAGGTCACTGAGGGCGCTAGGAGAATGCAGGTCACTGAGGGCGCTAGGAGAATACAGGTCACTGAAGGCACTAGGAGAATGCAGGTCACTGAGGGCGCTACGTGAATGCAGGTCACTGAGGGCGCTAGGAGAATGCAGGTCACTGAGTGCGCCAAATGAATGCAGGTTACTGAGGGCGCTATGAGAATGCAGGTCACTGACGGCACTACGTGTAATGCAGGTCACTGAGGGCGCTGCGTGAATGCAGGTCATGAGGGCGCTAGGAGAATACAGGTTACTGATGGCGCTAGGAGAATGCAGGTCACTGACGGCACTACGTGAATGCAGGTCACTGAGGGCGCTACTTGAATGCAGGTCACTGAGGGCGCTAGGAGAATACAGGTTACTGAGGGCGCTAGGAGAATGCAGGTCACTGACGGCACTACGTGAATGCAGGTCACTGAGGGCGCTACTTGAATGCAGGTCACTGAGGGCGCTGCGTGAATGCAGGTCACTGAGGGCGCGAGGAGAATGCAGGTCACCGAGTGCGCTTGGAGAATGCAGGTCACTGAGGGCGTTAGGAGAATGCAGGTCACTGAGGGTGCTACATGAATGCAGATCACTGAGGGCGCTACTTGAATGCAAGTCACTGAGGGCGCTACGTGAATGCAGTTCACTGAGGGCGCTACGTGAATGGAGGTCATGAGGGCACTAGGAGAATGCAGGTCACTGAGGGCGCTACGTGAATGCAGTTCACTGAGGGCGCTACGTGAATGGAGGTCATGAGGGCGCTAGGAGAATGCAGGTCACTGAGGGCGCGACATGAATACAGGTCATTGAGAGCGCTACGTGAATGCAGGTCACTGAGGGCGCTACGTGAATGCAGGTCAATGAGGGGGCTACGTGAGTGCAGGTCACTGAGGGCGCTACGTGAATGCAGGTCATTGAGGGTGCTACTTGAATGCAGGTTACAGAGGGCACTACGTGAATGCAGGTTACTGAGGGCGCTACGTGAATGCAGGTCACTGAGGGCGCTACGTGAATGCAGGTCACTGAGTGTGCTAGGAGAATGCAGGTCACTGAGGGTGCTACATGAATGCAGGTTACAGAGGACGCTAGGAGAATGCAGGTTTCTGAGGGCGCTAGGAGAATGCAGGTCACTGAGGGCGCTAGGAGAATGCAGGTCACTGACGGCACTACGTGAATGCAGGTCACTGAGGGCGCTACGTGAATGCAAATCACTGAGGGCGCTACGTGAATGCAGTTCACTGAGGGCGCTACGTGAATGCAGGTCACTGAGGGAACTACGTAAATGCAGGTCACTGAGGGCGCTACGTGAATGCAGGTCACTGAGGGTGCTACGTGAATGCAGGTCATTGAGGCCGCTACGTGAATGCAGGTCACTGAGTGCGCTAGGAGAATGCAGGTCACTGAGGGCGCTAGGAGAATGCAGGTCACTGAGGGCGCTAGGAGAATGCAGGTCACTGAGAGCGCTACGTGAATGCAGGTCACTGAGGGCGCTACGTGAATGCAGGTCACTGAGAACGCTACGTGAATGCAGGTCATGAGGGCGCTAGGAGAATGCAGGTCACTGAGCACGCTACGTGAATGCAGGTCACTGAGGGCGCTACGTGAATGCAGGTCACTGAGGGCACTAGGAGAATGCAGGTAACTGAGGGCGCTAGGAGAATGCAGGTGACTGAGCGCGCTACGTGAATGCAGGTCACTGAGGGCGCTACGTGAATGCAGGTCACTGAGGGCACTAGGAGAATGCAGGTCGCTGAGGGCGCTACGTGAATGCAGGTCACTGAGGGCGCAAGGAGAGTGCAGGTCACTGAGGGCGCTAGGAGAATGCAGGTCACTGAGTGCGCCAAATGAATGCAGGTTACTGAGGGCGCTATGAGAATGCAGGTCACTGACGGCACTACGTGTAATGCAGGTCACTGAGGGCGCTACGTGAATGCAGGTCACTGAGGGCGCTAGGAGAATACAGGTTACTGAGGGCGCTAGGAGAATGCAGGTCACTGACGGCACTACGTGAATGCAGGTCACCGAGGGCGCTACGTGAATGCAGGTCACTGAGGGCGCTACGAGAATGCAGGTCACCGAGGACGGTAGGAGAATGCAGGTCATTGAGGGCATTCGGAAAATGCAGGTCGCTGAGTGCGCTAGGAGAATGCGGGTCACTGAGGGCGCTACGTGAATGCAGGTCACTGAGGGCGCTACGTGAATGCAGGTCACCGAATGAGCTAGGAGAATGCAGGTCACTGAGGGCGCTACGTGAATGCAGGTCACTGAGGGCGCTAGGAGAATGCAGGTCACTGAGGGCGCTAAGAGAATGCAGGTCACTGAGGGCGCTAGGAGAATGCAGGTCACTGAGGGCGCTACGTGAATGCAGGTCACTGAGGGCGCTAGGAGAATGCAGGTCACTGAGGGCGCTAGGAGATTGCAGGTCACTGAGGGCGCTAGGAGAATGCAGGTCACTGAGGGCGCTAGGAGAATGCAGGTCACTGAGGGCGCTACGTGAATGCAGGTCACCGAGTGCGCTAGGAGAATGCAGGTCACTGAGGGCGCTAGGAGAATGCAGGTCACTGAGGGCGCTAGGAGAATGCAGGTCACTGAGGGCGCTAGGAGAATGCAGGTCACTGAAGGCACTAGGAGAATGCAGGTCACTGAGGGCGCTACGTGAATGCAGGTCACTGAGGGCGCTAGGAGAATGCAGGTCACTGAGTGCGCCAAATGAATGCAGGTTACTGAGGGCGCTATGAGAATGCAGGTCACTGACGGCACTACGTGTAATGCAGGTCACTGAGGGCGCTGCGTGAATGCAGGTCATGAGGGCGCTAGGAGAATACAGGACACTGAGGGCGCTAGGAGAATGCAGGTTACCGAGTGCGCTTGGAGAATGCAGGTTACTGAGGGCGCTACGTGAATGCAGATCACTGAGAGCGCTACGTGAATGCAGGTCACTGAGAATGCTACGTGAATGCAGGTCACCGAGTGCACTAGGAGAATACAGATCACTGAGGGCGCTACGTGAATGCAGGTCACTGAGGGCGCTACGTCAATTCAGGTCACTGATGGCGCTAGGAGAATGCAGGTCACTGAGTGCGCTACGAGAATGCAGGTCACTGAGGGCGCTAGGAGAATGCAGGTCACTGAGGGCGCTAGGAGAAGCAAGGTCACTGAGGGCGCTATGTGAATGCAGGTCGCTGAGGGCGCTAGTAGAATGCACGTCGCTGAGGGCGCTAGGAGAATGCAGGTCACTGAGGGCGCTAGGAGAATGCAGGTCACTGAGGGCGCTACGTGAATGCAGGTTACTGAGGGCACTAGGAGAATGCAGGTCACTGAGGGCGCTACGTGAATGCAGGTCACTGAGGGCGCTACGTGAATGCAGGTCATGAGGGCGCTAGGATAATGCAGGTCACTGAGGGCGCTAGGAGAATGCAGGTCACTGAGGGCGCTAGGTGAATGTAGGTCACTGAGGTCGCTACGTGAATGCAGGTTACTGAGGGCGCTAGGAGAATGCAGGTCACTGAGGGCGCTACGTGAATGCAGGTCACTGAGGGCGCTACGTGAATGCAGGTCACTGAGGGCGCTAGGAGAATGCAGGTCACTGAGGGCGCTACGTGAATGCAGGTCACTGAGGGCGCTAGGAGAATGCAGGTCACTGAGGGCGCTAGGTGAATGTAGGTCACTGAGGTCGCTACGTGAATGCAGGTCACTGAGGGCGCTAGGAGAATGCAGGTCACTGAGGGCGCTACGTGAATGCAGGTCACTGAGTGCACTAGGAGAATGCAGGTCACTGAGGGTGCTACATGAATGCAGGTTACAGAGGGCGCTAGGAGAATGCAGGTCACTGACGGCACTACGTGAATGCAGGTCTTGAGGGCGCTAGGAGAATGCAGGTCACTGAGGGCGCTAGGAGAATGCAGGTCACCGAGTGCGCTTGGAGAATGCAGGTTACTGAGGGCGCTAGGAGAATGCAGGTCACTGAGGGCGCTAGGAGAATGCAGGTCACTGAGGGCACTAGGAGAATGCAGGTTACTGAGGGCGCTAGGAGAATGCAGGTCGCTGAGGGCGCTACGTGAATGCAGGTCACTGACGGCACTACGTGAATGCAGATCACTGAGGGCGCTACGTCAATTCAGGTCACTGAGGGCGCTAGGAGAATGCAGGTCACTGAGTGCGCTACGAGAATGCAGGTCACTGAGGGCGCTAGGAGAATGCAGGTCACTGAGGGCGCTACGTGAATGCAGGTCATGAGGGCGCTAGGATAATGCAGGTCACTGAGGGCGCTAGGAGAATGCAGGTCACTGAGGGCGCTAGGTGAATGTAGGTCACTGAGGTCGCTACGTGAATGCAGGTTACTGAGGGCGCTAGGAGAATGCAGGTCACTGAGGGCGCTACGTGAATGCAGGTCACTGAGGGCGCTACGTGAATGCAGGTCATGAGGGCGCTAGGATAATGCAGGTCACTGAGGGCGCTAGGAGAATGCAGGTCACTGAGGGCGCTAGGTGAATGTAGGTCACTGAGGTCGCTACGTGAATGCAATTCACTGAGGGCGCTAGGAGAATGCAGGTCACTGAGGGCGCTACGTGAATGCAGGTCACTGAGTGCGCGAGGAGAATGCAGGTCACTGAGGGTGCTACATGAATGCAGGTTACAGAGGGCGCTAGGAGAATGCAGGTCACTGACGGCACTACGTGAATGCAGGTCTTGAGGGCGCTAGGAGAATGCAGGTCACTGAGGGCGCTAGGAGAATGCAGGTCACCGAGTGCGCTTGGAGAATGCAGGTTACTGAGGGCGCTAGGAGAATGCAGGTCACTGAGGGCGCTAGGAGAATGCAGGTCACTGAGGGCACTAGGAGAATGCAGGTTACTGAGGGCGCTAGGAGAATGCAGGTCGCTGAGGGCGCTACGTGAATGCAGGTCACTGACGGCACTACGTGAATGCAGATCACTGAGGGCGCTACGTCAATTCAGGTCACTGAGGGCGCTAGGAGAATGCAGGTCACTGAGTGCGCTACGAGAATGCAGGTCACTGAGGGCGCTAGGAGAATGCAGGTCACTGAGCGCGCTATGTGAATGCAGGTCACTGAGGGCGCTAGGAGAATGCAGGTCACCGAGGGCGCTACGTGAATGCAGGTTACTGAGGGCGCAAGGAGAATGCAGGTCACCGAGGGCGCTACGTGAATGCAGGTCACTGAGGGCGCTATGTGAATGCAGGTCATTGAGGGCGCTAGGAGAATGCAGGTCACCGAGGGCGCTAGGTGAATGTAGGTCACTGAGGGCGCTAGGAGAATGCAGGTCACTGTGGGCGCGACATGAATGCAGGTCACTGAGGGCGCTAGGAGAATGCAGTTCACTGAGGGCGCTAGGTGAATGCAGGTCACTGTGGGCGCAAGGAGAATGCAGGTCACTGAGGGCGCTACGTGAATGCAGGTCACTGAGGGCGCTAGGAGAATGCAGGTCACTGAGGGTGCTAGGAGAATGCAGGTCACTGAGGGCGCAAGGAGAATGCAGGTCACTGAGGGCGCTAGGGGAATGCAGGTCACTGAGGGCGCTAGGAGAATGCAGGTCACCGAGGGCGCTACGTGAATGCAGGTCACTGAGGGCGCTAGGAGAATGCAGGTCACTGAGGGCGCAAGGAGAATGCAGGTCACTGAGGGCGCTAGGAGAATGCAGGTCACTGAGGGCGCTAGGAGAATGCAGGCCACCGAGGGCGCTACGTGAATGCAGGTCACTGAGGGCGCTACGAGAATGCAGGTCACCGAGGACGGTGGGAGAATGCAGGTCATTGAGGGCATTCGGAAAATGCAGGTCGCTGAGTGCGCTAGGAGAATGCGGGTCACTGAGGGCGCTAAGTGAATGCAGGTCACTGAGGGCGCTACGTGAATGCAGGTCACCGAATGAGCTAGGAGAATGCAGGTCACTGAGGGCGCTACGTGAATGCAGGTCACTGAGGGCGCTAGGAGAATGCAGGTCACTGAGGGCGCTAAGAGAATGCAGGTCACTGAGGGCGCTAGGAGAATGCAGGTCACTGAGGGCGCTACGTGAATGCAGGTCACTGAGGGCGCTAGGAGATTGCAGGTCACTGAGGGCGCTAGGAGAATGCAGGTCACTGAGGGCGCTAGGAGAATGCAGGTCACTGAGGGCGCTACGTGAATGCAGGTCACCGAGTGCGCTAGGAGAATGCAGGTCACTGAGGGCGCTAGGAGAATGCAGGTCACTGAGGGCGCTAGGAGAATGCAGGTCACTGAGGGCGCTAGGAGAATACAGGTCACTGAAGGCACTAGGAGAATGCAGGTCACTGAGGGCGCTACGTGAATGCAGGTCACTGAGGGCGCTAGGAGAATGCAGGTCACTGAGTGCGCCAAATGAATGCAGGTTACTGAGGGCGCTATGAGAATGCAGGTCACTGACGGCACTACGTGTAATGCAGGTCACTGAGGGCGCTGCGTGAATGCAGGTCATGAGGGCGCTAGGAGAATACAGGTTACTGATGGCGCTAGGAGAATGCAGGTCACTGACGGCACTACGTGAATGCAGGTCACTGAGGGCGCTACTTGAATGCAGGTCACTGAGGGCGCTAGGAGAATACAGGTTACTGAGGGCGCTAGGAGAATGCAGGTCACTGACGGCACTACGTGAATGCAGGTCACTGAGGGCGCTACTTGAATGCAGGTCACTGAGGGCGCTGCGTGAATGCAGGTCACTGAGGGCGCGAGGAGAATGCAGGTCACCGAGTGCGCTTGGAGAATGCAGGTCACTGAGGGCGTTAGGAGAATGCAGGTCACTGAGGGTGCTACATGAATGCAGATCACTGAGGGCGCTACTTGAATGCAAGTCACTGAGGGCGCTACGTGAATGCAGTTCACTGAGGGCGCTACGTGAATGGAGGTCATGAGGGCACTAGGAGAATGCAGGTCACTGAGGGCGCTACGTGAATGCAGTTCACTGAGGGCGCTACGTGAATGGAGGTCATGAGGGCGCTAGGAGAATGCAGGTCACTGAGGGCGCGACATGAATACAGGTCATTGAGAGCGCTACGTGAATGCAGGTCACTGAGGGCGCTACGTGAATGCAGGTCAATGAGGGGGCTACGTGAGTGCAGGTCACTGAGGGCGCTACGTGAATGCAGGTCATTGAGGGTGCTACTTGAATGCAGGTTACAGAGGGCACTACGTGAATGCAGGTTACTGAGGGCGCTACGTGAATGCAGGTCACTGAGGGCGCTACGTGAATGCAGGTCACTGAGTGTGCTAGGAGAATGCAGGTCACTGAGGGTGCTACATGAATGCAGGTTACAGAGGACGCTAGGAGAATGCAGGTTTCTGAGGGCGCTAGGAGAATGCAGGTCACTGAGGGCGCTAGGAGAATGCAGGTCACTGACGGCACTACGTGAATGCAGGTCACTGAGGGCGCTACGTGAATGCAAATCACTGAGGGCGCTACGTGAATGCAGTTCACTGAGGGCGCTACGTGAATGCAGGTCACTGAGGGAACTACGTAAATGCAGGTCACTGAGGGCGCTACGTGAATGCAGGTCACTGAGGGTGCTACGTGAATGCAGGTCATTGAGGCCGCTACGTGAATGCAGGTCACTGAGTGCGCTAGGAGAATGCAGGTCACTGAGGGCGCTAGGAGAATGCAGGTCACTGAGGGCGCTAGGAGAATGCAGGTCACTGAGAGCGCTACGTGAATGCAGGTCACTGAGGGCGCTACGTGAATGCAGGTCACTGAGAACGCTACGTGAATGCAGGTCATGAGGGCGCTAGGAGAATGCAGGTCACTGAGCACGCTACGTGAATGCAGGTCACTGAGGGCGCTACGTGAATGCAGGTCACTGAGGGCACTAGGAGAATGCAGGTAACTGAGGGCGCTAGGAGAATGCAGGTGACTGAGCGCGCTACGTGAATGCAGGTCACTGAGGGCGCTACGTGAATGCAGGTCACTGAGGGCACTAGGAGAATGCAGGTCGCTGAGGGCGCTACGTGAATGCAGGTCACTGAGGGCGCAAGGAGAGTGCAGGTCACTGAGGGCGCTAGGAGAATGCAGGTCACTGAGTGCGCCAAATGAATGCAGGTTACTGAGGGCGCTATGAGAATGCAGGTCACTGACGGCACTACGTGTAATGCAGGTCACTGAGGGCGCTACGTGAATGCAGGTCACTGAGGGCGCTAGGAGAATACAGGTTACTGAGGGCGCTAGGAGAATGCAGGTCACTGACGGCACTACGTGAATGCAGGTCACCGAGGGCGCTACGTGAATGCAGGTCACTGAGGGCGCTACGAGAATGCAGGTCACCGAGGACGGTAGGAGAATGCAGGTCATTGAGGGCATTCGGAAAATGCAGGTCGCTGAGTGCGCTAGGAGAATGCGGGTCACTGAGGGCGCTACGTGAATGCAGGTCACTGAGGGCGCTACGTGAATGCAGGTCACCGAATGAGCTAGGAGAATGCAGGTCACTGAGGGCGCTACGTGAATGCAGGTCACTGAGGGCGCTAGGAGAATGCAGGTCACTGAGGGCGCTAAGAGAATGCAGGTCACTGAGGGCGCTAGGAGAATGCAGGTCACTGAGGGCGCTACGTGAATGCAGGTCACTGAGGGCGCTAGGAGAATGCAGGTCACTGAGGGCGCTAGGAGATTGCAGGTCACTGAGGGCGCTAGGAGAATGCAGGTCACTGAGGGCGCTAGGAGAATGCAGGTCACTGAGGGCGCTACGTGAATGCAGGTCACCGAGTGCGCTAGGAGAATGCAGGTCACTGAGGGCGCTAGGAGAATGCAGGTCACTGAGGGCGCTAGGAGAATGCAGGTCACTGAGGGCGCTAGGAGAATGCAGGTCACTGAAGGCACTAGGAGAATGCAGGTCACTGAGGGCGCTACGTGAATGCAGGTCACTGAGGGCGCTAGGAGAATGCAGGTCACTGAGTGCGCCAAATGAATGCAGGTTACTGAGGGCGCTATGAGAATGCAGGTCACTGACGGCACTACGTGTAATGCAGGTCACTGAGGGCGCTGCGTGAATGCAGGTCATGAGGGCGCTAGGAGAATACAGGTTACTGAGTGCGCTAGGAGAATGCAGGTCACTGACGGCACTACGTGAATGCAGGTCACTGAGGGCGCTACTTGAATGCAGGTCACTGAGGGCGCTAGGAGAATACAGGTTACTGAGGGCGCTAGGAGAATGCAGGTCACTGACGGCACTACGTGAATGCAGGTCACTGAGGGCGCTACTTGAATGCAGGTCACTGAGGGCGCTGCGTGAATGCATGTCACCGAGTGCGCTTGGAGAATGCAGGTCACTGAGGGCGTTAGGAGAATGCAGGTCACTGAGGGTGCTACATGAATGCAGATCACTGAGGGCGCTACGTGAATGCAAGTCACTGAGGGCGCTACGTGAATGCAGTTCACTGAGGGCGCTACGTGAATGGAGGTCATGAGGGCACTAGGAGAATGCAGGTCACTGAGGGCGCTACGTGAATGCAGTTCACTGAGGGCGCTACGTGAATGGAGGTCATGAGGGCGCTAGGAGAATGCAGGTCACTGAGGGCGCGACATGAATACAGGTCATTGAGAGCGCTACGTGAATGCAGGTCACTGAGGGCGCTACGTGAATGCAGGTCAATGAGGGGGCTACGTGAGTGCAGGTCACTGAGGGCGCTACGTGAATGCAGGTCATTGAGGGTGCTACTTGAATGCAGGTTACAGAGGGCACTACGTGAATGCAGGTTACTGAGGGCGCTACGTGAATGCAGGTCACTGAGGGCGCTACGTGAATGCAGGTCACTGAGTGTGCTAGGAGAATGCAGGTCACTGAGGGTGCTACATGAATGCAGGTTACAGAGGACGCTAGGAGAATGCAGGTTTCTGAGGGCGCTAGGAGAATGCAGGTCACTGAGGGCGCTAGGAGAATGCAGGTCACTGACGGCACTACGTGAATGCAGGTCACTGAGGGCGCTACGTGAATGCAAATCACTGAGGGCGCTACGTGAATGCAGTTCACTGAGGGCGCTACGTGAATGCAGGTCACTGAGGGAACTACGTAAATGCAGGTCACTGAGGGCGCTACGTGAATGCAGGTCACTGAGGGTGCTACGTGAATGCAGGTCATTGAGGCCGCTACGTGAATGCAGGTCACTGAGTGCGCTAGGAGAATGCAGGTCACTGAGGGCGCTAGGAGAATGCAGGTCACTGAGGGCGCTAGGAGAATGCAGGTCACTGAGAGCGCTACGTGAATGCAGGTCACTGAGGGCGCTACGTGAATGCAGGTCACTGAGAACGCTACGTGAATGCAGGTCATGAGGGCGCTAGGAGAATGCAGGTCACTGAGCACGCTACGTGAATGCAGGTCACTGAGGGCGCTACGTGAATGCAGGTCACTGAGGGCACTAGGAGAATGCAGGTAACTGAGGGCGCTAGGAGAATGCAGGTGACTGAGCGCGCTACGTGAATGCAGGTCACTGAGGGCGCTACGTGAATGCAGGTCACTGAGCGCACTAGGAGAATGCAGGTCGCTGAGGGCGCTAGGAGAATGCAGGTCACTGAGGGCGCTAGGAGAATGCAGGTCACTGAGTGCGCCAAATGAATGCAGGTTACTGAGGGCGCTATGAGAATGCAGGTCACTGACGGCACTACGTGTAATGCAGGTCACTGAGGGCGCTACGTGAATGCAGGTCACTGAGGGCGCTAGGAGAATACAGGTTACTGAGGGCGCTAGGAGAATGCAGGTCACTGACGGCACTACGTGAATGCAGGTCACTGAGGGCGCTACTTGAATGCAGGTCACTGAGGGCGCTGCGTGAATGCAGGTCATGAGGGCGCTAGGAGAATACAGGTCACTGAGGGCGCTACGTGAATGCAGGTCACCGAGTGCGCTTGGAGAATGCAGGTTACTGAGGGCATTAGGAGAATGCAGATCACTGAGGGCGCTACGTGAATGCAGGTCACTGAGGGCGCTACGTGAATGCAGTTCACTGAGGGCGCTACGTGAATGGAGGTCATGAGGGCACTAGGAGAATGCAGGTCACTGAGGGCGCTAGGAGAATGCAGGTCACTGAGGGCGCTAGGATAATGCAGGTCACTGAGGGCGCTAGGAGAATGTAGGTCACTGAGGGCGCTGGGAGAATTCCGGTCACGGAGGGCACTACGTGAATGCAGGTCACTGAGGGCACTAGGAGAATGCAGGTCACTGAGGGCGCTAGGAGAATGCAGGTCACTGAGGGCGCTAGGATAATGCAGGTCACTGAGGGCGCTAGGAGAATGCAGGTCACTGAGGGTGCAAGGAGAATTCCGGTCACGGAGGGCACTACGTGAATGCAGGTTACTGAGGGCACTACGTGAATGCAGGTCACTGAGGGCGCTACGTCAATTCAGGTCACTGAGGGTGCTAGGAGAATGCAGGTCACTGAGGGCGCTACGTCAATTCAGGTCACTGAGGGCGCTAGGAGAATGCAGGTCACTGAGGTCGCTACGAGAATGCAGGTCACTGAGGGCACTAGGAGAATGCAGGTCACTGAGGGCGCTAGGAGAATGCAGGTCACTGAGGGCGCTAGGAGAATGCAGTGTCACTGAGGGCGCTAGGAGAATGCAGGTCACTGAGGGCGCTAGGAGAATGCAGGTCACTGACGGCACTACGTGAATGCAGATCACTGAAGGCGCTACGTGAATGCAGGTCACTGAGGGCGCTACGTGAATGCAGTTCACTGAGGGCGCTACGTGAATGCAGGTCATTGAGGCCGCTACGTGAATGCAGGTCACTGAGTGCGCTAGGAGAATGCAGGTCACTGAGGGCGCTAGGAGAATGCAGGTTACTGAGGGCGCTAGGAGAATGCAGGTCACTGAGGGCGCTAGGGGAATGCAGGTCACTGAGAGCGCTACGTGAATGCAGGTCACTGAGGGCGCTACGTGAATGCAGGTCACTGAGAACGCTACGTGAATGCAGGTCATGAGGGCGCTAGGAGAATGCAGTTCACTGAGTGCGCGACATGAATGCAGGTCACTGAGGGCGCTACGTGAATGCAGGTCATTGAGGCCGCTACGTGAATGCAGGTCACTGAGGGTGCTACGTGAATGCAGGTCATTGAGGGCGCTCGGAGAATGCAGGTCACTGAGGGCGCCAGGAGAATGCAGGTCACTGAGTGCGTCAAATGAATGCAGGTTACTGAGGGCGCTATGAGAATGCAGGTCACTGACGGCACTACGTGTAATGCAGGTCACTGAGGGCGCTGCGTGAATGCAGGTCATGAGGGCGCTAGGAGAATACAGGTCACTGAGGGCGCTACGTGAATGCAGGTCACCGAGTGCGCTTGGAGAATGCAGGTTACTGAGGGCGTTAGGAGAATGCAGATCACTGAGGGCGCTACGTGAATGCAGGTCACTGAGGGCGCTACGTGAATGCAGTTCACTGAGGGCGCTACGTGAATGGAGGTCATGAGGGCACTAGGAGAATGCAGGTCACTGAGGGCGCTACGTGAATGCAGTTCACTGAGGGCGCTACGTGAATGGAGGTCATGTGGGCGCTAGGAGAATGCAGGTCACTGAGGGCGCGACATGAATACAGGTCACTGAGAGCGCTACGTGAATGCAGGTCACTGAGGGCGCTACGTGAATGCAGGTCAATGAGGGGGCTACGTGAGTGCAGGTCACTGAGGGCGCTACGTGAATGCAGGTCATTGAGTGTGCTAGGAGAATGCAGGTCACTGAGGGTGCTACTTGAATGCAGGTTACAGAGGGCGCTACGTGAATGCAGGTCACTGAGGGCGCTACGTGAATGCAGGTCACTGAGGGCGCTACGTGAATGCAGGTCACTGAGTGCGCTAGGAGAATGCAGGTCACTGAGGGCGCTAGGAGAATGCAGGTCACTGAGGGCGCTAGGAGAATGCAGTGTCACTGAGGGCGCTAGGAGAATGCAGGTCACTGAGGGCGCTAGGAGAATGCAGGTCACTGAGGGCGCTAGGAGAATGCAGTGTCACTGAGGGCGCTAGGAGAATGCAGGTCACTGAGGGCGCTACGTGAATGCAGATCACTGAGGGCGCTACGTGAATGCAGGTCACTGAGGGCGCTACGTGAATGCAGTTCGCTGAGGGCGCTACGTGAATGCAGGTCATTGAGGCCGCTACGTGAATGCAGGTCACTGAGTGCGCTAGGAGAATGCAGGTCACTGAGGGCGCTAGGAGAATGCAGGTTACTGAGGGCGCTAGGAGAATGCAGGTCACTGAGGGCGCTAGGGGAATGCAGGTCACTGAGAGCGCTACGTGAATGCAGTTCACTGAGGGCGCTACGTGAATGCAGGTCACAGAGAACGCGACGTGAATGCAGGTCATGAGGGCGCTAGGAGAATGCAGTTCACTGAGTGCGCGACATGAATGCAGGTCACTGAGGGCGCTACGTGAATGCAGGTCATTGAGGCCGCTACGTGAATGCAGGTCACTGAGGGTGCTACGTGAATGCAGGTCATTGAGGGCGCTCGGAGAATGCAGGTCACTGAGGGCACTAGGAGAATGCAGGTCATTGAGGCCGCTACGTGAATGCAGATCACTGAGGGCGCTACGTGAATGCAGGTCACTGAGGCCGCTACGTGAATACAGTTCACTGAGGGCGCTACGTGAATGGAGGTCATGAGGGCGCTAGGAGTATGCAGGTCACTGAGGGCGCGACATGAATACAGGTCACTGAGGGCGCTACGTGAATGCAGGTCACTGAGGGCACTACGTAAATGCTGGTCACTGAGGGCACTACGTGAATGCAGGTCACTGAGGGCGCTACGTGAATGCAGGTCATTGAGGCCGCTACGTGAATGCAGGTCACTGAGTGCGCTAGGAGAATGCAGGTCACTGAGGGCGCTAGGAGAATGCAGGTTACTGAGGGCGCTAGGAGAATGCAGGTCACTGAGAGCGCTAGGAGAATGCAGGTCACTGAGGGCGCTAGGAGAATGCACGTCACTGAGGGCGCTAGGAGAATGCAGGTCACTGCGAGCGCTACGTGAATGCAGGTCACTGAGGGCGCTAGGGGAATGCAGGTCACTGAGAGCGCTACGTGAATGCAGGTCACTGAGGGCGCTACGTGAATGCAGGTCACTGAGAACGCTACGTGAATGCAGGTCATGAGGGTGCTAGGAGAATGCAGTTCACTGAGTGCGCGACATGAATGCAGGTCACTGAGGGCGCTAGGAGAATGCAGGTCACTGAGGGCGCTAGGAGAATTCCGGTCACGGAGGGCGCTACGTGAATGCAGGTCGCTGAGTGCACTAGGAGAATGCAGGTCACTGAGGGTGCAAGGAGAATTCCGGTCACGGAGGGCGCTACGTGAATGCAGGTCACTGAGGGCGCTACTTGAATGCAGGTCACTGAGGGCGCTGCGTGAATGCATGTCACCGAGTGCGCTTGGAGAATGCAGGTTACTGAGGGCGTTAGGAGAATGCAGGTCACTGAGGGTGCTACATGAATGCAGATCACTGAGGGCGCTACGTGAATGCAAGTCACTGAGGGCGCTACGTGAATGCAGTTCACTGAGGGCGCTACGTGAATGGAGGTCATGAGGGCACTAGGAGAATGCAGGTCACTGAGGGCGCTACGTGAATGCAGGTCACTGAGGGCGCTAGGAGATTGCAGGTCACTGAGGGCGCTAGGAGAATGCAGGTCACTGAGGGCGCTAGGAGAATGCAGGTCACTGAGGGCGCTACGTGAATGCAGGTCACCGAGTGCGCTAGGAGAATGCAGGTCACTGAGGGCGCTAGGAGAATGCAGGTCACTGAGGGCGCTAGGAGAATGCAGGTCACTGAGGGCGCTAGGAGAATACAGGTCACTGAAGGCACTAGGAGAATGCAGGTCACTGAGGGCGCTACGTGAATGCAGGTCACTGAGGGCGCTAGGAGAATGCAGGTCACTGAGTGCGCCAAATGAATGCAGGTTACTGAGGGCGCTATGAGAATGCAGGTCACTGACGGCACTACGTGTAATGCAGGTCACTGAGGGCGCTGCGTGAATGCAGGTCATGAGGGCGCTAGGAGAATACAGGTTACTGATGGCGCTAGGAGAATGCAGGTCACTGACGGCACTACGTGAATGCAGGTCACTGAGGGCGCTACTTGAATGCAGGTCACTGAGGGCGCTAGGAGAATACAGGTTACTGAGGGCGCGAGGAGAATGCAGGTCACCGAGTGCGCTTGGAGAATGCAGGTCACTGAGGGCGTTAGGAGAATGCAGGTCACTGAGGGTGCTACATGAATGCAGATCACTGAGGGCGCTACTTGAATGCAAGTCACTGAGGGCGCTACGTGAATGCAGTTCACTGAGGGCGCTACGTGAATGGAGGTCATGAGGGCACTAGGAGAATGCAGGTCACTGAGGGCGCTACGTGAATGCAGTTCACTGAGGGCGCTACGTGAATGGAGGTCATGAGGGCGCTAGGAGAATGCAGGTCACTGAGGGCGCGACATGAATACAGGTCATTGAGAGCGCTACGTGAATGCAGGTCACTGAGGGCGCTACGTGAATGCAGGTCAATGAGGGGGCTACGTGAGTGCAGGTCACTGAGGGCGCTACGTGAATGCAGGTCATTGAGGGTGCTACTTGAATGCAGGTTACAGAGGGCACTACGTGAATGCAGGTTACTGAGGGCGCTACGTGAATGCAGGTCACTGAGGGCGCTACGTGAATGCAGGTCACTGAGTGTGCTAGGAGAATGCAGGTCACTGAGGGTGCTACATGAATGCAGGTTACAGAGGACGCTAGGAGAATGCAGGTTTCTGAGGGCGCTAGGAGAATGCAGGTCACTGAGGGCGCTAGGAGAATGCAGGTCACTGACGGCACTACGTGAATGCAGGTCACTGAGGGCGCTACGTGAATGCAAATCACTGAGGGCGCTACGTGAATGCAGTTCACTGAGGGCGCTACGTGAATGCAGGTCACTGAGGGAACTACGTAAATGCAGGTCACTGAGGGCGCTACGTGAATGCAGGTCACTGAGGGTGCTACGTGAATGCAGGTCATTGAGGCCGCTACGTGAATGCAGGTCACTGAGTGCGCTAGGAGAATGCAGGTCACTGAGGGCGCTAGGAGAATGCAGGTCACTGAGGGCGCTAGGAGAATGCAGGTCACTGAGAGCGCTACGTGAATGCAGGTCACTGAGGGCGCTACGTGAATGCAGGTCACTGAGAACGCTACGTGAATGCAGGTCATGAGGGCGCTAGGAGAATGCAGGTCACTGAGCACGCTACGTGAATGCAGGTCACTGAGGGCGCTACGTGAATGCAGGTCACTGAGGGCACTAGGAGAATGCAGGTAACTGAGGGCGCTAGGAGAATGCAGGTGACTGAGCGCGCTACGTGAATGCAGGTCACTGAGGGCGCTACGTGAATGCAGGTCACTGAGGGCACTAGGAGAATGCAGGTCGCTGAGGGCGCTACGTGAATGCAGGTCACTGAGGGCGCAAGGAGAGTGCAGGTCACTGAGGGCGCTAGGAGAATGCAGGTCACTGAGTGCGCCAAATGAATGCAGGTTACTGAGGGCGCTATGAGAATGCAGGTCACTGACGGCACTACGTGTAATGCAGGTCACTGAGGGCGCTACGTGAATGCAGGTCACTGAGGGCGCTAGGAGAATACAGGTTACTGAGGGCGCTAGGAGAATGCAGGTCACTGACGGCACTACGTGAATGCAGGTCACCGAGGGCGCTACGTGAATGCAGGTCACTGAGGGCGCTACGAGAATGCAGGTCACCGAGGACGGTAGGAGAATGCAGGTCATTGAGGGCATTCGGAAAATGCAGGTCGCTGAGTGCGCTAGGAGAATGCGGGTCACTGAGGGCGCTACGTGAATGCAGGTCACTGAGGGCGCTACGTGAATGCAGGTCACCGAATGAGCTAGGAGAATGCAGGTCACTGAGGGCGCTACGTGAATGCAGGTCACTGAGGGCGCTAGGAGAATGCAGGTCACTGAGGGCGCTAAGAGAATGCAGGTCACTGAGGGCGCTAGGAGAATGCAGGTCACTGAGGGCGCTACGTGAATGCAGGTCACTGAGGGCGCTAGGAGAATGCAGGTCACTGAGGGCGCTAGGAGATTGCAGGTCACTGAGGGCGCTAGGAGAATGCAGGTCACTGAGGGCGCTAGGAGAATGCAGGTCACTGAGGGCGCTACGTGAATGCAGGTCACCGAGTGCGCTAGGAGAATGCAGGTCACTGAGGGCGCTAGGAGAATGCAGGTCACTGAGGGCGCTAGGAGAATGCAGGTCACTGAGGGCGCTAGGAGAATGCAGGTCACTGAAGGCACTAGGAGAATGCAGGTCACTGAGGGCGCTACGTGAATGCAGGTCACTGAGGGCGCTAGGAGAATGCAGGTCACTGAGTGCGCCAAATGAATGCAGGTTACTGAGGGCGCTATGAGAATGCAGGTCACTGACGGCACTACGTGTAATGCAGGTCACTGAGGGCGCTGCGTGAATGCAGGTCATGAGGGCGCTAGGAGAATACAGGACACTGAGGGCGCTAGGAGAATGCAGGTTACCGAGTGCGCTTGGAGAATGCAGGTTACTGAGGGCGCTACGTGAATGCAGATCACTGAGAGCGCTACGTGAATGCAGGTCACTGAGAATGCTACGTGAATGCAGGTCACCGAGTGCACTAGGAGAATACAGATCACTGAGGGCGCTACGTGAATGCAGGTCACTGAGGGCGCTACGTCAATTCAGGTCACTGATGGCGCTAGGAGAATGCAGGTCACTGAGTGCGCTACGAGAATGCAGGTCACTGAGGGCGCTAGGAGAATGCAGGTCACTGAGGGCGCTAGGAGAAGCAAGGTCACTGAGGGCGCTATGTGAATGCAGGTCGCTGAGGGCGCTAGTAGAATGCACGTCGCTGAGGGCGCTAGGAGAATGCAGGTCACTGAGGGCGCTAGGAGAATGCAGGTCACTGAGGGCGCTACGTGAATGCAGGTTACTGAGGGCACTAGGAGAATGCAGGTCACTGAGGGCGCTACGTGAATGCAGGTCACTGAGGGCGCTACGTGAATGCAGGTCATGAGGGCGCTAGGATAATGCAGGTCACTGAGGGCGCTAGGAGAATGCAGGTCACTGAGGGCGCTAGGTGAATGTAGGTCACTGAGGTCGCTACGTGAATGCAGGTTACTGAGGGCGCTAGGAGAATGCAGGTCACTGAGGGCGCTACGTGAATGCAGGTCACTGAGGGCGCTACGTGAATGCAGGTCACTGAGGGCGCTAGGAGAATGCAGGTCACTGAGGGCGCTACGTGAATGCAGGTCACTGAGGGCGCTAGGAGAATGCAGGTCACTGAGGGCGCTAGGTGAATGTAGGTCACTGAGGTCGCTACGTGAATGCAGGTCACTGAGGGCGCTAGGAGAATGCAGGTCACTGAGGGCGCTACGTGAATGCAGGTCACTGAGTGCACTAGGAGAATGCAGGTCACTGAGGGTGCTACATGAATGCAGGTTACAGAGGGCGCTAGGAGAATGCAGGTCACTGACGGCACTACGTGAATGCAGGTCTTGAGGGCGCTAGGAGAATGCAGGTCACTGAGGGCGCTAGGAGAATGCAGGTCACCGAGTGCGCTTGGAGAATGCAGGTTACTGAGGGCGCTAGGAGAATGCAGGTCACTGAGGGCGCTAGGAGAATGCAGGTCACTGAGGGCACTAGGAGAATGCAGGTTACTGAGGGCGCTAGGAGAATGCAGGTCGCTGAGGGCGCTACGTGAATGCAGGTCACTGACGGCACTACGTGAATGCAGATCACTGAGGGCGCTACGTCAATTCAGGTCACTGAGGGCGCTAGGAGAATGCAGGTCACTGAGTGCGCTACGAGAATGCAGGTCACTGAGGGCGCTAGGAGAATGCAGGTCACTGAGGGCGCTACGTGAATGCAGGTCATGAGGGCGCTAGGATAATGCAGGTCACTGAGGGCGCTAGGAGAATGCAGGTCACTGAGGGCGCTAGGTGAATGTAGGTCACTGAGGTCGCTACGTGAATGCAGGTTACTGAGGGCGCTAGGAGAATGCAGGTCACTGAGGGCGCTACGTGAATGCAGGTCACTGAGGGCGCTACGTGAATGCAGGTCATGAGGGCGCTAGGATAATGCAGGTCACTGAGGGCGCTAGGAGAATGCAGGTCACTGAGGGCGCTAGGTGAATGTAGGTCACTGAGGTCGCTACGTGAATGCAATTCACTGAGGGCGCTAGGAGAATGCAGGTCACTGAGGGCGCTACGTGAATGCAGGTCACTGAGTGCGCGAGGAGAATGCAGGTCACTGAGGGTGCTACATGAATGCAGGTTACAGAGGGCGCTAGGAGAATGCAGGTCACTGACGGCACTACGTGAATGCAGGTCTTGAGGGCGCTAGGAGAATGCAGGTCACTGAGGGCGCTAGGAGAATGCAGGTCACCGAGTGCGCTTGGAGAATGCAGGTTACTGAGGGCGCTAGGAGAATGCAGGTCACTGAGGGCGCTAGGAGAATGCAGGTCACTGAGGGCACTAGGAGAATGCAGGTTACTGAGGGCGCTAGGAGAATGCAGGTCGCTGAGGGCGCTACGTGAATGCAGGTCACTGACGGCACTACGTGAATGCAGATCACTGAGGGCGCTACGTCAATTCAGGTCACTGAGGGCGCTAGGAGAATGCAGGTCACTGAGTGCGCTACGAGAATGCAGGTCACTGAGGGCGCTAGGAGAATGCAGGTCACTGAGCGCGCTATGTGAATGCAGGTCACTGAGGGCGCTAGGAGAATGCAGGTCACCGAGGGCGCTACGTGAATGCAGGTTACTGAGGGCGCAAGGAGAATGCAGGTCACCGAGGGCGCTACGTGAATGCAGGTCACTGAGGGCGCTATGTGAATGCAGGTCATTGAGGGCGCTAGGAGAATGCAGGTCACCGAGGGCGCTAGGTGAATGTAGGTCACTGAGGGCGCTAGGAGAATGCAGGTCACTGTGGGCGCGACATGAATGCAGGTCACTGAGGGCGCTAGGAGAATGCAGTTCACTGAGGGCGCTAGGTGAATGCAGGTCACTGTGGGCGCAAGGAGAATGCAGGTCACTGAGGGCGCTACGTGAATGCAGGTCACTGAGGGCGCTAGGAGAATGCAGGTCACTGAGGGTGCTAGGAGAATGCAGGTCACTGAGGGCGCAAGGAGAATGCAGGTCACTGAGGGCGCTAGGGGAATGCAGGTCACTGAGGGCGCTAGGAGAATGCAGGTCACCGAGGGCGCTACGTGAATGCAGGTCACTGAGGGCGCTAGGAGAATGCAGGTCACTGAGGGCGCAAGGAGAATGCAGGTCACTGAGGGCGCTAGGAGAATGCAGGTCACTGAGGGCGCTAGGAGAATGCAGGCCACCGAGGGCGCTACGTGAATGCAGGTCACTGAGGGCGCTACGAGAATGCAGGTCACCGAGGACGGTGGGAGAATGCAGGTCATTGAGGGCATTCGGAAAATGCAGGTCGCTGAGTGCGCTAGGAGAATGCGGGTCACTGAGGGCGCTAAGTGAATGCAGGTCACTGAGGGCGCTACGTGAATGCAGGTCACCGAATGAGCTAGGAGAATGCAGGTCACTGAGGGCGCTACGTGAATGCAGGTCACTGAGGGCGCTAGGAGAATGCAGGTCACTGAGGGCGCTAAGAGAATGCAGGTCACTGAGGGCGCTAGGAGAATGCAGGTCACTGAGGGCGCTACGTGAATGCAGGTCACTGAGGGCGCTAGGAGATTGCAGGTCACTGAGGGCGCTAGGAGAATGCAGGTCACTGAGGGCGCTAGGAGAATGCAGGTCACTGAGGGCGCTACGTGAATGCAGGTCACCGAGTGCGCTAGGAGAATGCAGGTCACTGAGGGCGCTAGGAGAATGCAGGTCACTGAGGGCGCTAGGAGAATGCAGGTCACTGAGGGCGCTAGGAGAATACAGGTCACTGAAGGCACTAGGAGAATGCAGGTCACTGAGGGCGCTACGTGAATGCAGGTCACTGAGGGCGCTAGGAGAATGCAGGTCACTGAGTGCGCCAAATGAATGCAGGTTACTGAGGGCGCTATGAGAATGCAGGTCACTGACGGCACTACGTGTAATGCAGGTCACTGAGGGCGCTGCGTGAATGCAGGTCATGAGGGCGCTAGGAGAATACAGGTTACTGATGGCGCTAGGAGAATGCAGGTCACTGACGGCACTACGTGAATGCAGGTCACTGAGGGCGCTACTTGAATGCAGGTCACTGAGGGCGCTAGGAGAATACAGGTTACTGAGGGCGCTAGGAGAATGCAGGTCACTGACGGCACTACGTGAATGCAGGTCACTGAGGGCGCTACTTGAATGCAGGTCACTGAGGGCGCTGCGTGAATGCAGGTCACTGAGGGCGCGAGGAGAATGCAGGTCACCGAGTGCGCTTGGAGAATGCAGGTCACTGAGGGCGTTAGGAGAATGCAGGTCACTGAGGGTGCTACATGAATGCAGATCACTGAGGGCGCTACTTGAATGCAAGTCACTGAGGGCGCTACGTGAATGCAGTTCACTGAGGGCGCTACGTGAATGGAGGTCATGAGGGCACTAGGAGAATGCAGGTCACTGAGGGCGCTACGTGAATGCAGTTCACTGAGGGCGCTACGTGAATGGAGGTCATGAGGGCGCTAGGAGAATGCAGGTCACTGAGGGCGCGACATGAATACAGGTCATTGAGAGCGCTACGTGAATGCAGGTCACTGAGGGCGCTACGTGAATGCAGGTCAATGAGGGGGCTACGTGAGTGCAGGTCACTGAGGGCGCTACGTGAATGCAGGTCATTGAGGGTGCTACTTGAATGCAGGTTACAGAGGGCACTACGTGAATGCAGGTTACTGAGGGCGCTACGTGAATGCAGGTCACTGAGGGCGCTACGTGAATGCAGGTCACTGAGTGTGCTAGGAGAATGCAGGTCACTGAGGGTGCTACATGAATGCAGGTTACAGAGGACGCTAGGAGAATGCAGGTTTCTGAGGGCGCTAGGAGAATGCAGGTCACTGAGGGCGCTAGGAGAATGCAGGTCACTGACGGCACTACGTGAATGCAGGTCACTGAGGGCGCTACGTGAATGCAAATCACTGAGGGCGCTACGTGAATGCAGTTCACTGAGGGCGCTACGTGAATGCAGGTCACTGAGGGAACTACGTAAATGCAGGTCACTGAGGGCGCTACGTGAATGCAGGTCACTGAGGGTGCTACGTGAATGCAGGTCATTGAGGCCGCTACGTGAATGCAGGTCACTGAGTGCGCTAGGAGAATGCAGGTCACTGAGGGCGCTAGGAGAATGCAGGTCACTGAGGGCGCTAGGAGAATGCAGGTCACTGAGAGCGCTACGTGAATGCAGGTCACTGAGGGCGCTACGTGAATGCAGGTCACTGAGAACGCTACGTGAATGCAGGTCATGAGGGCGCTAGGAGAATGCAGGTCACTGAGCACGCTACGTGAATGCAGGTCACTGAGGGCGCTACGTGAATGCAGGTCACTGAGGGCACTAGGAGAATGCAGGTAACTGAGGGCGCTAGGAGAATGCAGGTGACTGAGCGCGCTACGTGAATGCAGGTCACTGAGGGCGCTACGTGAATGCAGGTCACTGAGGGCACTAGGAGAATGCAGGTCGCTGAGGGCGCTACGTGAATGCAGGTCACTGAGGGCGCAAGGAGAGTGCAGGTCACTGAGGGCGCTAGGAGAATGCAGGTCACTGAGTGCGCCAAATGAATGCAGGTTACTGAGGGCGCTATGAGAATGCAGGTCACTGACGGCACTACGTGTAATGCAGGTCACTGAGGGCGCTACGTGAATGCAGGTCACTGAGGGCGCTAGGAGAATACAGGTTACTGAGGGCGCTAGGAGAATGCAGGTCACTGACGGCACTACGTGAATGCAGGTCACCGAGGGCGCTACGTGAATGCAGGTCACTGAGGGCGCTACGAGAATGCAGGTCACCGAGGACGGTAGGAGAATGCAGGTCATTGAGGGCATTCGGAAAATGCAGGTCGCTGAGTGCGCTAGGAGAATGCGGGTCACTGAGGGCGCTACGTGAATGCAGGTCACTGAGGGCGCTACGTGAATGCAGGTCACCGAATGAGCTAGGAGAATGCAGGTCACTGAGGGCGCTACGTGAATGCAGGTCACTGAGGGCGCTAGGAGAATGCAGGTCACTGAGGGCGCTAAGAGAATGCAGGTCACTGAGGGCGCTAGGAGAATGCAGGTCACTGAGGGCGCTACGTGAATGCAGGTCACTGAGGGCGCTAGGAGAATGCAGGTCACTGAGGGCGCTAGGAGATTGCAGGTCACTGAGGGCGCTAGGAGAATGCAGGTCACTGAGGGCGCTAGGAGAATGCAGGTCACTGAGGGCGCTACGTGAATGCAGGTCACCGAGTGCGCTAGGAGAATGCAGGTCACTGAGGGCGCTAGGAGAATGCAGGTCACTGAGGGCGCTAGGAGAATGCAGGTCACTGAGGGCGCTAGGAGAATGCAGGTCACTGAAGGCACTAGGAGAATGCAGGTCACTGAGGGCGCTACGTGAATGCAGGTCACTGAGGGCGCTAGGAGAATGCAGGTCACTGAGTGCGCCAAATGAATGCAGGTTACTGAGGGCGCTATGAGAATGCAGGTCACTGACGGCACTACGTGTAATGCAGGTCACTGAGGGCGCTGCGTGAATGCAGGTCATGAGGGCGCTAGGAGAATACAGGTTACTGAGTGCGCTAGGAGAATGCAGGTCACTGACGGCACTACGTGAATGCAGGTCACTGAGGGCGCTACTTGAATGCAGGTCACTGAGGGCGCTAGGAGAATACAGGTTACTGAGGGCGCTAGGAGAATGCAGGTCACTGACGGCACTACGTGAATGCAGGTCACTGAGGGCGCTACTTGAATGCAGGTCACTGAGGGCGCTGCGTGAATGCATGTCACCGAGTGCGCTTGGAGAATGCAGGTCACTGAGGGCGTTAGGAGAATGCAGGTCACTGAGGGTGCTACATGAATGCAGATCACTGAGGGCGCTACGTGAATGCAAGTCACTGAGGGCGCTACGTGAATGCAGTTCACTGAGGGCGCTACGTGAATGGAGGTCATGAGGGCACTAGGAGAATGCAGGTCACTGAGGGCGCTACGTGAATGCAGTTCACTGAGGGCGCTACGTGAATGGAGGTCATGAGGGCGCTAGGAGAATGCAGGTCACTGAGGGCGCGACATGAATACAGGTCATTGAGAGCGCTACGTGAATGCAGGTCACTGAGGGCGCTACGTGAATGCAGGTCAATGAGGGGGCTACGTGAGTGCAGGTCACTGAGGGCGCTACGTGAATGCAGGTCATTGAGGGTGCTACTTGAATGCAGGTTACAGAGGGCACTACGTGAATGCAGGTTACTGAGGGCGCTACGTGAATGCAGGTCACTGAGGGCGCTACGTGAATGCAGGTCACTGAGTGTGCTAGGAGAATGCAGGTCACTGAGGGTGCTACATGAATGCAGGTTACAGAGGACGCTAGGAGAATGCAGGTTTCTGAGGGCGCTAGGAGAATGCAGGTCACTGAGGGCGCTAGGAGAATGCAGGTCACTGACGGCACTACGTGAATGCAGGTCACTGAGGGCGCTACGTGAATGCAAATCACTGAGGGCGCTACGTGAATGCAGTTCACTGAGGGCGCTACGTGAATGCAGGTCACTGAGGGAACTACGTAAATGCAGGTCACTGAGGGCGCTACGTGAATGCAGGTCACTGAGGGTGCTACGTGAATGCAGGTCATTGAGGCCGCTACGTGAATGCAGGTCACTGAGTGCGCTAGGAGAATGCAGGTCACTGAGGGCGCTAGGAGAATGCAGGTCACTGAGGGCGCTAGGAGAATGCAGGTCACTGAGAGCGCTACGTGAATGCAGGTCACTGAGGGCGCTACGTGAATGCAGGTCACTGAGAACGCTACGTGAATGCAGGTCATGAGGGCGCTAGGAGAATGCAGGTCACTGAGCACGCTACGTGAATGCAGGTCACTGAGGGCGCTACGTGAATGCAGGTCACTGAGGGCACTAGGAGAATGCAGGTAACTGAGGGCGCTAGGAGAATGCAGGTGACTGAGCGCGCTACGTGAATGCAGGTCACTGAGGGCGCTACGTGAATGCAGGTCACTGAGCGCACTAGGAGAATGCAGGTCGCTGAGGGCGCTAGGAGAATGCAGGTCACTGAGGGCGCTAGGAGAATGCAGGTCACTGAGTGCGCCAAATGAATGCAGGTTACTGAGGGCGCTATGAGAATGCAGGTCACTGACGGCACTACGTGTAATGCAGGTCACTGAGGGCGCTACGTGAATGCAGGTCACTGAGGGCGCTAGGAGAATACAGGTTACTGAGGGCGCTAGGAGAATGCAGGTCACTGACGGCACTACGTGAATGCAGGTCACTGAGGGCGCTACTTGAATGCAGGTCACTGAGGGCGCTGCGTGAATGCAGGTCATGAGGGCGCTAGGAGAATACAGGTCACTGAGGGCGCTACGTGAATGCAGGTCACCGAGTGCGCTTGGAGAATGCAGGTTACTGAGGGCATTAGGAGAATGCAGATCACTGAGGGCGCTACGTGAATGCAGGTCACTGAGGGCGCTACGTGAATGCAGTTCACTGAGGGCGCTACGTGAATGGAGGTCATGAGGGCACTAGGAGAATGCAGGTCACTGAGGGCGCTAGGAGAATGCAGGTCACTGAGGGCGCTAGGATAATGCAGGTCACTGAGGGCGCTAGGAGAATGTAGGTCACTGAGGGCGCTGGGAGAATTCCGGTCACGGAGGGCACTACGTGAATGCAGGTCACTGAGGGCACTAGGAGAATGCAGGTCACTGAGGGCGCTAGGAGAATGCAGGTCACTGAGGGCGCTAGGATAATGCAGGTCACTGAGGGCGCTAGGAGAATGCAGGTCACTGAGGGTGCAAGGAGAATTCCGGTCACGGAGGGCACTACGTGAATGCAGGTTACTGAGGGCACTACGTGAATGCAGGTCACTGAGGGCGCTACGTCAATTCAGGTCACTGAGGGTGCTAGGAGAATGCAGGTCACTGAGGGCGCTACGTCAATTCAGGTCACTGAGGGCGCTAGGAGAATGCAGGTCACTGAGGTCTCTACGAGAATGCAGGTCACTGAGGGCACTAGGAGAATGCAGGTCACTGAGGGCGCTAGGAGAATGCAGGTCACTGAGGGCGCTAGGAGAATGCAGTGTCACTGAGGGCGCTAGGAGAATGCAGGTCACTGAGGGCGCTAGGAGAATGCAGGTCACTGACGGCACTACGTGAATGCAGATCACTGAAGGCGCTACGTGAATGCAGGTCACTGAGGGCGCTACGTGAATGCAGTTCACTGAGGGCGCTACGTGAATGCAGGTCATTGAGGCCGCTACGTGAATGCAGGTCACTGAGTGCGCTAGGAGAATGCAGGTCACTGAGGGCGCTAGGAGAATGCAGGTTACTGAGGGCGCTAGGAGAATGCAGGTCACTGAGGGCGCTAGGGGAATGCAGGTCACTGAGAGCGCTACGTGAATGCAGGTCACTGAGGGCGCTACGTGAATGCAGGTCACTGAGAACGCTACGTGAATGCAGGTCATGAGGGCGCTAGGAGAATGCAGTTCACTGAGTGCGCGACATGAATGCAGGTCACTGAGGGCGCTACGTGAATGCAGGTCATTGAGGCCGCTACGTGAATGCAGGTCACTGAGGGTGCTACGTGAATGCAGGTCATTGAGGGCGCTCGGAGAATGCAGGTCACTGAGGGCGCCAGGAGAATGCAGGTCACTGAGTGCGTCAAATGAATGCAGGTTACTGAGGGCGCTATGAGAATGCAGGTCACTGACGGCACTACGTGTAATGCAGGTCACTGAGGGCGCTGCGTGAATGCAGGTCATGAGGGCGCTAGGAGAATACAGGTCACTGAGGGCGCTACGTGAATGCAGGTCACCGAGTGCGCTTGGAGAATGCAGGTTACTGAGGGCGTTAGGAGAATGCAGATCACTGAGGGCGCTACGTGAATGCAGGTCACTGAGGGCGCTACGTGAATGCAGTTCACTGAGGGCGCTACGTGAATGGAGGTCATGAGGGCACTAGGAGAATGCAGGTCACTGAGGGCGCTACGTGAATGCAGTTCACTGAGGGCGCTACGTGAATGGAGGTCATGTGGGCGCTAGGAGAATGCAGGTCACTGAGGGCGCGACATGAATACAGGTCACTGAGAGCGCTACGTGAATGCAGGTCACTGAGGGCGCTACGTGAATGCAGGTCAATGAGGGGGCTACGTGAGTGCAGGTCACTGAGGGCGCTACGTGAATGCAGGTCATTGAGTGTGCTAGGAGAATGCAGGTCACTGAGGGTGCTACTTGAATGCAGGTTACAGAGGGCGCTACGTGAATGCAGGTCACTGAGGGCGCTACGTGAATGCAGGTCACTGAGGGCGCTACGTGAATGCAGGTCACTGAGTGCGCTAGGAGAATGCAGGTCACTGAGGGCGCTAGGAGAATGCAGGTCACTGAGGGCGCTAGGAGAATGCAGTGTCACTGAGGGCGCTAGGAGAATGCAGGTCACTGAGGGCGCTAGGAGAATGCAGGTCACTGAGGGCGCTAGGAGAATGCAGTGTCACTGAGGGCGCTAGGAGAATGCAGGTCACTGAGGGCGCTACGTGAATGCAGATCACTGAGGGCGCTACGTGAATGCAGGTCACTGAGGGCGCTACGTGAATGCAGTTCGCTGAGGGCGCTACGTGAATGCAGGTCATTGAGGCCGCTACGTGAATGCAGGTCACTGAGTGCGCTAGGAGAATGCAGGTCACTGAGGGCGCTAGGAGAATGCAGGTTACTGAGGGCGCTAGGAGAATGCAGGTCACTGAGGGCGCTAGGGGAATGCAGGTCACTGAGAGCGCTACGTGAATGCAGTTCACTGAGGGCGCTACGTGAATGCAGGTCACAGAGAACGCGACGTGAATGCAGGTCATGAGGGCGCTAGGAGAATGCAGTTCACTGAGTGCGCGACATGAATGCAGGTCACTGAGGGCGCTACGTGAATGCAGGTCATTGAGGCCGCTACGTGAATGCAGGTCACTGAGGGTGCTACGTGAATGCAGGTCATTGAGGGCGCTCGGAGAATGCAGGTCACTGAGGGCACTAGGAGAATGCAGGTCATTGAGGCCGCTACGTGAATGCAGATCACTGAGGGCGCTACGTGAATGCAGGTCACTGAGGCCGCTACGTGAATACAGTTCACTGAGGGCGCTACGTGAATGGAGGTCATGAGGGCGCTAGGAGTATGCAGGTCACTGAGGGCGCGACATGAATACAGGTCACTGAGGGCGCTACGTGAATGCAGGTCACTGAGGGCACTACGTAAATGCTGGTCACTGAGGGCACTACGTGAATGCAGGTCACTGAGGGCGCTACGTGAATGCAGGTCATTGAGGCCGCTACGTGAATGCAGGTCACTGAGTGCGCTAGGAGAATGCAGGTCACTGAGGGCGCTAGGAGAATGCAGGTTACTGAGGGCGCTAGGAGAATGCAGGTCACTGAGAGCGCTAGGAGAATGCAGGTCACTGAGGGCGCTAGGAGAATGCACGTCACTGAGGGCGCTAGGAGAATGCAGGTCACTGCGAGCGCTACGTGAATGCAGGTCACTGAGGGCGCTAGGGGAATGCAGGTCACTGAGAGCGCTACGTGAATGCAGGTCACTGAGGGCGCTACGTGAATGCAGGTCACTGAGAACGCTACGTGAATGCAGGTCATGAGGGTGCTAGGAGAATGCAGTTCACTGAGTGCGCGACATGAATGCAGGTCACTGAGGGCGCTAGGAGAATGCAGGTCACTGAGGGCGCTAGGAGAATTCCGGTCACGGAGGGCGCTACGTGAATGCAGGTCGCTGAGTGCACTAGGAGAATGCAGGTCACTGAGGGTGCAAGGAGAATTCCGGTCACGGAGGGCGCTACGTGAATGCAGGTCACTGAGGGCGCTACTTGAATGCAGGTCACTGAGGGCGCTGCGTGAATGCATGTCACCGAGTGCGCTTGGAGAATGCAGGTTACTGAGGGCGTTAGGAGAATGCAGGTCACTGAGGGTGCTACATGAATGCAGATCACTGAGGGCGCTACGTGAATGCAAGTCACTGAGGGCGCTACGTGAATGCAGTTCACTGAGGGCGCTACGTGAATGGAGGTCATGAGGGCACTAGGAGAATGCAGGTCACTGAGGGCGCTACGTGAATGCAGTTCACTGAGGGCGCTACGTGAATGGAGGTCATGAGGGCGCTAGGAGAATGCAGGTCACTGAGGGCGCGACATGAATACAGGTCATTGAGAGCGCTACGTGAATGCAGGTCACTGAGGGCGCTACGTGAATGCAGGTCAATGAGGGGGCTACGTGAGTGCAGGTCACTGAGGGCGCTACGTGAATGCAGGTCATTGAGGGTGCTACTTGAATGCAGGTTACAGAGGGCACTACGTGAATGCAGGTTACTGAGGGCGCTACGTGAATGCAGGTCACTGAGGGCGCTACGTGAATGCAGGTCACTGAGTGTGCTACGTGAATGCAGGTCACTGAGTGTGCTAGGAGAATGCAGGTCACTGAGGGTGCTACATGAATGCAGGTTACAGAGGACGCTAGGAGAATGCAGGTTTCTGAGGGCGCTAGGAGAATGCAGGTCACTGAGGGCGCTAGGAGAATGCAGGTCACTGACGGCACTACGTGAATGCAGGTCACTGAGGGCGCTACGTGAATGCAAATCACTGAGGGCGCTACGTGAATGCAGTTCACTGAGGGCGCTACGTGAATGCAGGTCACTGAGGGAACTACGTAAATGCAGGTCACTGAGGGCGCTACGTGAATGCAGGTCACTGAGGGTGCTACGTGAATGCAGGTCATTGAGGCCGCTACGTGAATGCAGGTCACTGAGTGCGCTAGGAGAATGCAGGTCACTGAGGGCGCTAGGAGAATGCAGGTCACTGAGGGCGCTAGGAGAATGCAGGTCACTGAGAGCGCTACGTGAATGCAGGTCACTGAGGGCGCTACGTGAATGCAGGTCACTGAGAACGCTACGTGAATGCAGGTCATGAGGGCGCTAGGAGAATGCAGGTCACTGAGCACGCTACGTGAATGCAGGTCACTGAGGGCGCTACGTGAATGCAGGTCACTGAGGGCACTAGGAGAATGCAGGTAACTGAGGGCGCTAGGAGAATGCAGGTGACTGAGCGCGCTACGTGAATGCAGGTCACTGAGGGCGCTACGTGAATGCAGGTCACTGAGGGCACTAGGAGAATGCAGGTCGCTGAGGGCGCTAGGAGAATGCAGGTCACTGAGTGCGCCAAATGAATGCAGGTTACTGAGGGCGCTATGAGAATGCAGGTCACTGACGGCACTACGTGTAATGCAGGTCACTGAGGGCGCTACGTGAATGCAGGTCACTGAGGGCGCTAGGAGAATACAGGTTACTGAGGGCGCTAGGAGAATGCAGGTCACTGACGGCACTACGTGAATGCAGGTCACTGAGGGCGCTACTTGAATGCAGGTCACTGAGGGCGCTGCGTGAATGCAGGTCATGAGGGCGCTAGGAGAATACAGGTCACTGAGGGCGCTACGTGAATGCAGGTCACCGAGTGCGCTTGGAGAATGCAGGTTACTGAGGGCATTAGGAGAATGCAGATCACTGAGGGCGCTACGTGAATGCAGGTCACTGAGGGCGCTACGTGAATGCAGTTCACTGAGGGCGCTACGTGAATGGAGGTCATGAGGGCACTAGGAGAATGCAGGTCACTGAGGGCGCTAGGAGAATGCAGGTCACTGAGGGCGCTAGGATAATGCAGGTCACTGAGGGCGCTAGGAGAATGTAGGTCACTGAGGGCGCTGGGAGAATTCCGGTCACGGAGGGCACTACGTGAATGCAGGTCACTGAGGGCACTAGGAGAATGCAGGTCACTGAGGGCGCTAGGAGAATGCAGGTCACTGAGGGCGCTAGGATAATGCAGGTCACTGAGGGCGCTAGGAGAATGCAGGTCACTGAGGGTGCAAGGAGAATTCCGGTCACGGAGGGCACTACGTGAATGCAGGTTACTGAGGGCGCTACGTCAATTCAGGTCACTGAGGGTGCTAGGAGAATGCAGGTCACTGAGGGCGCTACGTCAATTCAGGTCACTGAGGGCGCTAGGAGAATGCAGGTCACTGAGGTCGCTACGAGAATGCAGGTCACTGAGGGCACAAGGAGAATGCAGGTCACTGAGGGCGCTAGGAGAATGCAGGTCACTGAGGGCGCTAGGAGAATGCAGTGTCACTGAGGGCGCTAGGAGAATGCAGGTCACTGAGGGCGCTAGGAGAATGCAGGTCACTGAGGGCGCTACGTGAATGCAGATCACTGAGGGCGCTACGTGAATGCAGGTCACTGAGGGCGCTACGTGAATGCAGTTCACTGAGGGCGCTACGTGAATGCAGGTCATTGAGGCCGCTACGTGAATGCAGGTCACTGAGTGCGCTAGGAGAATGCAGGTCACTGAGGGCGCTAAGAGAATGCAGGTTACTGAGGGCGCTAGGAGAATGCAGGTCACTGAGGGCGCTAGGGGAATGCAGGTCACTGAGAGCGCTACGTGAATGCAGGTCACTGAGGGCGCTACGTGAATGCAGGTCACTGAGAACGCTACGTGAATGCAGGTCATGAGGGCGCTAGGAGAATGCAGTTCACTGAGTGCGCGACATGAATGCAGGTCACTGAGGGCGCTACGTGAATGCAGGTCATTGAGGCCGCTACGTGAATGCAGGTCACTGAGGGTGCTACGTGAATGCAGGTCACTGAGTGCGCTCGGAGAATGCAGGTCACTGAGGGCGCTAGGAGAATGCAGGTCACTGAGTGCGTCAAATGAATGCAGGTTACTGAGGGCGCTAGGAGAATGCGGGTCACTGAGGGCGCTACGTGTAATGCAGGTCACTGAGGGCGCTACGTGAATGCAGGTCACTGAGGGCGCTAGGAGAATACAGGTTACTGAGGGCGCTAGGAGAATGCAGGTCACTGACGGCACTACGTGAATGCAGGTCACTGAGGGCGCTACTTGAATGCAGGTCACTGAGGGCGCTGCGTGAATGCAGGTCATGAGGGCGCTAGGAGAATACAGGTCACTGAGGGCGCTACGTGAATGCAGGTCACCGAGTGCGCTTGGAGAATGCAGGTTACTGAGGGCGTTAGGAGAATGCAGATCACTGAGGGCGCTACGTGAATGCAGGTCACTGAGGGCGCTACGTGAATGCAGTTCACTGAGGGCGCTACGTGAATGGAGGTCATGAGGGCACTAGGAGAATGCAGGTCACTGAGGGCGCTACGTGAATGCAGTTCACTGAGGGCGCTACGTGAATGGAGGTCATGTGGGCGCTAGGAGAATGCAGGTCACTGAGGGCGCGACATGAAAACAGGTCACTGAGAGCGCTACGTGAATGCAGGTCACTGAGGGCGCTACGTGAATGCAGGTCAATGAGGGGGCTACGTGAGTGCAGGTCACTGAGGGCGCTACGTGAATGCAGGTCATTGAGTGTACTAGGAGAATGCAGGTCACTGAGGGTGCTACTTGAATGCAGGTTACAGAGGGCGCTACGTGAATGCAGGTCACTGAGGGCGCTACGTGAATGCAGGTCACTGAGGGATCTACGTGAATGCAGGTCACTGAGTGCGCTAGGAGAATGCAGGTCACTGAGGGCGCTAGGAGAATGCAGGTCACTGAGGGCGCTAGGAGAATGCAGTGTCACTGAGGGCGCTAGGAGAATGCAGGTCACTGAGGGCGCTAGGAGAATGCAGGTCACTGACGGCACTACGTGAATGCAGATCACTGAGGGCGCTACGTGAATGCAGGTCACTGAGGGCGCTACGTGAATGCAGTTCACTGAGGGCGCTACGTGAATGCAGGTCATTGAGGCCGCAACGTGAATGCAGGTCACTGAGTGCGCTAGGAGAATGCAGGTCACTGAGGGCGCTAGGAGAATGCAGGTTACTGAGGGCGCTAGGAGAATGCAGGTCACTGAGGGCGCTAGGGGAATGCAGGTCACTGAGAGCGCTACGTGAATGCAGTTCACTGAGGGCGCTACGTGAATGCAGGTCACAGAGAACGCTACGTGAATGCAGGTCATGAGGGCGCTAGGAGAATGCAGTTCACTGAGTGCGCGACATGAATGCAGGTCACTGAGGGCGCTACGTGAATGCAGGTCATTGAGGCCGCTACGTGAATGCAGGTCACTGAGGGTGCTACGTGAATGCAGGTCATTGAGGGCGCTCGGAGAATGCAGGTCACTGAGGGCACTAGGAGAATGCAGGTCATTGAGGCCGCTACGTGAATGCAGATCACTGAGGGCGCTACGTGAATGCAGGTCACTGAGGCCGCTACGTGAATACAGTTCACTGAGGGCGCTACGTGAATGCAGGTTTCTGAGGGCGCTAGGAGAATGCAGGTCACTGAGGGCGCTAGGAGAATGCAGGTCACTGACGGCACTACGTGAATGCAGGTCACTGAGGGCGCTACGTGAATGCAAATCACTGAGGGCGCTACGTGAATGCAGTTCACTGAGGGCGCTACGTGAATGCAGGTCACTGAGGGAACTACGTAAATGCAGGTCACTGAGGGCGCTACGTGAATGCAGGTCACTGAGGGTGCTACGTGAATGCAGGTCATTGAGGCCGCTACGTGAATGCAGGTCACTGAGTGCGCTAGGAGAATGCAGGTCACTGAGGGCGCTAGGAGAATGCAGGTCACTGAGGGCGCTAGGAGAATGCAGGTCACTGAGAGCGCTACGTGAATGCAGGTCACTGAGGGCGCTACGTGAATGCAGGTCACTGAGAACGCTACGTGAATGCAGGTCATGAGGGCGCTAGGAGAATGCAGGTCACTGAGCACGCTACGTGAATGCAGGTCACTGAGGGCGCTACGTGAATGCAGGTCACTGAGGGCACTAGGAGAATGCAGGTAACTGAGGGCGCTAGGAGAATGCAGGTGACTGAGAGCGCTACGTGAATGCAGGTCACTGAGGGCACTAGGAGAATGCAGGTCGCTGAGGGCGCTAGGAGAATGCAGGTCACTGAGTGCGCCAAATGAATGCAGGTTACTGAGGGCGCTATGAGAATGCAGGTCACTGACGGCACTACGTGTAATGCAGGTCACTGAGGGCGCTACGTGAATGCAGGTCACTGAGGGCGCTAGGAGAATACAGGTTACTGAGGGCGCTAGGAGAATGCAGGTCACTGACGGCACTACGTGAATGCAGGTCACTGAGGGCGCTACTTGAATGCAGGTCACTGAGGGCGCTGCGTGAATGCAGGTCATGAGGGCGCTAGGAGAATACAGGTCACTGAGGGCGCTACGTGAATGCAGGTCACCGAGTGCGCTTGGAGAATGCAGGTTACTGAGGGCATTAGGAGAATGCAGATCACTGAGGGCGCTACGTGAATGCAGGTCACTGAGGGCGCTACGTGAATGCAGTTCACTGAGGGCGCTACGTGAATGGAGGTCATGAGGGCACTAGGAGAATGCAGGTCACTGAGGGCGCTAGGAGAATGCAGGTCACTGAGGGCGCTAGGATAATGCAGGTCACTGAGGGCGCTAGGAGAATGTAGGTCACTGAGGGCGCTGGGAGAATTCCGGTCACGGAGGGCACTACGTGAATGCAGGTCACTGAGGGCACTAGGAGAATGCAGGTCACTGAGGGCGCTAGGAGAATGCAGGTCACTGAGGGCGCTAGGATAATGCAGGTCACTGAGGGCGCTAGGAGAATGCAGGTCACTGAGGGCGCTAGGAGAATGCAGGTCACTGAGGGTGCAAGGAGAATTCCGGTCACGGAGGGCACTACGTGAATGCAGGTTACTGAGGGCGCTACGTCAATTCAGGTGACTGAGGGTGCTAGGAGAATGCAGGTCACTGAGGGCGCTACGTCAATTCAGGTCACTGAGGGCGCTAGGAGAATGCAGGTCACTGAGGTCGCTACGAGAATGCAGGTCACTGAGGGCACTAGGAGAATGCAGGTCACTGAGGGCGCTAGGAGAATGCAGGTCACTGAGGGCGCTAGGAGAATGCAGTGTCACTGAGGGCGCTAGGAGAATGCAGGTCACTGAGGGCGCTAGGAGAATGCAGGTCACTGACGGCACTACGTGAATGCAGATCACTGAGGGCGCTACGTGAATGCAGGTCACTGAGGCGCTACGTGAATGCAGTTCACTGAGGGCGCTACGTGAATGCAGGTCATTGAGGCCGCTACGTGAATGCAGGTCACTGAGTGCGCTAGGAGAATGCAGGTCACTGAGGGCGCTAGGAGAATGCAGGTCACTGAGGGCGCTAGGAGAATGCAGGTTACTGAGGGCGCTAGGAGAATGCAGGTCACTGAGGGCGCTAGGGGAATGCAGGTCACTGAGAGCGCTACGTGAATGCAGGTCACTGAGGGCGCTACGTGAATGCAGGTCACTGAGAACGCTACGTGAATGCAGGTCATGAGGGCGCTAGGAGAATGCAGTTCACTGAGTGCGCGACATGAATGCAGGTCACTGAGGGCGCTACGTGAATGCAGGTCATTGAGGCCGCTACGTGAATGCAGGTCACTGAGGGTGCTACGTGAATGCAGGTCATTGAGGGCGCTCGGAGAATGCAGGTCACTGAGGGCGCTAGGAGAATGCAGGTCACTGAGTGCGTCAAATGAATGCAGGTTACTGAGGGCGCTAGGAGAATGCGGGTCACTGAGGGCGCTACGTGAATGCAGGACACTGAGGGCGCTACGTGTAATGCAGGTCACTGAGGGCGCTACGTGAATGCAGGTCACTGAGGGCGCAAGGAGAATACAGGTTACTGAGGGCGCTAGGAGAATGCAGGTCACTGACGGCACTACGTGAATGCAGGTCACTGAGGGCGCTACTTGAATGCAGGTCACTGAGGGCGCTAGGAGAATGCAGGTCGCTGAGGGCGCTAGGAGAATGAAGGTCGCTGAGGGCGCTGCGTGAATGCAGGTCATGAGGGCGCTAGGAGAATACAGGTCACTGAGGGCGCTACGTGAATGCAGGTCACCGAGTGCGCTTGGAGAATGCAGGTTACTGAGGGCGTTAGGAGAATGCAGATCACTGAGGCCGCTACGTGAATGCAGGTCACTGAGGGCGCTACGTGAATGCAGTTCACTGAGGGCGCTACGTGAATGGAGGTCATGTGGGCGCTAGGAGAATGCAGGTCACTGAGGGCGCGACATGAATACAGGTCACTGAGAGCGCTACGTGAATGCAGGTCACTGAGGGCGCTACGTGAATGCAGGTCAATGAGGGGGCTACGTGAGTGCAGGTCACTGAGGGCGCTACGTGAATGCAGGTCATTGAGTGTGCTAGGAGAATGCAGGTCACTGAGGGTGCTACTTGAATGCAGGTTACAGAGGGCGCTACGTGAATGCAGGTCACTGAGGGCGCTACGTGAATGCAGGTCACTGAGGGCGCTACGTGAATGCAGGTCACTGAGTGCGCTAGGAGAATGCAGGTCACTGAGGGCGCTAGGAGAATGCAGGTCACTGAGGGCGCTAGGAGAATGCAGTGTCACTGAGGGCGCTAGGAGAATGCAGGTCACTGAGGGCGCTAGGAGAATGCAGGTCACTGACGGCACTACGTGAATGCAGATCACTGAGGGCGCTACGTGAATGCAGGTCACTGAGGGCGCTACGTGAATGCAGTTCACTGAGGGCGCTACGTGAATGCAGGTCATTGAGGCCGCTACGTGAATGCAGGTCACTGAGTGCGCTAGGAGAATGCAGGTCACTGAGGGCGCTAGGAGAATGCAGGTTACTGAGGGCGCTAGGAGAATGCAGGTCACTGAGGGCGCTAGGGGAATGCAGGTCACTGAGAGCGCTACGTGAATGCAGTTCACTGAGGGCGCTACGTGAATGCAGGTCACAGAGAACGCTACGTGAATGCAGGTCATGAGGGCGCTAGGAGAATGCAGTTCACTGAGTGCGCGACATGAATGCAGGTCACTGAGGGCGCTACGAGAATGCAGGTCATTGAGGCCGCTACGTGAATGCAGGTCACTGAGGGTGCTACGTGAATGCAGGTCATTGAGGGCGCTAGGAGAATGCAGGTCACTGAGGGCACTAGGAGAATGCAGGTCATTGAGGCCGCTACGTGAATGCAGATCACTGAGGGCGCTACGTGAATGCAGGTCACTGAGGCCGCTACGTGAATACAGTTCACTGAGGGCGCTACGTGAATGGAGGTCATGAGGGCGCTAGGAGTATGCAGGTCACTGAGGGCGCGACATGAATACAGGTCACTGAGGGCGCTACGTGAATGCAGGTCACTGAGGGCACTACGTAAATGCAGGTCACTGAGGGCACTACGTGAATGCAGGTCACTGAGGGCGCTACGTGAATGCAGGTCATTGAGGCCGCTACGTGAATGCAGGTCACTGAGTGCGCTAGGAGAATGCAGGTCACTGAGGGCGCTAGGAGAATGCAGGTTACTGAGGGCGCTAGGAGAATGCAGGTCACTGAGAGCGCGAGGAGAATGCAGGTCACTGAGGGCGCTAGGAGAATGCAGGTCACTGAGGGCGCTAGGAGAATGCAGGTCACTGCGAGCGCTACGTGAATGCAGGTCACTGAGGGCGCTAGGGGAATGCAGGTCACTGAGAGCGCTACGTGAATGCAGGTCACTGAGGGCGCTACGTGAATGCAGGTCACTGAGAACGCTACGTGAATGCAGGTCATGAGGGTGCTAGGAGAATGCAGTTCACTGAGTGCGCGACATGAATGCAGGTCACTGAGGGCGCTAGGAGAATGCAGGTCACTGCGGGTGCAAGGAGAATTCCGGTCACGGAGGGCGCTACGTGAATGCAGGTCGCTGAGTGCACTAGGAGAATGCAGGTCACTGAGGGTGCAAGGAGAATTCCGGTCACGGATGGCGCTACGTGAAGGCAGGTCACTGAGGGCGCAAGGAGAATGCAGGTCACTGAGGGCGCTACGAGAATGCAGGTCACTGAGGGCGCTAGGAGAATACAGGTCACTGAGGTCGCTACGTGAATGCAGGTCACCGAGTGCACTAGGAGAATGCAGGTCACTGAGGGTGCAAGGAGAATTCCGGTCACGGAGGGCGCTACGTGATTGCAGGTCACTGAGGGCGCTAGGAAAATGCAGGTCACTGAGGGCGCTACGAGAATGCAGGTCACTGAGGGCGCTAGGAGAATGCAGGTCACTGAGGGCGCTATGTGAATGCAGGTCATGAGGGCGCTAGGAGAATGCTGGTCACTGAGGGCGCTATGTGAATGCAGGTCATGAGGGCGCGAGGATAATGCAGGTCACTGAGGGCGCTACGTGAATGCAGGTCACTGAGGTCGCTAGGAGAATGCAGGTCACTGAGGGCGCTACGAGAATGCAGGTCACTGAGGGCGCTATGTGAATGCAGGTCACTGAGGGCACTAGGAGAATGCAGGTCACTGAGGGCACTAGGAGAATGCAGGTCACTGAGGGCGCTACGTGAATACAGGTCACTGAGGGCGCTATGTGAATGCAGGTCACTGAGGGCGCTAGGAGAATGCAGGTTACTGAGGGCGCTAGGAGAATGCAGGTCACTGACGGCACTACGTCAATGCAGGTCACTGAGGGCGCTACTTGAATGCAGGTCACTGAGGGCGCTGCGTGATTGCAGGTCATGAGGGCGCTAGGAGAATACAGGTCACTGAGGGCGCTACGTGAATGCAGGTCACCGAGTGCGCTTGGAGAATGCAGGTCACTGAGGGCGTTAGGAGAATGCAGGTCACTGACGGCACTACATGAATGCAGATCACTGAGGGCGCTACATGAATGCAGGTCACTGAGGGCGCTACGTGAATGCAGTTCACTGAGGGCGCTACGTGAATGGAGGTCATGAGGGCACTAGGAGTATGCAGGTCACTGAGGGCGCTACGTGAATGCAGCTCACTGAGGGCGCTACGTGAATGGAGGTCATGAGGGCGCTAGGAGAATGCAGGTCGCTGAGGGCGCTACGTGAATGCAGGTCACTGAGGGCGCTACGTCAATTCAGGTCACTGAGGGTGCTAGGAGAATGCAGGTCACTGAGGGCGCTACGAGAATACAGGTCACTGAGGGCGCTAGGAGAATGCAGGTCACTGAGGGCGCTAGGAGAATGCAGGTCACTGAGGGCGCTAGTAGAATGCAGGTCGCTGAGGGCACTACGTGAATGCAGGTTACTGAGGGAGCTAGGAGAATGCAGGTCACTGAGGGCGCTACGTGAATGCAGGTCACTTAGGGCGCTACGTGAATGCAGGTCATGAGGGCGCTAGGATAATGCAGGTCACTGAGGGCGCTAGGAGAATGCAGGTCAGAGAGGGCGCTATGTGAATGCAGATCACTGAGGGCGCTAGGAGATTGCAGGTCACTTAGGGCGCTAGCAGAATGCAGGTCACTGAGGGCGCTAGGAGAATGCCGGTCACTGAGGGCGCTACGTGAATGCAGGTCACTGAGGGCGCTAGGAGAATGCAGGTCCCTGAGGGCGCTATGTGAATGCAGGTCACTGAGGGCGCTACGTGAATGCAGGTCACTGAGGGCATTAGGAAAATGCAGGTCGCTGAGGGCGCTAGGAGAATGCAGGTCACTGAGGGCGCAACGTGAATGCAGGTCACTGAGGGCGCTAGGTGAATGCAGGTCACTGAGGGCGCTAGGAGAATGCAGGTCATAGAGGGCGCTACGTGAATGCAGGTCATTGAGGGCGCTACGTGAATGCAGGTCACTGAGGGCGCTAGGAGAATGCAGGTCACTGAGAGCGCTAGGAGAATGCAGGTCACTGAGGGCGCTATGTGAATGCAGGTCACTGAGGGCGCTATGAGAATGCAGGTCACCGAGGGCGCTAGGAGAATGCAGGTTGCTGAGGGCCCTAGGAGAATGCAGGTCACTAAGGGCGCTAGGAGAATGCAGGTCACAGAGTGCGCTAGGAGAATGCAGGTCACTAAGGGCGCTAGGAGAATGCAGGTCACTGAGGGCGCTAGGAGAAGGCAGCTCAATGAGGGTGCAAGGAGAATTCCGGTCACGGAGGGCGCTACGTGAATGCAGGTCGCTGAGTGCACTAGGAGAATGCAGGTCACTGAGGGCGCTACGTGAATGCAGGTGACTGAGGGCGCTTGGAGAATGCCGGTTACTGAGGGCGCTACGAGAATGCAGGTCACTGAGGGCGCTACCTGAATGCAGGTCACTGAGGGCGCTACGTCAATTCAGGTCACTGAGGGCAATAGGAGAATGCAGGTCACTGAGGGCGCTAGGAGAATGCAGGTCACTGAGGGCGCTAGGAGAATGCAGTTTACTGAGGGCGCTAGGAGAATGCAGGTCACTGAGGGCGCTAGGAGAATGCAGGTCACTGTGGGCGCGAGGAGAATGCAGGTCACTGAGGGCGCTAGAAGAATGCAGATCGCTGAGGGCGCAACGTGAATGCAGGTCACTGAGGGCGCTAGGAGAATGCAGGTCACTGAGGGCGCTACATGAATGCAGGTCACTGAGGGCGCTAGGAGAATGCAGGTCACTGAGGGTGCAAGGAGAATTCCAGTCACGGAGGGCGCTACGTGAATGCAGGTCGTTGAATGCACTAGGAGAATGCAGGTCACTGAGGGTGCAAGGAGAATGCAGGTTACTGAGGGCGCTAGGAGAATGCAGGTCACTGAGGGCGCTAGGAGAATGCAGGTCACTGTGGGCGCGAGGAGAATGCAGGTCACTGAGGGCGCTAGGAGAATGCAGATCGCTGAGGGCGCTAGGAGAATGCAGGTCACTGAGGGTGCAAGGAGAATGCAGGTTACTGAGGGCGCTAGGAGAATGCAGGTCACTGAGGGCGCTAGGAGAATGCAGGTCACTGAGGGCGCTACGTGAATGCAAATCACTGAGGGCGCTAGGAGAATGCAGGTCACTGTGGGCGCTAGGAGAATGCAGGTCATAGAGGGCGCTAGGAGAATGCAGTTCACTGAGGTCGCTACGTGAATGCAGGTAACCGAGTGCACTAGGAGAAGGCAGGTCACTGAGGGCGCTACGAGAATGCAGGTCACTGCGGGCGCTACGTCAATTCAGGTCACTGAGGGCGCTAGGAGAATGCAGGTCACTGATGGCGCTAGGAGAATGCAGGTCACTGATGGCGCTAGGAGAATGCAGGTCACTGAGGGCGCTAGGAGAATGCAGGTCACTGAGGTCGCTACGAGAATGCAGGTCACTGAGGGCGCTAGGAGAATGCAGGTTACTGAGGGCGCTACGTGAATGCAGGTCACTGAGGGCGCTAGGAGAATTCCGGTCATGGAGGGCGCTACGTGAATGCAGGTAACCGAGTGCACTAGGAGAATGCAGGTCACTGAGGGCGCTACGAGAATGCAGGTAACTGAGGGCGCTAGGAGAATGGAGATCACTGAGGGCGCTACGTGAATGCAGGTCACTGAGGGCGCTACGTCAATTCAGGTCACTGAGGGCGCTAGAAGAATGCAGGTCACTGAGGGCGCTAGGAGAATGCAGGTCACTGAGGGCGCTAGGAGAATGCAGGTCACTGAGGGCGCTAGGAGAATGCAGGTCACTGTGGGCGCTAGGAGAATGCAGGTCATTGAGGGCGCTAGGAGAATGCAGTTCACTGAGGGCGCTACGTGAATGCAGGTCACTGAGGGCGCTAGGAGAATGCAGGTCACTGAGGGCGCTACGTGAAGGCAGGTCATTGAGGGCGCTAGGAGAATGCGGGTCACTGAGGGTGCAAGGAGAATTCTGGTCACGGAGGGCGCTACGTGAATGCAGGTCACTGAGGGCGCTAGGAGAATGCAGGTCACTGAGGGTGCAAGGAGAATTCCGGTCACGGAGGGCGCTACGTGAATGCAGGTCGCTGAGGGCGCAAGGTGAATGCAGGTCACTGAGGGCGCTACGAGAATGCAGGTCACTGAGGGCACTAGGAGAATGCAGGTCACTGAGGTCGCTACGTGAATGCAGGTCACCGAGTGCACTAGTAGAACGCAGATCACTGAGGGCGCTACATGAATGCAGGTCACTGAGGGCGCTACGTCAATTCAGGTCACTGAGGGCGCTACGTGAATGCAGGTCACTGAGGGCGCTACGTCAATTCAGGTCAATGAGGGCGCTAGGAGAATGCAGGTCACTGAGGGCGCTACGAGAATGCAGGTCACTGTGGGCGCTAGGAGAATGCAGGTCACTGAGGGTGCTGCGTGAATGCAGGTCACTGAGGGCGCTACGTGAATGCAGGTCACTGAGGGCGCTACGTCAATTCAGGTCACTGAGGGCGCTAGGAGAATGCAGGTCACTGAGGGCGCTAGGAGAATGCAAGTCACTGTGGGCGCTAGGAGAATGCAGGTCACTGAGGGTGCTGCGTGAATGCAGGTCACTGAGGGCGCTACGTCAATGCAGGTCACTGAGAACGCTACGTGAATGCAGGTCATGAGGGCGCTAGGAGAATGCAGTTCACTGAGTGCGCGACATGAATGCAGGTCACTGAGGGCGCTAGGAGAATGCAGGTCACTGCGGGTGCAAGGAGAATTCCGGTCACCGCGGGCGCTACGTGAATGCAGGTCGCTGAGTGCACTAGGAGAATGCAGGTCACTGAGGGTGCAAGGAGAATTCCGGTCACGGAGGGCGCTACGTGAAGGCAGGTCACTGAGGGCCCAAGGAGAATGCAGGTCACTGAGGGCGCTACGAGAATGCAGGTCACTGAGGGCGCTAGGAGAATGCAGGTCACTGAGGGCGCTACGAGAATGCAGGTCACTGAGGGCGCTAGGAGAATACAGGTCACTGAGGTCGCTACGTGAATGCAGGTCACCGAGTGCACTAGGAGAATGCAGGTCACTGAGGGTGCAAGGAGAATTCCGGTCACGGAGGGCGCTACGTGATTGCAGGTCACTGAGGGCGCTAGGAAAATGCAGGTCACTGAGGGCGCTACGAGAATGCAGGTCACTGAGGGCGCTAGGAGAATGCAGGTCACTGAGGGCGCTATGTGAATGCAGGTCATGAGAGCGCTAGGAGAATGCAGGTCACTGAGGGCGCTATGTGAATGCAGGTCATGAGGGCGCGAGGATAATGCAGGTCACTGAGGGCGCTACGTGAATGCAGGTCACTGAGGTCGCTAGGAGAATGCAGGTCACTGAGGGCGCTATGTGAATGCAGGTCACTGAGGGCACTAGGAGAATGCAGGTCACTGAGGGCACTACGTGAATGCAGATCACTGAGGGCGCTACGTGAATGCAGGTCACTGAGGGCGCTGCGTGAATACAGGTCACTGAGGGCGCTATGTGAATGCAGGTCACTGAGGGCGCTAGGAGAATGCAGGTTACTGAGGGCGCTAGGAGAATGCAGGTCACTGACGGCACTACGTCAATGCAGGTCACTGAGGGCGCTACTTGAATGCAGGTCACTGAGGGCGCTGCGTGATTGCAGGTCATGAGGGCGCTAGGAGAATACAGGTCACTGAGGGCGCTACGTGAATGCAGGTCATGAGGGCGCTAGGAGAATACAGGTCACTGAGGGCGCTACGTGAATGCAGGTCACCGAGTGCGCTTGGAGAATGCAGGTCACTGAGGGCGCTAGGAGAATGCAGGTCACTGACGGCACTACATGAATGCAGATCACTGAGGGCGCTACATGAATGCAGGTCACTGAGGGCGCTACGTGAATGCAGTTCACTGAGGGCGCTACGTGAATGGAGGTCATGAGGGCACTAGGAGAATGCAGGTCACTGAGGGTGCTACATGAATGCAGGTTACAGAGGGCGCTACGTGAATGCAGGTCAATGAGGGCGCTACGTGAATGCAGGTCACCGAGTGCGCTAGGAGAATGCAGATCACTGAGGGCGTTAGGAGAATGTAGGTCACTGAGGGCGCTAGGAGAATGCAGGTCACTGAGGGCGCTACGTGAATGCAGGTCACTGAGGGCGCTACGTCAATTCAGGTCACTGAGGGTGCTAGGAGAATGCAGGTCACTGAGGGCGCTACGAGAATACAGGTCACTGAGGGCGCTAGGAGAATGCAGGTCACTGAGGGCGCTAGGAGAATGCAGGTCACTGAGGGCGCTAGTAGAATGCAGGTCGCTGAGGGCACTACGTGAATGCAGGTTACTGAGGGAGCTAGGAGAATGCAGGTCACTGAGGGCGCTACGTGAATGCAGGTCACTTAGGGCGCTACGTGAATGCAGGTCATGAGGGCGCTAGGATAATGCAGGTCACTGAGGGCGCTAGGAGAATGCAGGTCACTGAGGGCGCTATGTGAATGCAGGTCACTGAGGGCACTAGGAAAATGCAGGTCGCTGAGTGCGCTAGGAGGATGCAGGTCACTGAGGGCGCTACGTGAATGCAGGTCAGTGAGGGCTCTAGGAGAATGCAGATCACTGAGGGCGCTAGGAGATTGCAGGTCACTTAGGGCGCTAGCAGAATGCAGGTCACTGAGGGCGCTAGGAGAATGCCGGTCACTGAGGGCGCTACGTGAATGCAGGTCACTGAGGGCGCTAGGAGAATGCAGGTCCCTGAGGGCGCTATGTGAATGCAGGTCACTGAGGGCGCTACCTGAATACAGGTCACTGAGGGCATTAGGAAAATGCAGGTCGCTGAGGGCGCTAGGAGAATGCAGGTCACTGAGGGCGCAACGTGAATGCAGGTCACTGAGGGCGCTAGGAGAATGCAGGTCACTGAGAGCGCTAGGAGAATGCAGGTCACTGAGGGCGCTACGTGAATGCAGGTCATTGAGGGCGCTACGTGAATGCAGGTCACTGAGGGCGCTAGGAGAATGCAGGTCACTGAGAGCGCTAGGAGAATGCAGGTCACTGAGGGCGCTATGTGAATGCAGGTCACTGAGGGCGCTATGAGAATGCAGGTCACCGAGGGCGCTAGGAGAATGCAGGTTGCTGAGGGCGCTAGGAGAATGCAGGTCACTAAGGGCGCTAGGAGAATGCAGGTCACAGAGTGCGCTAGGAGAAGGCAGGTCAATGAGGGTGCAAGGAGAATGCAGGTCACGGAGGGCGCTACGTGAATGCAGGTCGCTGAGTGCACTAGGAGAATGCAGGTCACTGAGGGCGCTACGTGAATGCAGGTGACTGAGGGCGCTTGGAGAATGCAGGTTACTGAGGGCGCTACGAGAATGCAGGTCACTGAGGGCGCTACCTGAATGCAGGTCACTGAGGACGCTACGTCAATTCAGGTCACTGAGGGCAATAGGAGAATGCAGGTCACTGAGGGCGCTAGGAGAATGCAGGTCACTGAGGGCACTAGGAGAATGCAGTTTACTGAGGGCGCTAGGAGAATGCAGGTCACTGAGGGCGCTAGGAGAATGCAGGTCACTGTGGGCGCGAGGAGAATGCAGGTCACTGAGGGCGCTAGGAGAATGCAGGTCACTGAGGGCGCTACATGAATGCAGGTCACTGAGGGCGCTAGGAGAATGCAGGTCACTGAGGGTGCAAGGAGAATTCCAGTCACGGAGGGCGCTACGTGTATGCAGGTCGCTGAATGCACTAGGAGAATGCAGGTCACTGAGGGTGCAAGGAGAATGCAGGTTACTGAGGGCGCTAGGAGAATGCAGGTCACTGAGGGCGCTAGGAGAATGCAGGTCACTGTGGGCGCGAGGAGAATGCAGGTCACTGAGGGCGCTAGGAGAATGCAGATCGCTGAGGGCGCTAGGAGAATGCAGGTCACTGAGGGCGCTAGGAGAATGCAGGTCACTGTGGGCGCTAGGAGAATGCAGGTTACTGAGGGCGCTAGGAGAATGCAGGTCACTGAGGGCGCTAGGAGAATGCAGGTCATTGAGGGCGCTAGGAGAATGCAGTTCACTGAGGGCGCTACGTGAATGCAAATCACTGAGGGCGCTAGGAGAATGCAGGTCACTGTGGGCGCTAGGAGAATGCAGGTCATAGAGGGCGCTAGGAGAATGCAGTTCACTGAGGGCGCTACGTGAATGCAGGTAACCGAGTGCACTAGGAGAAGGCAGGTCACTGAGGGCGCTACGAGAATGCAGGTCACTGCGGGCGCTACGTCAATTCAGGTCACTGAGGGCGCTAGGAGAATGCAGGTCACTGATGGCGCTAGGAGAATGCAGGTCACTGAGGGCGCTAGGAGAATGCAGGTTACTGAGGGCGCTACGTGAATGCAGGTCACTGAGGGCGCTAGGAGAATGCAGGTCACTGAGGGCGCTAGGAGAATTCCGGTCATGGAGGGCGCTACGTGAATGCAGGTAACCGAGTGCACTAGGAGAATGCAGGTCACTGAGGGCGCTACGAGAATGCAGGTAACTGAGGGCGCTAGGAGAATGGAGATCACTGAGGGCGCTACGTGAATGCAGGTCACTGAGGGCGCTACGTCAATTCAGGTCACTGAGGGCGCTAGGAGAATGCAGGTCACTGAGGGCGCTAGGAGAATGCAGGTCACTGAGGGCGCTAGGAGAATGCAGGTTACTGAGGGCGATAGGAGAATGCAGGTCACTGAGGGCGCTAGGAGAATGCAGGTCACTGTGGGCGCTAGGAGAATGCAGGTCATTGAGGGCGCTAGGAGAATGCAGTTCACGGAGGGCGCTACGTGAATGCAGGTGACTGAGGGCGCTAGGAGAATGCAGGTCACTGAGGGCGCTACGAGAATGCAGGTCACTGAGGGCGCTAGGAGAATGCAGATCACTGAGGGCGCTACGTGAATGCAGGTCACTGAGGGTGCAAGGAGAATTCCGGTCACGGAGGGCGCTACGTGAATGCAGTTCACTGACTACTAGTCTACTAGTATCTAGTACTACTGTATCCTGGATTATTAGTCCAATAACGTAAACCCTACACGACTGTACCCTGGATTATTTGTCCTGTAATGTAACCCCTACACTACTGTACCCTGGATTGTTCGTCCAGTAACATAATCCCTACACTACTGTACCCTGGATTATTAGTCCATTAACGTAACCCCTACACTACTATACCCTGGATTAATAGTCCAGTAACGTTTCCCCTACACTACTGTACCTGGATTATTAGTTCAGTAACATAATCCCTACACTACTATACTCTGGATTAATAGTCCAGTAATGTAACCCCTACACAACTGTACCCTGGATTAATAGTCCAGTACCGTAACCCCTACACTACTGTACCCTGGATTATTAAACCTGTAACATAAACCCTACACTACTGTACCCTGGATTAATAGACCAGTAATGTAACCCCTTCACGACTGTACCCTGAATTATTAGTCCAGTAACGTAACTCCTACACTACTGTACCCTGGATTATTAGTTCAGTAACGTAACCCCTACACTACTGCACCCTGGATTATTAGTCCAGTAACGTATCCCCTACACTACTGTACCCTGGATTATTAGTCCAGTAATGTAACCCGCTACACTACTGTACCCTATATTATTAGTCCAGTAATGTAACCCCTACACTACTGTATCCTGGACTATTGGTCCAGTAACGTAACCCCTACGCTACTGTACCCTGGATTATTACACCAGTAATGTAACCCCTACATGACTGTACCTGGATTATTAGTCTAGTAACGTAACCCCCTACACTACTGTACCCTGGATTATTAGTCATGTAACATAACCCCTACACTACTGTACCCTGGATTATTAGTCCTGTAAAGTAAACCCTACGGTACTGTACCCTGGATTATTTGTCCAGTAATGTAACCCCTACACTACTGTACCATGGTTTATTAGTCCAGTAACGTAATCCCCTACTCTACTGTGCCCTGGATTATTAGTCCAGTAACGTATCCCCTGCACTACTGTACCCTGGATTATTAGTCCAGTAACGTAATCCCCTACTCTACTGTGCCCTGGATTATTAGTCCAGTAACGTAACCCCTACACTACTGTACCCTGGAGTATTAGTACAGTAACCCAACCCCTACACACATGTACCCTGGATTATTAGTCCAGTAACCTAACCCCTACACTACTGTACCGAGGAGTATTAGTCCAGTAACCCAACCCCTACACTACTGTACCCTGGATTATTAGTCAAGTAATGTAAACCCTGCACTAGTGTACCCTGAATTATTAGTCCAGTAACTCAATCCCTACACTACTGTACCCTGGATTATTACACCAGTAACGCAACCCCTACACGACTTTAACTGGATTATTAATCATGTAACGCAACCCCTACACTACTGTACCCTGGATTATTAGTCCTGTAAAGTAAACCCTTTGGTACTGTACCCTGGATTATTTGTCCAATAACGTAACCCCTACACTACTGTACCATGGATTATTAGTCCAGTAACATATTCCCCTACTCAACTGTGCCCTGGATTATTAGTCCAGTAACATAACCCCTACACTACTGTCCCTTGGATTATTAGTCCAGTAACGTAACACATACACTACTGTACCCTGTAGTATTAGTCCAGTAACGTAACCCCTACACTACTGTACCCTGGAATATTAGTCCAGTACCCCAACACCTACACTACTGTACGCTGGATTATAAATCCAGTAATGTAACCCATACACAACTGTACCTGGATTATTTCTCCCAGTAACGTGACCCCTAAACTACTGTACCCTGGATTATAAATCCAGTAACATAACCCCTACACTACAGTACCCTGGATTATTAGCCTCATAATAAACCCCCTATATGACTGTACCCTGGAGTATTAATCCAGTAATGTAACCACTACACTACTGTACCCTGGATTATTAGTCTGGTAATGTAACCCCTACACTACTGTACCCTGGATTATTAGTCCAGTAACATGACCCCTACACTACTGTACCCTGGATTATTAGTCCAGGAACGCAATGCCTAAACTAATGTACCCTGGTTTATTAGTCATGTAATGTAACCCCTACACTACTGTACCCTGGATTATTAGTCCAGTAATATAACCCCTACAGTACTGAACCATGGATTATTAATTCGGCAACGTAACCCCAACATTACTGTACCCTGGATTATTAGTCCAGTAACGTGACCCCGACACTACTGTACGCTGGATGATTAGATGAGTAACGTAACACTTACACTACTGTTCCCTGGATTATTAGTCCAGTAACGTAAACCCTACACTACTGTACATTGGATTATTAGTCCAGTAACGTAACCCCGACACTACTGTACCCTGGATTATTAGTCCAGTAATGTAACTCCTACACAACTGTACCCTGGATTATTAGTACTATAACAAAAGCCTACACTACTGTACACTGGATTATTAAACCAGTAACATCAATCCTACACTAAATGTACCCTGGATTATCAGACCAGTAAAGTAAACCCTACGCTACCGTACCCTGGATTATTAGACCTATAACATAAACCTACACTACTGTAACCTGGAATATTATTCCAATAATGCAAAACCTAAACGGCTGTTCCCTGGATTATTAAACCAGTAACATAAAACCTAAACTAAATGTACCCTGGATTATTAGTCCAGTAATGTAACTCCTACACTACTGTTCCCTGGATTATTAGTCCAGCAATGTAAAACCTACACTACTGTACCCTGGATTATTAAACCAGTAACATAAAACCTAGACTACTGTATCCTGGATTATTAGTCCAATAACGTAAACCCTACACGACTGTACCCTGGATTATTAGTCCAGCAATGTAAAACCTACACTTCTGTTCCCTGGATTATTAAACCAGTAACATAAAACCTAGAATACTGTACCCTGGAATATTAGTCCAGTAACGTAAACCCTACACTACTGTACCCTGGATTATTAGTTCTGTAACGTCACCCCTACACTACTGTACCCTGGATTATTAGTCCAGTAACATAATCCCAACACTACTGTACCCTGGATTATTAGTCGAGTAACGTAACCCCTACACTACTGTACCCTGCATTATTAGTCCAGTAACATATTCCCAACACTACTGTACCCTGGATTATTAGTCCAGTAACGTAACACCTACACTACTGTACCCTGGATTATTAGTCCAGTAACATAATCCCTACACTACTGTACCCTGGATTATTAGTCCAGTAACGTAACACCTACACTACTGTACCCTGGATTATTAGTCCAGTAACATAATCCCTACACTACTGTACCCTGGATTATTAGTCCAGTAACGTACCCCGACACTACTGTACCCTGGATTATTAGTCCAGTAACATATTCCCTACACTACTATACTCTGGATTAATAGTCCAGTAATGTAACCCCTACACAACTGTACCCTGGATTAATAGCCAGTAACGTAACCCCTACACTACTGTTCCCTGGATTATTAAACCTGTAACATAAACCCTACACTATTGTAACCTGGATTATTAGACCTGTAAAGTAAACCCTACACTACTGAACCCTGGATTATTAGTCTAGTAACGTAACAGCTACACTACTGTACCCTGGATTATTACTCCAGTAACGTAACCCCTACACTACTGTACCCTGGAGCATTAGTCCAGGAACCCAACCCCTACAGTACTGTACCCTGGATTATTAGTCCAGTAACGTAACCCCTACACTACTGTACCTGGATTATTACTCCAGTAACGTAACCCCCTATACTAATGTACCCTGGATTATTAGTCCAGTAACGTAACACCTACACTACTGTATCCTGGATATTAGTCCAGTAACGTAACCCCTACACTCATGTACCCTGGAGTATTAGTCCATTAACCCAACCCCTGCACTACTGTACTCTGGATTATTAGTCCAGTAACGTAACCCCTACACTACTATATCCTGGAGTATTAGTAGAGTAACCCAACCCATGCACACCTGTACCCTGGATTATTAGTCCAGTAACCTAACCCCTACACTACTGTACCGAGGAGTATTAGTCCAGTAACCCAACCCCTACACTACTGTACCCTGGATTATTAGTCAAGTAACGTAACCCCTGCCTTAGTGTACCCTGGATTATTAGTCCAGTAACCCAACCCCTACACTCCTGTACCCTGGATCATAACACCAGTAACATAACCCCTACACGACTGTAACTGGATTATTAGTCCAGTAAGGTAACCCCTATACTACAGTACCCTGGATTATTTGTCCAGTAACGTAACCCCTACACTACTGTACTATGGATTATTAGTCCAGTAACATATTCCCCTACTCTACAATGCCCTGGATTGTTAGTCCAGTAATGTATCCCCTACACTACTGTACCCTGGATTATTAGTCAAGCAACGTATCCCCTACACTACTGTACCCTGGATTATTAGTCCAGTAACGTAACCCCTACACTACTGTACCTGGATTATTAGTCCAGTAATGTAACCCCTACACTACTGTACCCTGGATTATTAGTCAAGTAACGTAACACCTACACTAAAGTACCCTGGAGTATTAGGCCTGTAACGTAACCCCTACACTGCTCTACCAGGATTATTAGTTCAGTAATGTAACCCCTACACTACTGTACCCTGGATTATTAGTCCAGTAACGTAACCCCTACACTACTGTACCTGGATTATTAGTCAAGTAATGTAACCCCTACACTACTGTACCCTGGATTATTAGTCCAGTAACGTAACACCTACACTAAAGTACCCTGGACTATTAGGCCTGTAACGTAACCCCTACACTGCTCTACCAGGATTATTAGTCCAGTAATGTAACCCCTACACTACTGTACCCTGGATTATTAGTCCAGTAACGTAACACCTACACTAAAGTACCCTGGAGTATTAGGCCTGTAACGTAACCCCTACACTGCTCTACCAGGATTATTAGTCCAGTAACGTAACCCCTACACTACTGTACCCTGGATTATTAGCCTCATAATAAACCCCCTCCATGACTGTACCCTGCAGTATTATTCCAGTAACGTAACCCCTCTACTACTGTGCCCTGGATTATTAGTCTAGTAACGTAACCCCTACACTACAGTACCCTGGATTATTAGTCTGGTAATGTAACACCTACACTACTATACCCTGGATTATGAGTCCAGTAATGTAACCCCTACATGACTGTACCCTGGATTATTAGTCCAGTAACGTAACCCCTACACTACTGCACCCTGGATTATTAACCCAGTAACGTAACCCCTACACTACTGTACCCAGGATTATTAGTCCAGTAATGTACACCTACACAACTGTACCCTGGATTATTAGTCCAGTAATGTAACCCCTACACTACTGTACCCAGGATTATTAGTCCAGTAATGTAACCCTACACAACTGTACCCTGGATTATTAGTCCAGTAATGTAACCCCAACACTACTGTACCCTGGATTATTAGTCCAGTAACGTTACCCCTACACTACTGTACCCTGGATTATTAGCCTCATAATAAACCCCCTACACGACTGTACCCTGGAGTATTAATCCAGTAACGTAACCCCTACACTACTGTGCCCTGGATTATTAGTCTAGTAACGTAACCCCTACACTACTATACACTGGATTATGGGTCCAGTAATGTAACCCCTACACTACTGTACCCTGGATGAGTAGTCCAGTAACGTAACTCCTACACTACTGCACCCTGGATTATTAGTCCAGTAACGTAACACCTACACTACTGTACCCTGGATTATTAGTCCAGTAACGTAACCCCAACACTACTGTACCCTGGATTATTAGTCCAGTAACATAACCCCTACACTACTGTACCCTGGATTATTAGTCCAGTAACGTAACCCCTACACTACTGTACCCTGGATTATTAGTCCAGTAACATAACCCCTACACTACTGTACCCTGGATTATTAGTCCAGTAACATAACTCCTACACTACTGTACCCTGGATTATTAGTCCAGTAACGCAATGCCTAAACTAATGTACCCTGGTTTATTTGTCCAGTAATATAATCCCTACAGTACTGAACCGTGGATTACTAATTCGGCAACGTAACCCCAACACTACTGTACCCTGGATTATTAGTCCAGTAATGTAACCCCTACACTACAGTACCCTGGATTATTTGTCCAGTAACGTATCCCCTACAAATGTACACTGGAATATTAGTCCAGTAACGTAACCCCTACACTACTGTACCCAGGATTATTAGTCCAGTAACGTATCCTCTACACTACTGTACCCTGGATTATTAGTCCAGTAACGTAACCCCTACACTACAGTACCATGGATTATTAGTCCAGTAACGTAACCCCTACACTACTGTACCTGGATTATTAGTCCAGTAATGTAACCCCTACACTACTGTACCCTGGATTATTAGTCCAGTAAAGTAACACCTACACTAAAGTACCCTGGAGTATTAGTCCAGTAACGTAACCCCTACACTGCTCTACCTGGATTATTAGTCCAGTAATGTAACCCCTGCACTACTGTATCCTGGATTATTAGTCCAGTAACGTAACACCTATACTACTGTACCCTGGAGTATTAGTCCAGTAACGTAACCCCTACACTACTGTACCCTGGAATATTAGTCCAGTAACCCAACCCCTACATTACCATACCCTGGATTATAAATCCAGTAATGTAACCCATAAACAACTGTACCCTGGATAATTACTCCCAGTAACGTGACCCCTACACAACTGTACCCTGCATTATTAGTCCAGTAACGTAACCCCTACACTACAGTACCCTGGATTATTAGCCTCATAATAAACCCCCTACACGACTGTACCCTGGAGTATTAATCCAGTAACGTAACCTCTACACTACTGTGCCCTGGATTATTAGTCTAGTAACGTAACCCCTACACTACTGTACCCTGGATTATTAGTCTGGTAATGTAACCCCTACACTACTGTACCCTGGATTATTAGTCCAGTAACGTAACCCCTACACTACTGTACCCTGGATTATTAATCCAGTAACGTAACCCCTACACTACTGTACCCAGGATTATTAGTTCAGTAATGTAACCCAACACAACTGTACCCTGGATTATTAGTCCAGTAACGTAACCCCTACACTTCTGTACCCTGGATTATTAGTCCAGTAACGTTACCCCTACACTACTGTACCCTGGATTATTAGTCCAGTAACATAACCCCTACACTACTGTACCCTGGATTATTAGTCCAGTAATGCAATGCCTAAACTAATGTACCCTGGATTATTAGTCCAGTAACGTAACCCCAACACTACTGTACCCTGGATTATTAGTCAAGTAACGTGACCCCGACACTACTGTACCCTGGACAATTAGATAAGTAACGTAACCCCTACACTACTATACCCTGGATTATTAGTCCAGTAATGTAACTCCTACACAACTGTACCCTGGATTACTAGTACTATAACAAAAGCCTACACTGCTGTACACTGGATTATTAAACCAGTAACATAAAACCTACACTAAATGTACCCTGGATTATCAGACCAGTAAAGTAAACCCCACACTACTGTACCCTGGATTATTAGTCCTATAACATAAACCTACACTACTGTAACCTGGAATATTAGTCCAGTAATGGAAAACCTAAACGACTGTTCCGTGGATTATTAAACTAGTAATATAAAACCTAAACTAAATGTACCCTGGATTATTAGTCCAGTAATGTAACACCTACACTACTGTTCCCTGGATTATTAGTCCAGCAATGTAAAACCTACACTACTATTCCCTGGATTATTAAACCAGTAACATAAAACCTAGACTACTGTATCCTGGATTATTAGTCCAATAACGTAAACCCTACACGACTGTACCCTGGATTATTTGTCCTGTAACGTAACCCCTACACTACTGTACCCTGGATTGTTCGTCCAGTAACATAATCCCTACACTACTGTACCCTGGATTATTAGTCCATTAACGTAACCCCTACACTACTATACCCTGGATTAATAGTCCAGTAACGTATCCCCTACACTACTGTACCTGGATTATTAGTTCAATAACGTGACCCCTACACTACTATACCCTGGATTATTAGTCCAGTAACATAATCCCTACACTACTATACTCTGGATTAATAGTCCAGTAATGTAACCCCTACACAACTGTACCCTGGATTAATAGTCCAGTACCGTAACCCCTACACTACTGTACCCTGGATTATTAAACCTGTAACATAAACCCTACACTACTGTACCCTGGATTAATAGACCAGTAATGTAACCCCTTCACGACTGTACCCTGAATTATTAGTCCAGTAACGTAACTCCTACACTACTGTACCCTGGATTATTAGTCCAGTAACGTAACCCCTACACTACTGCACCCTGGAATATTAGTCCAGTAATGTAACACCTACAGTACTGTACACTGGATTATTAGTCCAGTAACGTATCCCCTACACTACTGTACCCTGGATTATTAGTCCAGTAATGTAACCCGCTACACTACTGTACCCTATATTATTAGTCCAGTAATGTAACCCCTACACTACTGTATCCTGGACTATTGGTCCAGTAACGTAACCCCTACGCTACTGTACCCTGGATTATTACACCAGTAACGTAACCCCTACACGACTGTACCTGGATTATTAGTCTAGTAACGTAACCCCCTACACTACTGTACCCTGGATTATTAGTCATGTAACGTAACCCCTACACTACTGTACCCTGGATTATTAGTCCTGTAAAGTAAACCCTACGGTACTGTACCCTGGATTATTTGTCCAGTAATGTAACCCCTACACTACTGTACCATGGTTTATTAGTCCAGTAACGTAATGCCCTACTCTACTGTGCCCTGGATTATTAGTCCAGTAACGTATCCCCTGCACTACTGTACCCTGGATTATTAGTCCAGTAACGTAATCCCCTACTCTACTGTGCCCTGGATTATTAGTCCAGTAACGTAACCCCTACACTACTGTACCCTGGAGTATTAGTACAGTAACCCACCCCCTACACACATGTACCCTGGATTATTAGTCCAGTAACCTAACCCCTACACTACTGTACCGAGGAGTATTAGTCCAGTAACCCAACCCCTACACTACTGTACCCTGGATTATTAGTCAAGTAATGTAAACCCTGCACTAGTGTACCCTGAATTATTAGTCCAGTAACCCAATCCCTACACTACTGTACCCTGGATTATTACACCAGTAACGCAACCCCTACACGACTTTAACTGGATTATTAATCATGTAACGCAACCCCTACACTACTGTACCCTGGATTATTAGTCCTGTAAAGTAAACCCTATGGTACTGTACCCTGGATTATTTGTCCAGTAACGTAACCCCTACACTACTGTACCATGGATTATTAGTCCAGTAACATATTCCCCTACTCAACTGTGCCCTGGATTATTAGTCCAGTAACATAACCCCTACACTACTGTCCCTTGGATTATTAGTCCAGTAATGTAACACATACACTACTGTACCCTGTAGTATTAGTCCAGTAACGTAACCCCTACACTACTGTACCCTGGAATATTAGTCCAGTACCCCAACGCCTACACTACTGTACGCTGGATTATAAATCCAGTAATGTAACCCATACACAACTGTACCTGGATTATTTCTCCCAGTAACGTGACCCCTAAACTACTGTACCCTGGATTATAAATCCAGTAACATAACCCCTACACTACAGTACCCTGGATTATTAGCCTCATAATAAACCCCCTATACGACTGTACCCTGGAGTATTAATCCAGTAACGTAACCACTACACTACTGTACCCTGGATTATTAGTCTGGTAATGTAACCCCTACACTACTGTACCCTGGATTATTAGTCCAGTAACATGACCCCTACACTACTGTACCCTGGATTATTAGTCCAGGAACGCAATGCCTAAACTAATGTACCCTGGTTTATTAGTCATGTAATGTAACCCCTACACTACTGTACCCTGGATTATTAGTCCAGTAATATAACTCCTACAGTACTGAACCATGGATTATTAATTCGGCAACGTAACCCCAACATTACTGTACCCTGGATTATTAGTCCAGTAACGTGACCCCGACACTACTGTACGCTGGATGATTAGATGAGTAACGTAACACTTACACTACTGTTCCCTGGATTATTAGTCCAGTAACGTAACCCCTACACTACTGTACATTGGATTATTAGTCCAGTAACGTAACCCCGACACTACTGTACCCTGGATTATTAGTCCAGTAATGTAATTCCTACACAACTGTACCCTGGATTATTAGTACTATAACAAAAGCCTACACTACTGTACACTGGATTATTAAACCAGTAACATCAATCCTACACTAAATGTACCCTGGATTATCAGACCAGTAAAGTAAACCCTACGCTACCGTACCCTGGATTATTAGACCTATAACATAAACCTACACTACTGTAACCTGGAATATTATTCCAATAATGCAAAACCTAAACGGCTGTTCCCTGGATTATTAAACCAGTAACATAAAACCTAAACTAAATGTACCCTGGATTATTAGTCCAGTAATGTAACTCCTACACTACTGTTCCCTGGATTATTAGTCCAGCAATGTAAAACCTACACTTCTGTTCCCTGGATTATTAAACCAGTAACATAAAACCTAGAATACTGTACCCTGGAATATTAGTCCAGTAACGTAAACCCTACACTACTGTACCCTGGATTATTAGTTCTGTAACGTCACCCCTACACTACTGTACCCTGCATTATTAGTCCAGTAACATAATCCCAACACTACTGTACCCTGGATTATTAGTCCAGTAACGTAACACCTACACTACTGTACCCTGGATTATTAGTCCAGTAACATAATCCCTACACTACTGTACCCAGGATTATTAGTCCAGTAATGTACCCCGACACTACTGTACCCTGGATTATTAGTCCAGTAACATATTCCCTACACTACTATACTCTGGATTAATAGTCCAGTAATGTAACCCCTACACAACTGTACCCTGGATTAATAGCCAGTAACGTAACCCCTACACTACTGTTCCCTGGATTATTAAACCTGTAACATAAACCCTACACTATTGTAACCTGGATTATTAGACCTGTAAAGTAAACCCTACACTACTGAACCCTGGATTATTAGTCTAGTAATGTAACAGCTACACTACTGTACCCTGGATTATTACTCCAGTAACGTAACCCCTACACTACTGTACCCTGGAGTATTAGTCCAGGAACCCAACCCCTACAGTACTGTACCCTGGATTATTAGTCCAGTAACGTAACCCCTACACTACTGTACCTGGATTATTACTCCAGTAACGAAACCCCCTATACTAATGTACCCTGGATTATTAGTCCAGTAACGTAACACCTACACTACTGTATCCTGGATATTAGTCCAGTAACGTAACCCCTACACTCATGTACCCTGGAGTATTAGTCCATTAACCCAACCCCTGCACTACTGTACTCTGGATTATTAGTCCAGTAACGTAACCCCTACACTACTATATCCTGGAGTATTAGTAGAGTAACCCAACCCATGCACACCTGTACCCTGGACTATTAGTCCAGTAACCTAACCCCTACACTACTGTACCGAGGAGTATTAGTCCAGTAACCCAACCCCTACACAACTGTACCCTGGATTATTAGTCAAGTAACGTAACCCCTGCCTTAGTGTACCCTGGATTATTAGTCCAGTAACCCAACCCCTACACTCCTGTACCCTGGATTATAACACCAGTAACATAACCCCTACACGACTGTAACTGGATTATTAGTCCAGTAAGGTAACCCCTATACTACAGTACCCTGGATTATTTGTCCAGTAACGTAACCCCTACACTACTGTACCATGGATTATTAGTCCAGTAACATATTCCCCTACTCTACAGTGCCCTGGATTGTTAGTCCAGTAATGTATCCCCTACACTACTGTACCCTGGATTATTAGTCAAGCAACGTATCCCCTACACTACTGTACCCTGGATTATTAGTCCAGTAACGTAACCCCTACACTACTGTACCTGGATTATTAGTCCAGTAATGTAACCCCTACACTACTGTACCCTGGATTATTAGTCCAGTAACGTAACACCTACACTAAAGTACCCTGGAGTATTAGGCCTGTAACGTAACCCCTACACTGCTCTACCAGGATTATTAGTTCAGTAATGTAACCCCTACACTACTGTACCCTGGATTATTAGTCCAGTAACGTAACCCCTACACTACTGTACCTGGATTATTAGTCCAGTAATGTAACCCCTACACTACTGTACCCTGGATTATTAGTCCAGTAACGTAACACCTACACTAAAGTACCCTGGAGTATTAGGCCTGTAACGTAACCCCTACACTGCTCTACCAGGATTATTAGTCCAGTAACGTAATCCCCTACTCTACTGTGCCCTGGATTATTAGTCCAGTAACGTAACCCCTACACTACTGTACCCTGGAGTATTAGTCCAGTAACGTAACCCCTACACTACTGTACCCTGGAATATTAGTCCAGTAACCCAACCCCTACATTACCATACCCTGGATTATAAATCCAGTAATGTAACCCATAAACAACTGTACCCTGGATAATTACTCCCAGTAACGTGACCCCTACACAACTGTACCCTGCATTATTAGTCCAGTAACGTAACCCCTACACTACAGTACCCTGGATTATTAGCCTCATAATAAACCCCCTACACGACTGTACCCTGGAGTATTAATCCAGTAACGTAACCTCTACACTACTGTGCCCTGGATTATTAGTCTAGTAACGTAACCCCTACACTACTGTACCCTGGATTATTAGTCTGGTAATGTAACCCCTACACTACTGTACCCTGGATTATTAGTCCAGTAACGTAACCCCTACACTACTGTACCCTGGATTATTAATCCAGTAACGTAACCCCTACACTACTGTACCCAGGATTATTAGTTCAGTAATGTAACCCAACACAACTGTACCCTGGATTATTAGTCCAGTAACGTAACCCCTACACTTCTGTACCCTGGATTATTAGTCCAGTAATGTTACCCCTACACTACTGTACCCTGGATTATTAGTCCAGTAACATAACCCCTACACTACTGTACCCTGGATTATTAGTCCAGTAATGCAATGCCTAAACTAATGTACCCTGGATTATTAGTCCAGTAACGTAACCCCAACACTACTGTACCCTGGATTATTAGTCAAGTAATGTGACCCCGACACTACTGTACCCTGGATAATTAGATAAGTAACATAACCCCTACACTACTATACCCTGGATTATTAGTCCAGTAATGTAACTCCTACACAACTGTACCCTGGATTACTAGTACTATAACAAAAGCCTACACTGCTGTACACTGGATTATTAAACCAGTACCATAAAACCTACACTAAATGTACCCTGGATTATCAGACCAGTAAAGTAAACCCTACACTACTGTACCCTGGATTATTAGTCCTATAACATAAATCTACACTACTGTAACCTGGAATATTAGTCCAGTAATGGAAAACCTAAACGACTGTTCCGTGGATTATTAAACTAGTAATATAAAACCTAAACTAAATGTACCCTGGATTATTAGTCCAGTAATGTAACACCTACACTACTGTTCCCTGGATTATTAGTCCAGCAATGTAAAACCTACACTACTGTTCCCTGGATTATTAAACCAGTAACATAAAACCTAGACTACTGTATCCTGGATTATTAGTCCAATAACGTAAACCCTACACGACTGTACCCTGGATTATTTGTCCAGTAACGTAACCCCTACACTACTGTACCATGGATTATTAGTCCAGTAACATATTCCCCTACTCTACAGTGCCCTGGATTGTTAGTCCAGTAATGTATCCCCTACACTACTGTACCCTGGATTATTAGTCAAGCAACGTATCCCCTACACTACTGTACCCTGGATTATTAGTCCAGTAACGTAACCCCTACACTACTGTACCTGGATTATTAGTCCAGTAATGTAACCCCTACACTACTGTACCCTGGATTATTAGTCCAGTAACGTAACACCTACACTAAAGTACCCTGGAGTATTAGGCCTGTAACGTAACCCCTACACTGCTCTACCAGGATTATTAGTTCAGTAATGTAACCCCTACACTACTGTACCCTGGATTATTAGTCCAGTAACGTAACCCCTACACTACTGTACCTGGATTATTAGTCAAGTAATGTAACCCCTACACTACTGTACCCTGGATTATTAGTCCAGTAACGTAACACCTACACTAAAGTACCCTGGACTATTAGGCCTGTAACGTAACACCTACACTGCTCTACCAGGATTATTAGTCCAGTAATGTAACCCCTACACTACTGTATCGTGGATTATTAGTCCAGTAACGTAACCCCTACACTACTGTACCTGGATTATTAGTCCAGTAATGTAACCCCTACACTACTGTACCCTGGATTATTAGTCCAGTAACGTAACACCTACACTAAAGTACCCTGGAGTATTAGGCCTGTAACGTAACCCCTACACTGCTCTACCAGGATTATTAGTCCAGTAACGTAATCCCCTACTCTACTGTGCCCTGGATTATTAGTCCAGTAACGTAACCCCTACACTACTGTACCCTGGAGTATTAGTCCAGTAACGTAACCCCTACACTACTGTACCCTGGAATATTAGTCCAGTAACCCAACCCCTACATTACCATACCCTGGATTATAAATCCAGTAATGTAACCCATAAACAACTGTACCCTGGATAATTACTCCCAGTAACGTGACCCCTACACAACTGTACCCTGCATTATTAGTCCAGTAACGTAACCCCTACACTACAGTACCCTGGATTATTAGCCTCATAATAAACCCCCTACACGACTGTACCCTGGAGTATTAATCCAGTAACGTAACCTCTACACTACTGTACCCTGGATTATTAGTCTGGTAATGTAACCCCTACACTACTGTACCCTGGATTATTAGTCCAGTAACGTAACCCCTACACTACTGTACCCTGGATTATTAATCCAGTAACGTAACCCCTACACTACTGTACCCAGGATTATTAGTTCAGTAATGTAACCCAACACAACTGTACCCTGGATTATTAGTCCAGTAACGTAACCCCTACACTTCTGTACCCTGGATTATTAGTCCAGTAATGTTACCCCTACACTACTGTACCCTGGATTATTAGTCCAGTAATGCAATGCCTAAACTAATGTACCCTGGATTATTAGTCCAGTAACGTAACCCCAACACTACTGTACCCTGGATTATTAGTCAAGTAATGTGACCCCGACACTACTGTACCCTGGATAATTAGATAAGTAACATAACCCCTACACTACTATACCCTGGATTATTAGTCCAGTAATGTAACTCCTACACAACTGTACCCTGGATTACTAGTACTATAACAAAAGCCTACACTGCTGTACACTGGATTATTAAACCAGTACCATAAAACCTACACTAAATGTACCCTGGATTATCAGACCAGTAAAGTAAACCCTACACTACTGTACCCTGGATTATTAGTCCTATAACATAAATCTACACTACTGTAACCTGGAATATTAGTCCAGTAATGGAAAACCTAAACGACTGTTCCGTGGATTATTAAACTAGTAATATAAAACCTAAACTAAATGTACCCTGGATTATTAGTCCAGTAATGTAACACCTACACTACTGTTCCCTGGATTATTAGTCCAGCAATGTAAAACCTACACTACTGTTCCCTGGATTATTAAACCAGTAACATAAAACCTAGACTACTGTATCCTGGATTATTAGTCCAATAACGTAAACCCTACACGACTGTACCCTGGATTATTTGTCCTGTAACGTAACCCCTACACTACTGTACCCTGGATTGTTCGTCCAGTAACATAATCCCTACACTACTGTACCCTGGATTATTAGTCCATTAACGTAACCCCTACACTACTATACCCTGGATTAATAGTCCAGTAACGTATCCCCTATACTACTGTACCTGGATTATTAGTTCAGTAACGTGACCCCTACACTACTATACCCTGGATTATTAGTCCAGTAACATAATCCCTACACTACTATACTCTGGATTAATAGTCCAGTAATGTAACCCCTACACAACTGTACCCTGGATTAATAGTCCAGTACCGTAACCCCTACACTACTGTACCCTGGATTATTAAACCTGTAACATAAACCCTACACTACTGTACCCTGGATTAATAGACCAGTAATGTAACCCCTTCACGACTGTACCCTGAATTATTAGTCCAGTAACGTAACTCCTACACTACTGTACCCTGGATTATTAGTCCAGTAACGTAACCCCTACACTACTGCACCCTGGAATATTAGTCCAGTAATGTAACCCCTACACTACTGTATCCTGGACTATTGGTCCAGTAACGTAACCTCTACACTACTGTACCCTGGATTATTACACCAGTAACGTAACCCCTACACGACTGTACCCTGGATTATTAGTCATGTAACGTAACCCCTACACTACTGTACCCTGGATTATTAGTCCTGTAAAGTAAACCCTACGGTACTGTACCCTGGATTATTTGTCCAGTAATGTAACCCCTACATTACTGTACCATGGTTTATTAGTCCAGTAACGTAATCCCCTACTCTACTGTGCCCTGGATTATTAGTCCAGTAACGTATCCCCTGCACTACTGTACCCTGGATTATTAGTCCAGTAACGTAATCCCCTACTCTAATGTGCCCTGGATTATTAGTCCAGTAACGTAACCCCTACACTACTGTACCCTGGATTATTAGTCCAGTAATGTAACTCCTACACAACTGTACCCTGGATTACTAGTACTATAACAAAAGCCTACACTGCTGTACACTGGATTATTAAACCAGTAACATAAAACCTACACTAAATGTACCCTGGATTATCAGACCAGTAAAGTAAACCCCACACTACTGTACCCTGGATTATTAGTCCTATAACATAAACCTACACTACTGTAACCTGGAATATTAGTCCAGTAATGGAAAACCTAAATGACTGTTCCGTGGATTATTAAACTAGTAATATAAAACCTAAACTAAATGTACCCTGGATTATTAGTCCAGTAATGTAACACCTACACTACTGTTCCCTGGATTATTAGTCCAGCAATGTAAAACCTACACTACTGTTCCCTGGATTATTAAACCAGTAACATAAAACCTAGACTACTGTATCCTGGATTATTAGTCCAATAACGTAAACCCTACACGACTGTACCCTGGATTATTTGTCCTGTAACGTAACCCCTACACTACTGTACCCTGGATTGTTCGTCCAGTAACATAATCCCTACACTACTGTACCCTGGATTATTAGTCCATTAACGTAACCCCTACACTACTATACCCTGGATTAATAGTCCAGTAACGTATCCCCTACACTACTGTACCTGGATTATTAGTTCAGTAACGTGACCCCTACACTACTATACCCTGGATTATTAGTCCAGTAACATAATCCCTACACTACTATACTCTGGATTAATAGTCCAGTAATGTAACCCCTACAGAACTGTACCCTGGATTAATAGTCCAGTACCGTAACCCCTACACTACTGTACCCTGGATTATTAAACCTGTAATATAAACCCTACACTACTGTACCCTGGATTAATAGACGAGTAATGTAACCCCTTCACGACTGTACCCTGAATTATTAGTCCAGTAACGTAACTGCTACACTACTGTACCCTGGATTATTAGTCCAGTAACGTAACCCCTACACTACTGCACCCTGGAATATTAGTCCAGTAACGTAACACCTACAGTACTGTACACTGGATTATTAGTCCAGTAACGTATCCCCTACACTACTGTACCCTGGATTATTAGTCCAGTAATGTAACCCGCTACACTACTGTACCCTATATTATTAGTCCAGTAATGTAACCCCTACACTACTGTATCCTGGACTATTGGTCCAGTAACGTAACCCCTACACTACTGTACCCTGGATTATTACACCAGTAACGTAACCCCTACACGACTGTACCTGGATTATTAGTCTAGTAACGTAACCCCCTACACTACTGTACCCTGGATTATTAGTCTAGTAACGTAACCCCTACACTACTGTACCCTGGATTATTAGACCTGTAAAGTAAACCCTACGGTACTGTACCCTGGATTATTTGTCCAGTAACGTAACCCCTACACTACTGTACCATGGATTATTAGTCCAGTAACATATTCCCCTACTCAACTGTGCCCTGGATTATTAGTCCAGTAACATAACCCCTACACTACTGTCCCTTGGATTATTAGTCCAGTAATGTAACACATACACTACTGTACCCTGTAGTATTAGTCCAGTAACGTAACCCCTACACTACTGTACCCTGGAATATTAGTCCAGTACCCCAACGCCTACACTACTGTACGCTGGATTATAAATCCAGTAATGTAACCCATACACAACTGTACCTGGATTATTTCTCCCAGTAACGTGACCCCTAAACTACTGTACCCTGGATTATAAATCCAGTAACATAACCCCTACACTACAGTACCCTGGATTATTAGCCTCATAATAAACCCCCTATACGACTGTACCCTGGAGTATTAATCCAGTAACGTAACCACTACACTACTGTACCCTGGATTATTAGTCTGGTAATGTAACCCCTACACTACTGTACCCTGGATTATTAGTCCAGTAACATGACCCCTACACTACTGTACCCTGGATTATTAGTCCAGGAACGCAATGCCTAAACTAATGTACCCTGGTTTATTAGTCATGTAATGTAACCCCTACACTACTGTACCCTGGATTATTAGTCCAGTAATATAACTCCTACAGTACTGAACCATGGATTATTAATTCGGCAACGTAACCCCAACATTACTGTACCCTGGATTATTAGTCCAGTAACGTGACCCCGACACTACTGTACGCTGGATGATTAGATGAGTAACGTAACACTTACACTACTGTTCCCTGGATTATTAGTCCAGTAACGTAACCCCTACACTACTGTACATTGGATTATTAGTCCAGTAACGTAACCCCGACACTACTGTACCCTGGATTATTAGTCCAGTAATGTAATTCCTACACAACTGTACCCTGGATTATTAGTACTATAACAAAAGCCTACACTACTGTACACTGGATTATTAAACCAGTAACATCAATCCTACACTAAATGTACCCTGGATTATCAGACCAGTAAAGTAAACCCTACGCTACCGTACCCTGGATTATTAGACCTATAACATAAACCTACACTACTGTAACCTGGAATATTATTCCAATAATGCAAAACCTAAACGGCTGTTCCCTGGATTATTAAACCAGTAACATAAAACCTAAACTAAATGTACCCTGGATTATTAGTCCAGTAATGTAACTCCTACACTACTGTTCCCTGGATTATTAGTCCAGCAATGTAAAACCTACACTTCTGTTCCCTGGATTATTAAACCAGTAACATAAAACCTAGAATACTGTACCCTGGAATATTAGTCCAGTAACGTAAACCCTACACTACTGTACCCTGGATTATTAGTTCTGTAACGTCACCCCTACACTACTGTACCCTGCATTATTAGTCCAGTAACATAATCCCAACACTACTGTACCCTGGATTATTAGTCCAGTAACGTAACACCTACACTACTGTACCCTGGATTATTAGTCCAGTAACATAATCCCTACACTACTGTACCCAGGATTATTAGTCCAGTAATGTACCCCGACACTACTGTACCCTGGATTATTAGTCCAGTAACATATTCCCTACACTACTATACTCTGGATTAATAGTCCAGTAATGTAACCCCTACACAACTGTACCCTGGATTAATAGCCAGTAACGTAACCCCTACACTACTGTTCCCTGGATTATTAAACCTGTAACATAAACCCTACACTATTGTAACCTGGATTATTAGACCTGTAAAGTAAACCCTACACTACTGAACCCTGGATTATTAGTCTAGTAATGTAACAGCTACACTACTGTACCCTGGATTATTACTCCAGTAACGTAACCCCTACACTACTGTACCCTGGAGTATTAGTCCAGGAACCCAACCCCTACAGTACTGTACCCTGGATTATTAGTCCAGTAACGTAACCCCTACACTACTGTACCTGGATTATTACTCCAGTAACGAAACCCCCTATACTAATGTACCCTGGATTATTAGTCCAGTAACGTAACACCTACACTACTGTATCCTGGATATTAGTCCAGTAACGTAACCCCTACACTCATGTACCCTGGAGTATTAGTCCATTAACCCAACCCCTGCACTACTGTACTCTGGATTATTAGTCCAGTAACGTAACCCCTACACTACTATATCCTGGAGTATTAGTAGAGTAACCCAACCCATGCACACCTGTACCCTGGACTATTAGTCCAGTAACCTAACCCCTACACTACTGTACCGAGGAGTATTAGTCCAGTAACCCAACCCCTACACAACTGTACCCTGGATTATTAGTCAAGTAACGTAACCCCTGCCTTAGTGTACCCTGGATTATTAGTCCAGTAACCCAACCCCTACACTCCTGTACCCTGGATTATAACACCAGTAACATAACCCCTACACGACTGTAACTGGATTATTAGTCCAGTAAGGTAACCCCTATACTACAGTACCCTGGATTATTTGTCCAGTAACGTAACCCCTACACTACTGTACCATGGATTATTAGTCCAGTAACATATTCCCCTACTCTACAGTGCCCTGGATTGTTAGTCCAGTAATGTATCCCCTACACTACTGTACCCTGGATTATTAGTCAAGCAACGTATCCCCTACACTACTGTACCCTGGATTATTAGTCCAGTAACGTAACCCCTACACTACTGTACCTGGATTATTAGTCCAGTAATGTAACCCCTACACTACTGTACCCTGGATTATTAGTCCAGTAACGTAACACCTACACTAAAGTACCCTGGAGTATTAGGCCTGTAACGTAACCCCTACACTGCTCTACCAGGATTATTAGTTCAGTAATGTAACCCCTACACTACTGTACCCTGGATTATTAGTCCAGTAACGTAACCCCTACACTACTGTACCTGGATTATTAGTCCAGTAATGTAACCCCTACACTACTGTACCCTGGATTATTAGTCCAGTAACGTAACACCTACACTAAAGTACCCTGGAGTATTAGGCCTGTAACGTAACCCCTACACTGCTCTACCAGGATTATTAGTCCAGTAACGTAATCCCCTACTCTACTGTGCCCTGGATTATTAGTCCAGTAACGTAACCCCTACACTACTGTACCCTGGAGTATTAGTCCAGTAACGTAACCCCTACACTACTGTACCCTGGAATATTAGTCCAGTAACCCAACCCCTACATTACCATACCCTGGATTATAAATCCAGTAATGTAACCCATAAACAACTGTACCCTGGATAATTACTCCCAGTAACGTGACCCCTACACAACTGTACCCTGCATTATTAGTCCAGTAACGTAACCCCTACACTACAGTACCCTGGATTATTAGCCTCATAATAAACCCCCTACACGACTGTACCCTGGAGTATTAATCCAGTAACGTAACCTCTACACTACTGTGCCCTGGATTATTAGTCTAGTAACGTAACCCCTACACTACTGTACCCTGGATTATTAGTCTGGTAATGTAACCCCTACACTACTGTACCCTGGATTATTAGTCCAGTAACGTAACCCCTACACTACTGTACCCTGGATTATTAATCCAGTAACGTAACCCCTACACTACTGTACCCAGGATTATTAGTTCAGTAATGTAACCCAACACAACTGTACCCTGGATTATTAGTCCAGTAACGTAACCCCTACACTTCTGTACCCTGGATTATTAGTCCAGTAATGTTACCCCTACACTACTGTACCCTGGATTATTAGTCCAGTAACATAACCCCTACACTACTGTACCCTGGATTATTAGTCCAGTAATGCAATGCCTAAACTAATGTACCCTGGATTATTAGTCCAGTAACGTAACCCCAACACTACTGTACCCTGGATTATTAGTCAAGTAATGTGACCCCGACACTACTGTACCCTGGATAATTAGATAAGTAACATAACCCCTACACTACTATACCCTGGATTATTAGTCCAGTAATGTAACTCCTACACAACTGTACCCTGGATTACTAGTACTATAACAAAAGCCTACACTGCTGTACACTGGATTATTAAACCAGTACCATAAAACCTACACTAAATGTACCCTGGATTATCAGACCAGTAAAGTAAACCCTACACTACTGTACCCTGGATTATTAGTCCTATAACATAAATCTACACTACTGTAACCTGGAATATTAGTCCAGTAATGGAAAACCTAAACGACTGTTCCGTGGATTATTAAACTAGTAATATAAAACCTAAACTAAATGTACCCTGGATTATTAGTCCAGTAATGTAACACCTACACTACTGTTCCCTGGATTATTAGTCCAGCAATGTAAAACCTACACTACTGTTCCCTGGATTATTAAACCAGTAACATAAAACCTAGACTACTGTATCCTGGATTATTAGTCCAATAACGTAAACCCTACACGACTGTACCCTGGATTATTTGTCCAGTAACGTAACCCCTACACTACTGTACCATGGATTATTAGTCCAGTAACATATTCCCCTACTCTACAGTGCCCTGGATTGTTAGTCCAGTAATGTATCCCCTACACTACTGTACCCTGGATTATTAGTCAAGCAACGTATCCCCTACACTACTGTACCCTGGATTATTAGTCCAGTAACGTAACCCCTACACTACTGTACCTGGATTATTAGTCCAGTAATGTAACCCCTACACTACTGTACCCTGGATTATTAGTCCAGTAACGTAACACCTACACTAAAGTACCCTGGAGTATTAGGCCTGTAACGTAACCCCTACACTGCTCTACCAGGATTATTAGTTCAGTAATGTAACCCCTACACTACTGTACCCTGGATTATTAGTCCAGTAACGTAACCCCTACACTACTGTACCTGGATTATTAGTCAAGTAATGTAACCCCTACACTACTGTACCCTGGATTATTAGTCCAGTAACGTAACACCTACACTAAAGTACCCTGGACTATTAGGCCTGTAACGTAACACCTACACTGCTCTACCAGGATTATTAGTCCAGTAATGTAACCCCTACACTACTGTATCGTGGATTATTAGTCCAGTAACGTAACCCCTACACTACTGTACCTGGATTATTAGTCCAGTAATGTAACCCCTACACTACTGTACCCTGGATTATTAGTCCAGTAACGTAACACCTACACTAAAGTACCCTGGAGTATTAGGCCTGTAACGTAACCCCTACACTGCTCTACCAGGATTATTAGTCCAGTAACGTAATCCCCTACTCTACTGTGCCCTGGATTATTAGTCCAGTAACGTAACCCCTACACTACTGTACCCTGGAGTATTAGTCCAGTAACGTAACCCCTACACTACTGTACCCTGGAATATTAGTCCAGTAACCCAACCCCTACATTACCATACCCTGGATTATAAATCCAGTAATGTAACCCATAAACAACTGTACCCTGGATAATTACTCCCAGTAACGTGACCCCTACACAACTGTACCCTGCATTATTAGTCCAGTAACGTAACCCCTACACTACAGTACCCTGGATTATTAGCCTCATAATAAACCCCCTACACGACTGTACCCTGGAGTATTAATCCAGTAACGTAACCTCTACACTACTGTACCCTGGATTATTAGTCTGGTAATGTAACCCCTACACTACTGTACCCTGGATTATTAGTCCAGTAACGTAACCCCTACACTACTGTACCCTGGATTATTAATCCAGTAACGTAACCCCTACACTACTGTACCCAGGATTATTAGTTCAGTAATGTAACCCAACACAACTGTACCCTGGATTATTAGTCCAGTAACGTAACCCCTACACTTCTGTACCCTGGATTATTAGTCCAGTAATGTTACCCCTACACTACTGTACCCTGGATTATTAGTCCAGTAATGCAATGCCTAAACTAATGTACCCTGGATTATTAGTCCAGTAACGTAACCCCAACACTACTGTACCCTGGATTATTAGTCAAGTAATGTGACCCCGACACTACTGTACCCTGGATAATTAGATAAGTAACATAACCCCTACACTACTATACCCTGGATTATTAGTCCAGTAATGTAACTCCTACACAACTGTACCCTGGATTACTAGTACTATAACAAAAGCCTACACTGCTGTACACTGGATTATTAAACCAGTACCATAAAACCTACACTAAATGTACCCTGGATTATCAGACCAGTAAAGTAAACCCTACACTACTGTACCCTGGATTATTAGTCCTATAACATAAATCTACACTACTGTAACCTGGAATATTAGTCCAGTAATGGAAAACCTAAACGACTGTTCCGTGGATTATTAAACTAGTAATATAAAACCTAAACTAAATGTACCCTGGATTATTAGTCCAGTAATGTAACACCTACACTACTGTTCCCTGGATTATTAGTCCAGCAATGTAAAACCTACACTACTGTTCCCTGGATTATTAAACCAGTAACATAAAACCTAGACTACTGTATCCTGGATTATTAGTCCAATAACGTAAACCCTACACGACTGTACCCTGGATTATTTGTCCTGTAACGTAACCCCTACACTACTGTACCCTGGATTGTTCGTCCAGTAACATAATCCCTACACTACTGTACCCTGGATTATTAGTCCATTAACGTAACCCCTACACTACTATACCCTGGATTAATAGTCCAGTAACGTATCCCCTATACTACTGTACCTGGATTATTAGTTCAGTAACGTGACCCCTACACTACTATACCCTGGATTATTAGTCCAGTAACATAATCCCTACACTACTATACTCTGGATTAATAGTCCAGTAATGTAACCCCTACACAACTGTACCCTGGATTAATAGTCCAGTACCGTAACCCCTACACTACTGTACCCTGGATTATTAAACCTGTAACATAAACCCTACACTACTGTACCCTGGATTAATAGACCAGTAATGTAACCCCTTCACGACTGTACCCTGAATTATTAGTCCAGTAACGTAACTCCTACACTACTGTACCCTGGATTATTAGTCCAGTAACGTAACCCCTACACTACTGCACCCTGGAATATTAGTCCAGTAATGTAACCCCTACACTACTGTATCCTGGACTATTGGTCCAGTAACGTAACCTCTACACTACTGTACCCTGGATTATTACACCAGTAACGTAACCCCTACACGACTGTACCCTGGATTATTAGTCATGTAACGTAACCCCTACACTACTGTACCCTGGATTATTAGTCCTGTAAAGTAAACCCTACGGTACTGTACCCTGGATTATTTGTCCAGTAATGTAACCCCTACATTACTGTACCATGGTTTATTAGTCCAGTAACGTAATCCCCTACTCTACTGTGCCCTGGATTATTAGTCCAGTAACGTATCCCCTGCACTACTGTACCCTGGATTATTAGTCCAGTAACGTAATCCCCTACTCTAATGTGCCCTGGATTATTAGTCCAGTAACGTAACCCCTACACTACTGTACCCTGGATTATTAGTCCAGTAATGTAACTCCTACACAACTGTACCCTGGATTACTAGTACTATAACAAAAGCCTACACTGCTGTACACTGGATTATTAAACCAGTAACATAAAACCTACACTAAATGTACCCTGGATTATCAGACCAGTAAAGTAAACCCCACACTACTGTACCCTGGATTATTAGTCCTATAACATAAACCTACACTACTGTAACCTGGAATATTAGTCCAGTAATGGAAAACCTAAATGACTGTTCCGTGGATTATTAAACTAGTAATATAAAACCTAAACTAAATGTACCCTGGATTATTAGTCCAGTAATGTAACACCTACACTACTGTTCCCTGGATTATTAGTCCAGCAATGTAAAACCTACACTACTGTTCCCTGGATTATTAAACCAGTAACATAAAACCTAGACTACTGTATCCTGGATTATTAGTCCAATAACGTAAACCCTACACGACTGTACCCTGGATTATTTGTCCTGTAACGTAACCCCTACACTACTGTACCCTGGATTGTTCGTCCAGTAACATAATCCCTACACTACTGTACCCTGGATTATTAGTCCATTAACGTAACCCCTACACTACTATACCCTGGATTAATAGTCCAGTAACGTATCCCCTACACTACTGTACCTGGATTATTAGTTCAGTAACGTGACCCCTACACTACTATACCCTGGATTATTAGTCCAGTAACATAATCCCTACACTACTATACTCTGGATTAATAGTCCAGTAATGTAACCCCTACAGAACTGTACCCTGGATTAATAGTCCAGTACCGTAACCCCTACACTACTGTACCCTGGATTATTAAACCTGTAATATAAACCCTACACTACTGTACCCTGGATTAATAGACGAGTAATGTAACCCCTTCACGACTGTACCCTGAATTATTAGTCCAGTAACGTAACTGCTACACTACTGTACCCTGGATTATTAGTCCAGTAACGTAACCCCTACACTACTGCACCCTGGAATATTAGTCCAGTAACGTAACACCTACAGTACTGTACACTGGATTATTAGTCCAGTAACGTATCCCCTACACTACTGTACCCTGGATTATTAGTCCAGTAATGTAACCCGCTACACTACTGTACCCTATATTATTAGTCCAGTAATGTAACCCCTACACTACTGTATCCTGGACTATTGGTCCAGTAACGTAACCCCTACACTACTGTACCCTGGATTATTACACCAGTAACGTAACCCCTACACGACTGTACCTGGATTATTAGTCTAGTAACGTAACCCCCTACACTACTGTACCCTGGATTATTAGTCTAGTAACGTAACCCCTACACTACTGTACCCTGGATTATTAGACCTGTAAAGTAAACCCTACGGTACTGTACCCTGGATTATTTGTCCAGTAACGTAACCCCTACACTACTGTACCATGGCTTATTAGTCCAGTAATGTAATCCCCTACTCTACTGTGCCCTGGATTATTAGTCCAGTAACGTAACCCCTACACTACTGTACCCTGGATTATTAGTCCAGTAACGTAACCCCTACACTACTGTACCCTGGATTATTAGTCCAGTAACGTAACCCCTACACTACTGTACCCTGGATTATTAGTCCAGTAACGTAACCCCTGCACTACTGTACCCTGGATTATTAGTCCAGTAACGTAACCCCTGCACTACTGTACCCTGTATTATTCATCCAGTAACGTAACCCCAACACTACTGTACCCTGGAATATTAGTCCAGTAACGTAACCCCTACACTACTTTACCCTGGATTATTAGTCCAGTAACGTATCCTCTATGCTACTGTAACCTGGAATATTAGTTTTGGACTGTGTAATATAACAAGTACTTTGAAGCCTCCTTAAAATATAATTTTTGAGCTGATGCTTGTATTTTGATCCAATTTCAACAAAGAGAATTCGATTCAGAGCCACTGCTCGTCCACCAGGCTCTCTTTAGTCCCATGCTGCCTTTCGGATAGAATAGTCATCGTTCGTCCGCAGCTGGTGTGTGTCGCAGTTTGGACAGTTGAGGAATAGTGAGGGGGCGAGCTTGTTTTTTTTCCCATTGAAGCCTGTCTTCCAAGCGATAAGGCACTGATCTCATCTCTGTGCTTTGGATCTGCCAGTTGACTGGGAACACGCTCGAGCTATGTTTTCCCAGTTTGTAGCTGATGCTTCCACACATCCCATGGCTGCCAGGAACTTCCCAGAGATGGCAACAAGAAGGTCACGGGAGCCAAGAATGAGGACAGAAGATGCACTGAACAACTAGGCCTGCAGAGAGGGCTTTAAGCCAAATAGATGGCCGGTGCGTGGATACGTGGGCTTGCAAAGCAAGATGACATGGCAGCATTGCAGGGCAGCTATGTGGGTAATGGTACCCAGAGTTGAACACGAAGGGATTGAGCGTACAAACATTAAATAAACTGCAGTAAATTGGTCAAAGGGGGAATAATGGTAAAAAGGCAAAATTAATGGCTCTTTACTGAAATGCAAGTAGTATTCAGAAGAAAATAAATGATTTAGCGGTGCAAGTAGAGGTTAAAGGGTATGATCTTACAGCCGTTACAGAGACGTGGTTATGAGGAGGTCAAAGCTGGGAACTAAATCAAAAGGACAGGCAGGAAGGAACAGGGTGGTGGGGTAGCACGTGGTGGAGCGAGCGCGATACCAAGAAATGATTTTGGATTGGAAGATGTAGAATCCATATGGGTGGAGGTAAGAGATAACAAGAGGAAGAAGACACTAGTGGGAGTAGTCTATAGACCTCTTGACAGTAGCTATACTGTAGGGCAGAGAATAAATCAGGAGATGATGTGGGCATGTAAAAAAGGCAGTACATTAATCATGGGTGACTTTAATCTTCATGCAGATTAGGAAAATCAAATTGGAAGGGGTGGACATGAGCAAGAATTCAGAGTGTACTCGGGACAGTTTTCTGGAACAATATATTGTAGATCCAACCAGGGATCAGGCTATTTTGGACCTGGTGTTACATAATGAGGCAGGTTTAATAAATGATCTCAGAGTATAAGATCCCCTAGGAAACAGTGACCATAACATGATGGAATTTAGCATTGAGTTTGAGATTGAGAAACTTAGGTTGGAAATAACTGCTAAATGTCATAACAGTAAATATAAAGGAACGAGGGCCGAGTTGGCTGCAGTGGGCTGGGAAAGGAGTTTAGCAGAAGAGACGGTTGACGAACAATGGCAGACGTTAAAGAGAATAGTTCATGACTCGCAACAAAGATATATCCCAGTGGGGAGGAAGGATTGTGTGGAAGGGGATAAACCGACCAGGGTTAACCAAGGAAGTTAAGGATAGTATCAAACTGAAAGAAAAAATGTACAAGTAGCAAAGATTAGCGGTGAGCCAGAGGATTGGGCAAGTTTTAAAAACCAGCAAAGGATGACCAAACAAGTAATAAAGAGGGAGAAAATAAACTAGCAAGTAATATAAAAACGGACAGTAAGAGCTTCTTTCAGTATATGAAAAGGAAGAGAGAGAGAGAGACAGAGAGAGATCAAAGTGAACAGAGGCCCCTTAGAGAATGAGGCTGGGGAAATAATAATGGGGAACGAGGAAATGGCAGAATAAATTAAAGTTGAAATGGAGTTGAATAAATACTTTGCTTCATCTTCACAGTGGAAGACACTAACAGCATTCCAAAAATACTAAATAATTGTGGGACAAAAAGCGGGGGGAGGAAACAATTACAATAACTATCACTGGAGAAAAAGTACCAGGGAAACTAATGGGGCTAAAGGCCGACAAGTCCCCTGGACCTGATGGGCTGCATCCTGGGATATTAAAGGAAGTAGCTACAGAGATAGTGGATGCACTGGGAGTGATCTTCCAAGAATCCTTAGTTCCTGGAAAAGTCCCAGAGGATTGGAAAACTGCCAATGTCACACCCTTAATCAGAAAGGGAGGGAGACAGAACACAGGTAACTACAGGCCAGTTGGTTTAACGTCCATTATTGGGAAATGTTAGAGTCTATTATAAAGGATATAATAGCAAATTTAGAAATGCATAATCTAATCAAGCAGAGTCAGCACGGCTACATGAAGGGGAAATCATGCCTGACGAATTTATTAGAATTCTCTGAGGATGAAACAAGCAGGATAGATAAAGGGGAACCAGTAGATGTAATATATGTAGATTTCTAAAAGGTGTTCGATAAGGTACCACACATAAGGCTACTTAATAAGGTAAGGGCCCATGGTGCTGGGGGTAGTATATGAGCATGGGCAGAGGATTGGCTAATTAATAGAAGCCAGAGAGTTGGGATAAGGGGGCATTTTCAGGATGGCGACCTGTAACTAGTGAAGTGCCACAGGGATCAGTGCTGGGGCCACAATTATTTACAATATATATATAAACGACTTGGGTGAGGGAAGTGAATGTACAATCGCCAAGTTTGCAGATGACACAAAAATAGGTGGGAAGGCAAGTGGTGGAGGGTGACACAAGGAGTCTACAGAGGGATAGAGACAGGTGAAGTGAGTGGGCAGGTGGAATATAATGTGGGAGAGTGTGAGGTTATGCACTTGGGCAGGAAGAGTAGAGGAGCTGAATATTATTTAAATGGAGAAAGGCTGCAGAAAGCTGCAGCACAGAGGGATTTGGGGGTCCTCGTGCATGAATCCCAAAAAGCTAACACACAAGTTCAGCAGGTAATAGGCAAGGCAAATGGAATAGTGGCCTTTATTGCAAAAGGAATGGAGCATAAAAATAGAGAGGTTTTGCGAAAACTGTACAAGATGCTAGTTAGACCACACCTAGAATACTGTGAACAGCTTTAGTCCCCTTATCTAAGGAAAGATACACTGGCATTGGAGGCAGTCCAGAGAAGTTAATCCCAGGTATGGAGGGATTTCCTTATGAGGAGAGGTTGAGTAGGTTGGGCCTGTACTCATTGGAGTTTAGAAGAATGAGAGGCGCCCTTATTGAAACATATAAGATTCTTAGGGGACTTGATAGGGTAGATGCTGAGAGGCTGTTTCCCCTTGTGGGAGAGTCTAAGACAAGGGGGCATAATCTCAGAGTAAGGGGGCGCCCATTTAAAACAGAAATGAGGAGGAATTTCTTCTGTCAGAGGGTAGTGAGTGTGTGGAATTCTTTACTGCAGAGAGCTGCAGAGGCTGGGTCGTTGAGTATATTCAAGGCTGAGATAGAGAGAGGTTATTAATCAGTAAAAGAGTCAAGGGTTATGGGAAAAAGGTAAAAAAGCGGAGTTGAGGATTAGAATATCAGCAACAATCTCATTGAATGGTGGGACAGACTCGAAGGGCCAAATGGTCTACGTCTGCTCCTATGTCTTATGGGCTAAGACCATTCGGACCATCACCTCTCTGCCGAACCTAGGAACAAGCAAATCACCGAGTGTTACTCATCTGTCCGCTCCCCATCACCCTGCATGTTCGTCCTCTTCAGATCATAATCCAACTCCCCTATCCACAAATAAAACTGTCTCCACTACTCTCAGACAGTGCGTTCCAGATCCTAACCACTCGATTGACCCTGTCTCCCCCACACTCTCAGACAGTGCGTTCCAGACACTAACCACTCGATTGACCCTGTCTCCCCCACACTCTCAGACAGTGCGTTCTAGATCCTAACCACTCGATTGACCCTGTCTCCCCCACACTCTCAGACAGTGCGTTCCAGATCCTAACCACTCGATTGACCCTGTCTCCCCCACACTCTCAGACAGTGCGTTCCAGATCCTAACCACTCGATTGACCCTGTCTCCCCCACACTCTCAGACAGTGCGTTCCAGATCCTAACCACTCGATTGACCCTGTCTCCCCCACACTCTCAGACAGTGCGTTCCAGATCCTAACCACTCGATTGACCCTGTCTCCCCCACACTCTCACACAGTGCGTTCCAGATCCTAACCACTCGATTGACCCTGTCTCCCCCACACTCTCAGACAGTGCGTTCCAGACCCTAACCACTCGATTGACCCTGTCTCCCCCAAACTCTCAGTGCGTTCCAGACCCTAACCACTCGATTGACCCTGTCTCCCCCACACTCTCAGACAGTGCGTTCCAGATCCTAACCACTCGATTGAACCTGTCTCCCCCACACTCTCAGACAGTGCGTTCCAGACCCTAACCACTCGATTGACCCTGTCTCCCCCACACTCTCAGACAGTGCGTTCCAGACCCGAACCACTCGATTGACCCTGTCTACCCCACACTCTCAGACAGTGCGTTCCAGATCCTAACCACTCGATTGACCCTGTCTCCCCCACACTCTCAGACAGTGCGTTCCAGATCCTAACCACTCGATTGACCCTGTCTCCCCCACACTCTCAGACAGTGCGTTCCAGATCCTAACCACTCGATTGACCCTGTCTCCCCCACACTCTCAGACAGTGCGTTCCAGACACTAACCACTCGATTGACCCTGTCTCCCCCACACTCTCAGACAGTGCGTTCTAGATCCTAACCACTCGATTGACCCTGTCTCCCCCACACTCTCAGACAGTGCGTTCCAGATCCTAACCACTCGATTGACCCTGTCTCCCCCACACTCTCAGACAGTGCGTTCCAGATCCTAACCACTCGATTGACCCTGTCTCCCCCACACTCTCAGACAGTGCGTTCCAGATCCTAACCACTCGATTGACCCTGTCTCCCCCACACTCTCAGACAGTGCGTTCCAGATCCTAACCACTCGATTGACCCTGTCTCCCCCACACTCTCACACAGTGCGTTCCAGATCCTAACCACTCGATTGACCCTGTCTCCCCCACACTCTCAGACAGTGCGTTCCAGACCCTAACCACTCGATTGACCCTGTCTCCCCCAAACTCTCAGTGCGTTCCAGACCCTAACCACTCGATTGACCCTGTCTCCCCCACACTCTCAGACAGTGCGTTCCAGATCCTAACCACTCGATTGAACCTGTCTCCCCCACACTCTCAGACAGTGCGTTCCAGACCCTAACCACTCGATTGACCCTGTCTCCCCCACACTCTCAGACAGTGCGTTCCAGACCCGAACCACTCGATTGACCCTGTCTACCCCACACTCTCAGACAGTGCGTTCCAGATCCTAACCACTCGATTGACCCTGTCTCCCCCACACTCTCAGACAGTGCGTTCCAGATCCTAACCACTCGATTGACCCTGTCTCCCCCACACTCTCACACAGTGCGTTCCAGATCCTAACCACTCGATTGACCCTGTCTCCCCCACACTCTCAGACAGTGCGTTCCAGATCCTAACCACTCGATTGACCCTGTCTCCCCCACACTCTCAGACAGTGCGTTCCAGATCCTAACCACTCGATTGACCCTGTCTCCCCCACACTCTCAGACAGTGCGTTCCAGACCCTAACCACTCGATTGACCCTGTCTCCCCCACACTCTCAGTGCATTCCAGACCCTAACCACTCGATTGACCCTGTCTCCCCCACACTCTCAGTGTGTTCCAGACCCTAACCACTCGAATGACCGTCTCCCCCACACTCTCAGACAGTGCGTTCCAGACCCTAACCACTCGATTGACCCTGTCTCCCCCACACTCTCAGACAGTGCGTTCCAGACCTTAACCTTTCGATTGACCCTGTCTCCCCCACACTCTCAGACAGTGCATTCCAGACCCTAAGCACTCGATTGACCCTGTCTCCCCGACACTCTCAGACAGTGCGTTCCAGACCCTAACCACTCGATTGACCCTGTCTCCCCCACACTCTCAGACAGTGCGTTCCAGACCCTAACCACTCGATTGACCCTGTCTCCCCCACACTCTCAGACAGTGCGTTCCAGACCCTAACCACTCGATTGACCCTGTCTCCCCCACACTCTCAGACAGTGCGTTCCAGATCCTAACCACTCGATTGACCCTGTCTCCCCCACACTCTCAGACAGTGCGTTCCAGATCCTAACCACTCGATTGACCCTGTCTCCCGCACACTCTCAGACAGCGCTTTCCAGACCCTAACCACTCGATTGACCCTGTCTCCCCCACACTCTCAGACAGTGCGTTCCAGACCCTAACCACTCGATTGACCCTGTCTCCCCCACACTCTCAGACAGTGCGTTCCAGACCCTAACCACTCGATTGACCCTGTCTCCCCCACACTCTCAGACAGTGCGTTCCAGACCCTAACCACTCGATTGACCCTGTCTCCCCCACACTCTCAGACAGTGCGTTCCAGACCCTAACCACTCGATTGACCCTGTCTCCCCCACACTCTCAGACAGTGCGTTCCAGACCCTAACCACTCGATTGACCCTGTCTCCCCCACACTCTCAGACAGTGCGTTCCAGACCCTAACCACTCGATTGACCCTGTCTCCCCCACACTCTCAGACAGTGCGTTCCAGACCCTAACCACTCGATTGACCCTGTCTCCCCCACACTCTCAGACAGTGCGTTCCAGATCCTAACCACTCGATTGACCCTCACTCCCCCACACTCTCAGACAGTGCGTTCCAGACCCTAACCACTCGATTGACCCTGTCTCCCCCACACTCTCAGACAGTGCGTTCCAGACCCTAACCACTCGATTGACCCTGTCTCTCCCACACTCTCAGACAGTGCGTTCCAGACCCTAACCACTCGATTGACCCTGTCTCCACCACACTCTCAGACAGTGCGTTCCAGACCCTAACCACTCGATTGACCCTGTCTCCCCCACACTCTCAGACAGTGCGTTCCAGACCCTAACCACTCGATTGACCCTGTCTCCACCACACTCTCAGACAGTGTGTTCCAGATCCTAACCACTCGATTGACCCTGTCTCCCCCACACTCTCAGACAGTGCGTTCCAGATCCTAACCACTCGATTGACCCTGTCTCCCCCACACTCTCAGACAGTGCGTTCCAGACCCTAACCACTCGATTGACCCTGTCACCCCCACACTCTCAGACAGTGTGTTCCAGACCCTAACCACTCGATTGACCCTGTCTCTCCCACACTCTCAGACAGTGCGTTCCAGACCCTAACCACTCGATTGACCCTGTCTCCACCACACTCTCAGACAGTGCGTTCCAGACCCTAACCACTCGATTGACCCTGTCTCCCCCACACTCTCAGACAGTGCGTTCCAGACCCTAACCACTCGATTGACCCTGTCTCCACCACACTCTCAGACAGTGCGTTCTAGATCCTAACCACTCGATTGACCCTGTCTCCCCCACACTCTCAGTGCGTTCCAGACCCTAACCACTCGATTGACCCTGTCTCCCCCACACTCTCAGACAGTGCGTTCCAGATCCTAACCACTCGATTGACCCTGTCTCCCCCACACTCTCAGACAGTGCGTTCCAGATCCTAACCACTCGATTGACCCTGTCTCCCCCACACTCTCAGACAGTGCGTTCCAGATCCTAACCACTCGATTGACCCTGTCTCCCCCACACTCTCAGACAGTGCGTTCCAGATCCTAGCCACTCGATTGACCCTGTCTCCCCCACACTCTCAGACAGTGTGTTCCAGACCCTAACCACTCGATTGACCCTGTCTCCCCCACACTCTCAGACAGTGCGTTCCAGATCCTAACCACTCGATTGACCCTGTCTCCCCCACACTCTCAGACAGTGCGTTCCAGACCCTAACCACTCGATTGACCCTGTCTCCCCCACACTCTCAGACAGTGCGTTCCAGACACTAACCACTTGATGGACCCCCCCCCCCCACCCCCCCGGGGCATCAACGGGGGAATCTTCGCCGCCGCTCTCCTCGGCCCAGACCCCTCGGCGGTGGGTGTGGGGGGGCCGGGGTCCGGCGCGGGCCGGGTCCCATCTCCTCTCTCGGCCTGCCCCCTGTCCCAGCAGGGGGAACGGTCCCGGCTTCTCGGGGCCTCCTCGGCGGGACTGGGGGGGGGTTTTCCTCTTATCCTGGAACCGTTTCGCTCGCCCCCTCTCTCGCTGGCTCGCCCCCTCTCTCGCTCTCTCTCTCCGTGTAAAATCTTCACATATCCCTCAAGGGCGGCGGCCAAAACGCTCCGGTCGAGGCCGAACCCACCATCGGGCTTTTATTCTGGCGCCGGGAGGGCCTTCAGTGGCCGCGCCAGGGTCTATTGACCATCCCTGGTTGACGTTCCTTCCATTGTTGACCAAATGGTCAAGTCACAAAATGGCTGCCTTCTCCCCTCCCCCCCACAATCACAAGGTCATTCAAATTTCCCGCCCGGCAGTTGACGCAACGCGGGGGCGTGGCCAGCATCCACCGTCACCACGTTTCCCACGTCTAGAGATGATTGACAGTTTTCAGCAGCGGGTGGTTGGTTGGAGGGGTGGGGGGGGCGGGGCGTCGGCTAGGGGGCGGGGCGCCGAGGTTCAGCCAGCCAATCCGGCGATTGACGGTCTCCCCTTCCGAAGAGGGGCGGAGTCAGTGTTTGGCTCGTGGGGGGCGGGGCGGGTTCTGGAGTAGGGTGGGGACAAGGGTCGCTCAGCCAATCCGATGCTCGAGCAGCGGATGATTGATGGGTCGGAGGGAAGGAGGTGGGGACATGTTGGAAATGACAGTGGGGGGCGGGGTTGGCCAGCGCGGGGTCGGCTGGGGCGCGCAGCCGGGGATTGACAGCTTCTCGCCCCACCCCTCAAATGCCATCCGCGGGCCGGGCGGCGTGACCTCAGCGCCTTTTTAACTGCCCGGCCAACGGGGCGGGGCTCGGGCACGCGGGGTGACGGAATGGGTGGGGCCTATGCTGCGCGGTTTGTGGGCGGGGGCGGGGCCGGTCACGCGGGGTGACGGAATGGGTGGGGCCTATGCTGCGCGGTGTGTGGGCGGGGGCGGGGCCGTCCACGCGGGGAGACGGAATGGGTGGGGCCTATGCTGCGCGGTTTGTGGGCGGGGCGTGGCCGGCCACGCGGGGTGAGGAATGGGTGGGGCCTATGCAGCGCGGTTTGTGGGCGGGGGCGTGGCCGGCCACGCGGGGTGAGGAATGGGTGGGGCCTATGCTGCGCGGTGTGTGGGCGGGGGCGGGGCCGTCCACGCGGGGTGACGGAATGGGTGGGGCCTATGCTGCGCGGTGTGGGGGCGGGGGCGTGGCCGGCCACGTGGGTTGGAAGGAGGGAAATTTGAATGAAATGTTGACAGTTTGAGAGGGAGTCTCGAGCCCGAGAGAGGGAGGGAGATAGTGAGGGAGTGAGGGAGAGGGAGTGAGGGAGTGAGGGAGAGAGGGAGTGAGGGAGAGGGAGTGAGAGTGAGAGGGAGTGAAGGAGTGAGGGAGAGGGAGAGAGTGAGAGGGAGTGAGTGAGGGAGGGAGTGAAGGAGTGAGGGAGAGGGAGAGAGTGAGAGGGAGTGAGTGAGGGAGGGAGTGAAGGAGTGAGGGAGAGGGAGAGAGGGAGGGAGGGAGAGAGAGAGAGTGAGAGGGAGGGAGAGAGAGAGAGTGAGAGGGAGTGAGTGAGGGAGGGAGTGAAGGAGTGAGGGAGAGGGAGAGAGTGAGAGGGAGTGAGTGAGGGAGGGAGTGAAGGAGTGAGGGAGAGGGAGAGAGTGAGAGGGAGTGAGTGAGGGAGGGAGTGAAGGAGTGAGGGAGAGGGAGAGAGGGAGGGAGGGAGAGAGAGAGAGTGAGAGGGAGTGAGGGAGGGAGGGAGGGAGAGGGAGAGGGAGTGAGGGAGGGAGTGAAGGAGTGAGGGAGAGAGAGAGAGTGAGAGGGAGTGAGGGAGGGAGGGAGAGGGAGTGAGGGAGGGAGTGAAGGAGTGAGGGAGAGGGAGAGAGTGAGAGGGAGTGAGAGAGAGAGGGAGTGAAGGAGTGAGGGAGAGGGAGAGAGGGAGGGAGGGAGAGAGAGAGAGGGAGAGGGAGTGAGGGAGGGAGGGAGGGAGGGAGGAGTGAGGGTTTGAGGGAGTGAGAGAGAGAGGGAGGGAGTGGGGGAGTGAGGGAGGGAGAGAGGGAGAGGGTGAGGGAGGGAGAGAGTGAGGGAGGGAGACAGAGGGAGAGAGTGAGGGAGGGAGGGAGACAGGGAGAGAGGGAGGGAGGGAGACTGAGGGAGGGAGGGAGACAGAGGGAGAGAGTGAGGGAGGGAGGGAGACAGGGAGAGAGGGAGGGAGGGAGACTGAGGGAGGGAGGGAGACAGGGAGAGAGTGAGGGAGGGAGACAGAGGGAGAGAGTGAGGGAGGGAGACAGAGGGAGAGAGTGAGGGAGGGAGACAGAGGGAGAGAGGGGGACAGAGTGAGGGAGCGAGAGAGGAGGGGGGACAGAGAGAGGGAGAGAGAGACTGACAGAGAGAGTGAGGGAGAGAGAGCGAGAGGAGAGAGAGACTACCTGAGAGAGAGAGATTACCTGAGAGAGAGAGAGGAGATTACCTGAGAGAGAGAGAAGGAGATTACCTGAGAGAGAGAAGGAGGAAGATTACCTGAGAGAGAGAGAAGGAGATTACCTGAGAGAGAGAGAAGGAGATTACCCGAGAGAGAGAGAAGGAGATTACCCGAGAGAGAGAGAAGGAGATTACCCGAGAGAGAGAGAAGGAGATTACCTGAGAGAGAGAGAAGGAGATTACCCGAGAGAGAGAGAAGGAGATTACCCGAGAGAGAGAAGGAGGAAGATTACCTGAGAAGAGAGAAAGAGAAATTACCTGAGAGCGAGAAGGAGGGAGATTACCTGAGAGAGAGAGAGAGAGATTACCTGAGAGAGAGAAGGAAGGAGATTACCTGAGAGAGGCAGAGAGAGATTACCTGAGAGAGAGAAGGAGGGAGATTACCTGAGCGAGAGAGAGAGATTACCTGAGAGCGAGAAGGAGGGAGATTACCTGAGAGAGGCAGAGAGAGATTACCTGAGAGAGAGAAGGAAGGAGATTACCTGAGAGAGGCAGAGAGAGATTACCTGAGAGAGAGAAGGAAGGAGATTACCTGAGAGAGGCAGAGAGAGATTACCTGAGAGAGAGAAGGAGGGAGATTACCTGAGCGAGAGAGAGAGATTACCTGAGAGCGAGAAGGAGGGAGATTACCTGAGAGAGGCAGAGAGAGATTACCTGAGAGAGAGAAGGAAGGAGATTACCTGAGAGAGGCAGAGAGAGATTACCTGAGAGAGAGAAGGAAGGAGATTACCTGAGAGAGGCAGAGAGAGATTACCTGAGAGAGAGAAGGAGGGAGATTACCTGAGCGAGAGAGAGAGATTACCTGAGAGCGAGAAGGAGGGAGATTACCTGAGAGAGGCAGAGAGAGATTACCTAAGAGAGAGAGAGAGAGAGATTACCTGAGAGAGAGAGAGATTACCTGAGAGAGGCAGAGAGAATACCTGAGAGAGAGAGAGATTACCTGAGAGAGGCAGAGAGTGATTACCTGAGAAGAGAGAGAGACATTACCTGAGAGCGAGAAGGAGGGAGATTACTTGAGAGAGAGAGAGAGAGATTACCTGAGAGAGGCAGAGAGAGATTACCTGAGAGAGAGAGAGAGAGATTACCTGAGAGAGAGAGAGATTATCTGAGAGCGAGAAGGAGGGAGAGTACTTGAGAGAGAGAGAGAGATTACCTGAGAGAGAGAGAAGGAGATTACCTGAGAGAGAGAGAAGGAGATTACCCGAGAGAGAGAAGGAGGAAGATTACCTGAGAAGAGAGAAAGAGAAATTACCTGAGAGCGAGAAGGAGGGAGATTACCTGAGAGAGAGAGATTACCTGAGAGAGGCAGAGAGAGATTACCTGAGAGAGAGAAGGAAGGAGATTACCTGAGAGAGGCAGAGAGAGATTACCTGAGAGAGAGAAGGAGGGAGATTACCTGAGCGAGAGAGAGAGATTACCTGAGAGCGAGAAGGAGGGAGATTACCTGAGAGAGGCAGAGAGAGATTACCTAAGAGAGAGAGAGAGAGAGATTACCTGAGAGAGGCAGAGAGAGATTACCTAAGAGAGAGAGAGAGAGAGATTACCTGAGAGAGGCAGAGAGAATACCTGAGAGAGAGAGAGATTACCTGAGAGAGGCAGAGAGTGATTACCTGAGGAGAGAGACATTACCTGAGAGCGAGAAGGAGGGAGATTACTTGAGAGAGAGAGAGAGAGATTACCTGAGAGAGGCAGAGAGAGATTACCTGAGAGAGAGAGAGAGAGATTACCTGAGAGAGAGAGAGATTATCTGAGAGAGGCAGAGAGAGATTACCTGAGAGAGAGAGATTACCTGAGAGAGGCAGAGAGAGATTACCTGAGGAGAGAGAGAGATTACCTGAGAGCGAGAAGGAGGGAGATTACTTGAGAGAGAGAGAGAGATTACCTGAGAGAGGCAGAGAGAGATTACCTGAGAGAGAGTGAGAGATTACCTGAGAGGCAGAGAGAGATTAGCTGAGAGAGAGAGAGATTACCTGAGAGAGGCAGAGAGAGATTACCTGAGAGAGAGAGAGATTACCTGAGAGAGGCAGAGAGAGATTACCTGAGAGAGAGAGAGATTACCTGAGGGAGGCAGAGAGAGATTACCTGAGAGAGAGAGAGAGAGATTACCTGAGAGAGAGAGAGAGAGAGAGATTACCTTAGAGAGAGAGATTACCTGAGAGAGGCAGAGAGAGATTACCTGAGAGAGAGAGAGATTACCTGAGAGAGGCAGAGATTACCTGAGAGAGAGAGATTACCTGAGAGCGAGAAGGAGGGAGACTACTTGAGAGAGAGAGAGATTACCTGAGATAGACAAGGAGGGGATTACCTGAGAGAGAGAGATTACCTGAGAGAGACAGAGAGAATACCTGAGAGAGAGAGAGATTACCTGATAGAGGCAGAGAGAGATTACCTGAGAAGAGAGAGAGAAAGATTGTCTGAGAGAGAGGGAGATTACCTGAGAGAGAGAGATTACCTGAGAGAGAGAGAGATTACCTGAGAGAGAGGAAGAGAGATTGTCTGAGAGAGAGGGGGATTAGCTGAGAGAGAGAGAGGGAGATTACAAGAGAAAGTGATTACCTGGGAGGGAGAGAAAGATTACCTGAGAGAAAGAGAAGAATTACATGATAATCTGAGGGGGAGAGAGGGATTATCTGAGGGAGAGAAATTACCTGAGAGAGAGGGAGAGAGTTTACGTGAGAGAGAAAGAGTGATTACCTGAGATAGGGAGACACACAGATTACCTGAGAGAGGGAGAAAGAGATTACCTGAGAGAGGGATTATCTGAGAGAGAGCGAGCGGCATTATCTGGGAGAAGCAGGGGGAAAGGGATTACTTGAGAAAAACGATTACCTGAGAGAGACAGGGAGATTAGTTGACAGAGAGGTTACTTGAGAGAGCAGGTTTACCTGAGAGAGAGGGAGGGTTTACCTGAGAGAGGTGGATATCCTGAGAGAGATTACCTGAGAGAGGGAGATATCCAGAGAGAGATTACCTGAGAGAGGTGGATATCCCGAGAGAGATTACCTGAGAGAGGTGGATATTCAGAGAGAGATTACCTGAGAGAGGGAGATATCCCGAGAGAGATTACCTGAGAGAGGTGGATATCCAGAGAGAGATTACCTGAGAGAGGTGGATATCCAAGAGAGAGATTACCTGAGAGAGGTGGATATCCAGACAGAGATTACCTGAGAGAGGGAGATATCCCGAGAGAGATTACCTGAGAGAGGTGGATATCCAAGAGAGAGATTACCTGAGAGAGGTGGATATCCAGAGAGAGATTACTTGAGAGAGGGAGATATCCAGAGAGAGATTACCTGAGAGAGGTGGATATTCAGAGAGAGATTACCTGAGAGAGGGAGATATCCAGAGAGAGATTACCTGAGAGAGGTGGATATCCTGAGAGAGATTACCTGAGAGAGGTGGATATCCAAGAGAGAGATTACCTGAGAGAGGTGGATATCCAGAGAGAGATTACCTGAGAGAGGTGGATATCCCGAGAGAGATTACCTGAGAGAGGGAGATATCCAGAGAGAGATTACCTGAGAGAGGGAGATATCCAGAGAGAGATTACCTGAGAGAGGTGGATATCCAGAGAGAGATTACCTGAGAGAGGTGGATATCCTGAGAGAGATTACCTGAGAGAGGTGGATATCCAGAGAGAGATTACCTGAGAGAGAGGTAGAGAGGGATTACCTGAGAGAGAGGAATTACCTGAGAGAGGCAGAGAGAGGGATTACCTGAGAGGGAGGGATCGAGAGATTACCTGAGAGAGAGGGTGATTACCTGACAGAATGTGACTACTTGAGAGAGGCAGAGAGATATTACCTGAGAGATAGGGAGATTGCCTGAGATAGGGGGAGATTACCTGAGAGAAAGAGATTACCTGAGAGAGGCAGAGAGAGTTTATCTGAAGGAGAGGGAGATTACTCGAAAGGGAGAGAGGTGGAGTGAAAGAGGGATTGCCTTAGTGACAACATGAGAGGGATTATATGAGAGGGGGGGATTAGCTGAGAGAGATTACCTGACAGAGACAGGTTACCTGAGAGAAAGGCAGAGGGAGGTAGAGAGAGAGGTAGAGAGGGGGATTATATGAGAGAGAGAGAGAATTATCTGAATGAGAGAGGCAGAGAGAAGGATTACCTGAGAAAGGGATTACCTGAGACAAAGAGAGAGCCAGAGGGAGGGATTACCTGCGAGAGAGGGATTACCAAAGAGAGGGAGGCAGAGAGAGATTAGCTGAAAGAGACATCACCTGGGAGAGGGGGAATTACCTGAGACAAAAAGAGAGGAATAGAGGCAGAGGGCGGGGTTACCTGAGAGAAATATTACCTGAGACAGGGAGAGAGGCAGACAAAGGGATTACCTGAGACAGGGAGAGAGGCAGACAAAGGGATTACCTGAGACAGAGAGAGAGGCAGACAAAGGGATTACCTGATACAGGGAGAGAGGCAGACAAAGGGATTACCTGAGACAGGGAGAGAGGCAGACAAAGGGATTATCTGAGACAGGGAGAGAGGCACACAAAGGGATTATCTGAGAAAGGGAAAGAGGCAGGAAATATCAGTTGAGAGAGACGAGGAGAGAGATAACACCTGGTAGAGAGGCAGCATCTGAGGAGAGAGAGAGAAATATCGTGAGAGAAATCAGCTGAGAGAGAGGAGAGATATCAGTCGAGAGAATTCACCTGAGATAGAGGAGGAGAACGATAACACCTGAGAAAGAGAAGAGAGATATCACCTGAGAGAGAGAAGAGGGATATCACCTGAGAGAGAGGAGGAGAGCGATATCACCTGAGAAAGAGAAGAGAGATATCGCCTGAGAGAGAGGAGGAGAGAGATATCACCTAAGAGAGAGAAGAGGGATATCACCTGAGAGAGAGGAGGAGAGAGATAACATCTGAGAGAGAGAGGAGGAGGAGAGAGATATCACCTGAGAGAGGAGGTGAGAAACATCACCTGTGTTCGTGAGAGAGGTATCACCTGAGCGATACAGTAGCATCTAAGAGAGAGAGAAAAGGATATTACCTGAGAGAGAAGAGATATATCACTTGAGAAAGGAGGAGAGATATCACCTGAGAGAGAGTGAGAGGAGAGAGAGAGAGATACCACCTGAAGGAGAAGAGATATACCACCTGAGAGAGTGAGAGAGAAGAAGAGATATATCACCTGAAAAATATTGCTTGAGAAAGGAGGAGCAAGATATTACCTGAGTGAGAGGAGAGAGAGAGAGAAGGAACATATCGCCTGAGAGATATCACCTGTGAGAAGAAGAGAGATAGCACCTGAAAAGGGAGAGAGATATCACCTGAGAGAGTGTAAGAGGACCGAGATATATCACTTGAGAGAGAAGAGATATATCACCAGAGAGATATCGCCTGAAAAAGGAGGAGGGAGATATTACCTGTGAGAGAAGGAGAGAGATAGCAGCTGAGAAAGGAGGAGAGGGATATTACCTGAGAGAGGAGAGATATATCATCTGAAACATATTGTCTGAGAAAGGAGGAGCGAAATATTACCTAAGAGTGAGAGGAGAGAGAGAGAAAATCACCTGAGAGAGAGAAGGGATATATCGCCTGAGAGGAGAGGAAAGATAACATCTGAAAAAGGAGAGATATCAGTTAAGAGAGTATGAGAGGAGAGAGATATATCACTTGAGAGAGAAGAGTTATATCACCAGAGATATCACCTGAGAAAGGAGGAGGAAGATATCTGTGAGAGGAAGAGAGAGATAGCAGCTGAGAAAGGAGGAGAGAGATATCACCTGAGAGATTGAGAGGAGAGAGAGAGATCAACTGAGAGAGGAGGAAGAGATATCACCTGAGAGATTGAGAGGAGAGAGAGAGATCAACTGAGAGAGGAGGAGAGAGATATCACCTGAGAGATTGAAAGGAGAGAGAGAGATCAACTGAGAGAGGAGCGGCATATCACTAGAGAGGGAGGAGAGATATCACTTGAGAGAGGAGGAGAGAGGTATCACCTGTGAGAAGAGGGGAGAGAGATCACCTGAGAAAGGAGGGAGAGATATCACCTGAGAGAGAAAAGATATCTCACCTAAGGGAGATCACCTGTGGGAAGGAAAGAGAGATATAACCTGAGAAAGGAGGAGAGAGCTATCACCTGAGAGAGAGAAGAGATATATTGCCTGAGAGATATCACCTGTGAGAGGAGAGATATCACCTGAGAAAGAAGAGAGATATCACTTGTGAGAGGGGGCGAGAGAGATATCATTTGATAGAAAGAGGAGAAGAAATATATTGCCTGAGAAAGGAGGAGGGGGAGATATTATCTGTGAGAGGAGGAGAGAGATTTCACCAGAGAGAGAGTGAGAGGAGAGGGTTAGAGAGAGATCACACCTGAGAGAGGAGAGAGAGAGATATCAGCTGAGAGAGGAGGAGAGATATTAGCTGAGAGGGGAGAAGAGACATCACCTGAGAGAGAAAGGAGAGACATCATCTGAGAGAGAAAGGAGAGACATCACCTGAGAGAGAAAGGAAAGACATTACCTAAGAGAGAAAGGAGAGACATTACCTGAGAAAGACAGAGATATCACCTTTGAGAGTGTGGAGGAGAGATATCACCTGAGAGAGGAAGAGCGAGACATCACCTGAGAGACAGAGAAGAGAGAGAGACATAACCTGAGAGAGAAAGGAGAGACATCACCTAAGAGCGAGAAACACCATCTGAGAGCAAGAGAGAGGAGATACATCACCTGAGAGAGAGAGAGACATCATCTGAGAGCAAGAGAGAGGAGATACATCACCTGAGAGAGAGAGGAGATTTATCACCTGAGAGCGAGAGAGGGAGGAGATACATCGCCTGAGAGAGGAGAGACATCACCTGAGAGAGAGAGGAGTGACATCACCTGAGAGAGGAGTGACATCACCTGAGAGAGGAGAGACATCACCTGAGTGAGAGAGAAGTGACATCACCTGAGAGAGAGAGGAGTGACATCACCTGAGAGAGGAGTGACATCACCTGAGTGAGAGAGAAGTGACATCACCTGAGAGAGAGAGGAGTGACATCACCTGAGAGAGGAGTGACATCACCTGAGAGAGGAGAGACATCACCTGAGTGAGAGAGAAGTGACATCACCTGAGAGAGAGAGGAGTGACATCACCTGAGAGAGGAGTGACATCACCTGAATGAGAGAGAAGTGACATCACCTGAGAGAGAGAGGAGTGACATCACCTGAGAGAGGAGAGACATCACCTGATAGAGAGAGGAGTGACATCACCTGCGAGACGAGTGACATCACCTGAGAGAGGAGAGACATCACCTGAGAGAGAGAGGAGTGACATCACCTGAGAGAGAAGTGACATCACCTGAGAGAGGAGAGACATCACCTGAGAGAGAGAGGAGTGACATCACCTGAGAGAGGAGTGACATCACCTGAGAGAGAGAGAAGTGACATCAGCTGAGAGAGGAGAGACATCACGTGAGAGACGAGAGCTATCACCTGAGAGAGAGGAGGGACATCACCTGAGGAGGAGGGAGCGAGGAAGAACATTACCTGATACAGAGGCATCAGCCCATGAGAGTGTTCTGCTAATGTCTGTTTGAGTCAGAGGTGCCAGTACCTGAGAGAAAGGGAGACAGGAGACAACTCAGGAGAGGGAGAGAGAGTGGTGGCAACATCTGAGACACAGGTGCCAATAACACCTGAGCGAGGAGAAAGCACCTATGAGAGGGAAAACACTCAAGGGAAACATATTTCTGAGAGGATCTTGAACTTGAGAGAGACTTATACCTGGGAGACAAGCAAACGTCTCAGAAAAAATCTTACACCTAAGAATCGATATAGCACCTGAGAAAGGTAGAGGAACAAAGAGCCTGTGAAAGAGGTGAAAAAAATCTGTATCAGGAAACAGACAAGTAAACGCCTGATAAAGACTGCAAACGACTGAGATAGAGGGAGAAAGACAAACTCCTGAGGGAGATTCAACCACCTGGAGAAGATATATAACTTGAGACTGGAGTAAAGAGCTGAGAGAGACAGTAACAAGTAAGAGAGAGTGAGGAGTAAGCACCTGGGAAGGTATTACCATACCCGAAAGACAGGAATAAACAGCTGAGAGAAGAACACACACTCCTGCGAGGCAAAACATCCACTATCATTGAGGATCCTGAGAAAGAGGATAGAGCACTTGAAGGAGAGGCAGACACTGGAGATAGGAGATCACTTTACTGCCAAGGGAAGAGCAAGCGATACCTGAGGGATAGAATTTCAACATGAGAGTGAGGTAGAGGATCAAACAGGCAAAGCAGAGAGTACACACTAGCTGACAGTGCAGCGTACAAGAGGGACAAGTACAGAACTGGATACTATATCTGAGAGAGGACCATAGAGTACTTGTGAGAAGAGCATACAGAAACGTATAGAGGAGCAAACAGCAGCTAAGACTGAAGTGGTATACATTATCCAAGAGAAGATTGTGCACAAAGTGAGAGAAGCATCCTGCACCTGACAAGAGAGCACACAGGTAACAGAGGAGCACACATCACATGTGTGAGAAGAGTGGATATACTTGAGAGCGGAGGGAACACCTCTGAAAGCAGAAGACATCAGTGAGAAAAGTAACTGACGGTACCTGAGAGCACCAGGATACAGCACAGGAGAGAAAGAGAAAAGTGGGAAAGAGAGAGGAAAGAACACCCAAAAGAGGCTGAGGGAATACCTGAGAGTGAGAGAGAAAGAGAGAAAAGTGCACCAGGGGAGCCTTATATAATATCTGTGGGGCAGATCTCCACCTAAGAGTGTGATATCCACCCGAGGGAGTAACAGTTACATGAGAATGTGATATACACTGAGGGAGGGATATAACAGTGTGATACACACCTGAGAAGCAGAAATACACTTGAAGGAGTGACATATATCTACCAGGGTGTTAAATATACCTAGGGGAGTAACATACACCTGAGAGAGAAATATACAACACCCAAGAGTAATATATACCTGAGAGAGAAATATACAACCCAAGAGTGATATACAACATCTGAGAGTGATATACACTTGAGAGAGATATACAACAGACGAGAGGGATATACACCTGAGAGAGAGAAATACACAACACACGGGAGTGATATACACCTGAGAGAGAGAGATATAAAACACCCAAGAGTGATATACACCTGAGAGAGAGAGATATACAACACCCAAGAGTGATATACACCTGAGAGAGAGAGATACACAACACACGGGAGTGATATATACCTGAGAGAGATATACAATACCCAAGAGTGATATACAACACCTGAGGGAGAGATATACAACACCTGAGAGAAAGAGATACAACACCAGAGAGAGATATACAACTCACGAGAGTGATATACGCCTGAGAGAGAGATATACAACACCCAAGAGTGATATACATCTTAGAGAGAGATATACAACATCTGAGAGTGATATACACCTGTGGAAGAGATATACAACAACCGAGAGAGAGATATACAACACCTGAGAGAGAAAGATATACAACACCCGGGAGAGGGAGAGATATACTTGAGGGAGAGATATACAACACTCAAGAGTGATATACACCTGAGAGGTATATACAATACCTGAGAGAGAGAAATATACAACACCTGAGAGTGATATCCATTTAAGAGAGTGATGTACAATACCCGAGTGATATACACCTGAGAGATATACAACACCTGAGAGAGTGATGTGCACCTGAGAGAGTGATGTACATCTGAGACTGTGGTTATACAACACTGAGAGAGTAATATACACCTGAGAGAATGATAAATAACATCTCAGAGTGATCTACAACACCCGTGAGAGTGTTATACAATTCATGGGACAGTGATACACGCCTGGAAAAAGTGATTTAAACATTCGAGAGAGAGTGATATACAATATCTGAGAAAGAATCATACACCTGGGAAAAGAGGAGCAAATACAAGAGAGAGTGAATATACCTGAAGGAGGATGATGAACCAGAAGGAGGATACCACTGATAGAGAGGATTCAAACTCCGAGTGAGTGGTGATTGGATGTGACAAACATTTTTTTAAAAAATTGGTGTCATTCAGTGTGCTGTTATACGGACATACGGACTAGGAGCAGGGGAAGGCCACTCAGCCTTTCAATCCTGCTCCACCATTCAATTAACTCATGGCAGATCCGCTTGTAACCTCATCTCCACATTCCCGCCTACCCCCAGGAGCCTATCAAGCTTTGCCTTAAAAATATTCAAAGACTGCTTCCACTGCCTGTTGAGGAAGACTCACAACCTTCAGAGAAAACATTTCTCCTCATCTCTGTCTTAAACGATCAACCCTTTCTTTTTAAACAGTGACCTCTAGTTCCAGATTCTCCCACAAGAGGAAACATCTCTCCACGTCCACCCCTGTCCAAGACCCCACAGAGTCTTAAAGGTTTCAATCGAGTCGCCTCTCACTCTTCTAAACTCCAGTGGATACAAACCTAACCTGTCCAGCCTTCCCTCATAAGACAGCCCACCCCTCATTCCTAGTATTAGCTTGGTAAATCTTTCCTGAACTGCTTCCAACGCATTTACACCCTTCCTTAAATAACTTACCTGCTATACCTGTATACTAACCTTTTGTGATTCATCCACGAGGACACCCTGATCCCCCTGCGACCTCCCACCATTTAGATAGTATGCTTCTTTTTGATTCTTCCTGCCAAAATGGACAATTTCACTTTTTCCCACATTATACTCCATCTGCCAAATCTTCCCCGCTCACTTAACCCATCTGTACCTTTTTGTAGCCTCTCATGTCCGCTTCACGACTTATTTTCCGAACTACCTTTGTGTCATTAGCAAATTTGGCAGCCATACCGTCTGTCCCTTCACCCGAGTCATTTATATATATTGTGAAAAGTTGAAGCCCCAGCACTGATCCCTGTGGCACATCACTCATCACATCCTGCCAACCAGAAAAAGACCTATTTATTCCTCCTCTCTGTTCCCTATCAGTGAGCCAATCTCCTAATTCTTCCATCCATGCCAATATGTTACCCACTCTATCTATTATTAGTGTGCAAGATATTTTTGAGCGTTTCAGGAGCTACACTATGCATATATCATGTTGAACTTACACCTCAAAGGGAGCATATATGATAGTTAAAATTCTGTCTCCTGCAGCCTAAATTAAGGCACTCTTCTGTGAAGATTAACTCCATTGAATAAGCACCGTGGAAGAAAAAAAGTTTATTAAGCCTGTTGCTTTTTGTTAATGATTTTACAGCATGGATGATCCCACTGCAGTCAACTGGACCAGTGACGATCCACCACAAGCCAAAGAGAGTGCCGGAGCAGTGCAAACCCCTGATGCTGTCCCTGCACAGCGAAATTCACCCAAGCCGCAACACCTATCGTTCGATGTAAGCACCTGAAATCTTCCCGAAAAGCATGTCCTGTAATCTGCAGACAGTCGCTTTGCACCTCTAGGCATCTGCCCACTGTCCATCCACCCCACTGCCCCTTCTTAGCCCTCTAACCCGCCCCCCATCCCCCACCCCACCCCCCCCCCTCCACCGTACCCCCCGTCCCCCCTCATTATCTGTATGTTAGGAATGAGCATGTGCTGCCCTCCATTTTAAAGTTCTCACCCCCTTTTCAACAATGACTTTACGTCCACCCCTATTTCTGTAACTTGCTCCAGCCCTGTAACCCTCCAGAATCTCTACTTCTCTCCAGTGCTATGGCCGATGTCCCCAATTTCCATCATTGGTAGCCTTTGCCTTCAGCTGCATTTTTCTGAAGGGCTAGAATTCCCTCCCTAAACCTCTCTGCACTTCTTTCTCTCCCCCACCACCTCCTTTAACAAGCCTCTCTTTGACCAAGCTTTATCTTTTTATGTGGCTTGGTGTCAAATTTTGTTTAATAAACACTCCTTTGGATGTTTGATTACATTAAAGATGCTAGATAAATGCAGCTTGTTGTAACCTTTTACTTAAATGGGCAGGCAGGACTATCTAAAGGTCAACACCTCTGCCCATGCAGCACTCCCTCATGACTGGAGTGTCAGCCCAGATTCCTGATTCAGGTCATGGGGGTGGGGGTGACATTTAACTCACAACCTTCCAACTCCAGCGAGTCCACCAACTCAGCCAATCTGACAATTAGCAATAATGGATAACATACCCTATTGGCCTGATCACTTTGATATAATATCGCAGTTCTCTCCCGTGAAACTTTGCAAGGCACTTCCCAGGAGGTAGAATCAAACAAAATTTAACACCAAGCCTTGTAAAGAGATATTAGGACAGATGACCAAAGGTTTGGTCAAGGAGGAAGATTTCAAAGAGCGTCTTAAAGGAGAAGAGAGAGGTGGAGAGGTTTGGGAAAGGAATTCCAGAGCTTAGGGTCCAGTCAGCTAAAGGCATGCCTGCCAATGGTGGCAGAACATCCGATATATTGCCAAGTCAGGAAGGCGAGTAACTTGGAGGGGAACTTCCAGGTGGTGGTGTTCCCCATGTGTCTCTGCCCTTGTCCTTCTAGATGGTAGAGGTGGTGGGTTTGGAAGGTGCTGTCAAAGGAGCCTTGGTGAGTTGCTGCAGTGCATCTTGTAGATGGTACACACGCTGCTGCTACTGTGCGTCGGTGGTGGAGGGAGTGAATGTTTGTGGATGGGGGGGCTGATCGAGTGGGGGCTGCTTTGTCCTGGATGATGTTGAACTCCTTCAGTGTTGTTGGAGGTGCATTCATCCAGGCAAGTGGAGGAGGTTACAGAGAAAGGGAGGGGTGTAGGGGCCGGAGGAGGTTACAGAGATAGGGAGGGGTGTAGGGGCTGGAGGAGGTTACAGAGATAGGGAGGGGTGTAGGGGCGGGAGGAGGTTACAGAGATAGGGAGGGGTGTAGGGGCTGGAGGAGGTTACAGAGATAGGGAGGGGTGTAGGGTCTGGAGGAGGTTACAGAGATAGGGAGTGATTTAGGGGCAGGAGGAGGTTACAAAGATAGGGAGGAGTGTAGGGGCTGGAGGAGGTTACATAGATAGGGAGGGTTGTAGGGACTGGAGGGCATTACAGAGATAGGGAGGGGTGTAGGGGCTGGAGGAGGTCACAGAGATAGGGAGGGTTGTAGGGTCGGGAGGAGTTTACAGAGATAGGGAGGGGTGTAGGGGCTGGAGGAGGTTACAGAGATAGGGAGGGGTGTAGGAGCTGGAGGAGGTTACAGAGATAGGGAGGGGTGTAGGGGCTGGAGGAGGTTACAGAGATAGGGAGGGGTGTAGGGACTGGAGGAGGTTACAGAGATAGGGAGGGGTGTAGGGGCTGGAGGAGGTTACAGAGATAGGGAGGGGTGTAGGGACTGGAGGAGGTTACAGAGATAGGGAGGGGTTTAGGGACTGGAGGAGGTTACAGAGAGAGGGAGGGGTGTAGGGAGGAGGAGGTTACAGAGGTGAGGGAGGGGTGTAGGGAGGAGGAGGTTACAGAGGTGAGGCCATGGAGGAGTTTGTGCCCATGGTTTGAGAATTTTAACATGGGGCTATTGCTGGACTGGGAGCCGGTGTAGGTGAGAAAACTCAATAGCGGGTGGGCTGGGGGAATAGAATCGATGAAAGGGACTTGGTGTTAGGGGGATACATGGTTAGCACATGTTTGCCGTTTTCCGTCATTTATGCTATTTAAAAAAAGGTGTTACACTGTCGATTCCGTCTTCTAGCCAGTTGTTCAGGAATACCCAGTGCCTGCTCATGCCTTGGAGATGCTAACATCTGCACCAGAGCCAGTGACAACGCCAACTCCTCATTTTACCAGGCTCGCACCAGCTATACCCCAGCAAAGTCCTCAGCAGCTGCAGGTGAGATTATTCTTCCATTCTTGCATTTGAACTGTTAGTCTCGTAATTTAGAAATCCACCTGCTCTTTATCCCTCTCTGGCTCTTTGGATGACAATTTGAACTAAACACGGAGAGTTGACTACTTTCACCCAGCGACATCTCTGATCGTTTTGCTCATGTTGTCTCTTTTCAGTTCAGTGTTTTACTTTTATTAATTGCTATGATGTTGGTGTAGCTGGCAAGTCCGGCTTTTATTTCTCATCCTGATTTGCCTTCATGAAGGTAAGTCGCTTTCCGCTGCAGTCCCCGTGTGGTGTAGGTACACCCACGGTGCTGTTAGGGAGGGAGTTCCAGGATTTTGTCCGTGTGGTGTAGGTACACCCACAGCGCTGTTAGGGAGGGTGTTCCAGGATTTTGTTCGTGTGGTGTAGGTACACCCACGGTGCTGTTAGGGAGGGAATTCCAGGATTTTGTCCATGTGGTGTAGGTACACCCACAGCGCTGTTAGGGAGGGAGTTCCAGGATTTTGTCCGTGTGGTGTAGGTACACCCACAGCGCTGTTAGGGAGGGAGTTCCAGGATTTTGTCCGTGTGGTGTAGGTACACCCACAGCGCTGTTAGGGAGGGAGTTCCAGGATTTTGTCCGTGTGGTGTAGGTACACCCACAGCGCTGTTAGAGAGAGAGTTCCAGGATTTTGTCCGTGTGGTGTAGGTACACCCACAGCGCTGTTAGGGAGGGAGTTCCAGGATTTTGTCCGTGTGGTGTAGGTACACCCACAGCGCTGTTAGGGAGGGAGTTCCAGGATTTTGTCCATGTGGTGTAGGTATATCCACAGTGCTGTTAGGGAGGGAGTTCCAGGATTTTGTCCGTGTGGTGTAGGTACACCCACAGTGCTCTTAGGGAGGGAGTTACAGGATTTTATCCGTGTGGTGTAGGTGCACCCACGGCGCTGTTAGGGAGGGAGTTACAGGAGTTTTTCCGTGTGGTGTAGGTACACCCACAGTGCTGTTAGGAAGGGAGTTCCAGGATTTTTTCCCCGCCTGTGGTGTAGGTACACCCACAGCGCTGTTAGGGAGGGAGTTCCAGGATTTTGTCCCTGTGTGGTGTAGGTACACCCACAGCGCTGTTAGGGAGGGAGTTCCAGGATTTTGTCCCTGTGTGGTGTAGGTACACCCATGGCACTGTTAGGGAGGGAGTTCCAGGATTTTGTCCGTATGGTGTAGGTACACCCACAGCGCTGTTAGGGAGGGAGGTCCAGGATTTTGACCCAGTGACAGTGAAGGAATGGCCAATATATTTCCAAGTCAGGATGGTGAGTGGCTCGGAGGGGAACTTCCAGGCAGTGGGTGTCCCCATGTGTCTGCTGCCCTTGTCCTTCTAGATGGTAGAGGTGGTGGGTTTGGAAGGTGCTGTCGAAGGAGCCTTGGTGAGTTGCTGCAGTGCATCTTGTAGATGGTACACACGCTGCTGCTACTGTGCGTCGGTGGTGGAGGGAGTGAATGTTTGTGGATGGGGGGTGCTGATCAAGCGGGGGCTGCTTTGTCCTGGACGGTGTCGAGCTTCTCGAGTGTTGTGGGAGCTGCAACTCATCCACGCAAGTGGGGAGTATCCCATCACACTCCTGACTTGTGCCTTGTAGATGGTGGACAGGCTTTGGGGAGTCAGGAGGTGAGTTACTCTCCGCAGGATTCCCAGCCTCTGACCTGCTCTTGTGACAGTATTTATATGGCTGGTCCAGTTCAGTTTCTGGTCACTGGTGTTGACGGTGTTTGTTACAGCTTGATAGGTCTGAAGTAGCCTTCATAGTCATACATCAGTTAACTATAAGTCTTTATTAAATCTTAGAACTATTTACAAATATACAGGGTCCAAGCTAGGAGCGGTCTCCATACTTGCTGGTACATATGGCTGTGTCCAACACCAGATTCACCCTGGGTGCAGGTCATGTGTCTCTTACATCACTGTGTGGATGGTACTGTGCTGAGTCCCACATTAACCCTATATGTGCCAGACTGTTACACTACCAATGATAACCTCCAGGATGTTAATCATGGGGATTCTGTATTGGTCAGGCACGGTCAGATATAGCACTGTACTGAGAATCACCAACTCAGTACCACCCTGTACAGTGCCTTTCTTGGACTTAAAAGGCACAGAATGAACCACACTAAATGGAAATGCTTGGAGTTAACACAGTGATTATGTAAAATGGCCTATCATCTCATTTAGAAGAATGAGAGGTGATTCCATTGAAACATATAACATTCTTGGATATTTGACAGGGTGGTTGCTGGGAGGCTATTTCCCCCTGTAGCTGGAGAGTCTAGAGCTAGGGCGAGGGTCACAGTCTCAGGATAAGGAGTCGGCCATTCTGGACTGAGATGAAGAGTAGTGTCTGCACTCAGAGGGTTGTGAATCTTTGCAATTCTCTACCCCGGAGAGCTGCAGATGCTCAGTCATTGAGCTTATTCCAGACTCAGATGGAGAGATTTGTGAACACTGAGGGAGTTATGGGATCTGGGAAGTGGGTGGGAAAGTGGAGTTGAGATAGATAGAAGATCCTTCCTCCTGCTCCTATTGATTATGTTCAGAAATGCTAACGTGCCAAAATACTTTGATCAAGATGCTTGAAAATCCTAATGGAAGGATGCCTGATCTGATCTCTCAGCAGAAACCATCTTTTCCCAGTCCACCTGAAGGGAGAAAGGTTGAAGGTAAAACTCACCATGTGGTGCCAGAATCTACAAGAATCCCAGTGGCAGTGCAAGTTAACTCCACGACATCTGCAGCCTCATCCGAGATGTGGATTCTCAGGAGACAACTCAAAGCATTGGGAGTAAACATCACATCTCTTTTTCCTTCACACACACGAGACAATAGCAGTTCCTGGTGTGTGTCCACCCTTTACCAGGCTCACAATACAAGCGTCCGTTAAAGAACCACTCATTCCTCGAATTTTATACGATAGATCTTCAGCCTGGTTAACATTTCCAATTCGACCCTTGGCTTTACATTCATTTCAAGCTCTTTATTCAGTCACGACCATTTACAGGATTGACTTACTTCACACTCAGGATGACGCAAAACACAGAGGCATTGAGATTGTCAGAAGGATAGTGACAGGCTTCGAGAGGACATGAGCTGGTAGAATGGGCAGACATGTGGCAGATGAAATTTAATACCGAGAAATATGAAATAATTCCGGTAGGAAGAATGCAGAGAGACAATATCAAATAAAGGTTACAATTTTAAAGGGGCTGCAGGAGGGGGGTATATGTATACAAATCATTGAAGGTAGCAGGACAGGTTGAGAAAGCATACAGGATCCTGGGCTTTATACTCAGAGAGTACAAAAGCAAGGAAGCTATGACGAATCTGTATAAAACACTGGTTCGGCCTCTTTTGGAGTATTGGGTCCAGCGTTGGGCACCTTTATGAAGGATGTGAAGGCATTAGAAAAGGTGCAGAAAAGATTCACGAGAATGGTTCCGGGAGGAGGAACTTTCTGTTAGGAGAACAGACTGGCGGAGCTGGGACTGTTCTGCTTGGAGAAGAGAAGGTTGAGAGGAGATTTGACAGAGGTGTTTAAAATTATGTGGGGTCTGGACAGAGTAAGGTAAGGTAATTAGCCCTAATCCACATGGGACCATTGACGTCTCTCTGTTAGAGAAAGACAAGTGGTCAGATACCTTGAGGGGCATCACTCCACACCAAGCATGTGTAAAGGCAAGTCTCCACGAACTTCCACAGCCATTAAAGTGGGATTAAACCCGTGCCATTGGCAGCCTTCTGCATCAGCCTCTGGCCAACTGAGCTAACCAACCCCCACAGAATAGATAGGGAGAAGCTGTTCATGTTTGCAGAGGATCAAGAACCAGAGGGCACAGATTTAAGGTGATTGGCAAAAGAAGCAATGGTAACATGAGGACATTTCTTTTCCGCAGTGAGGGTTTAGGATCTGGAACGCACGGCCTGAGAGTGTGGTGGAGGGAGATTCAGTCATCGCCTTCAAAAGGGGAATTGGTCATTATCCGAAGAGAAAAGATGTCCAGGGGGCTATGGGGAAAATGCGGGGGGAATGGGACTAGGAGAGTTGCACTTGCAGAGAGCTGGCATGGAAATGACTGGCCAAATGGCCTCATCCTGTAATCACTGTTTTGATTCTTCAAATATTTAGACTGTGGAGGGTTAAGTAGCGTTCCTTCAGATTTTTTTCTGTGCAGCGTGGAGCTGACTGATCCTTGTTAACTCTGAAACCGATAGAAGTGCATGGAATAACCGAACCATTGAGAAAACCCTTTGAAATTTTGGATTCATACACAAGCAAAACCACATGACTATGACTCTATGACTCTACATTACTTACGGATATATTCACGTTAAAATACAATACACATCATTTTCTATTTAGCTTCTCTTTGTACTCTGCTCCAATGTTAAGCTGGAAAGTACGCTGTCATGTTTAAGATGCTCCACTAATGACGAAGATTATTTTCAGCGTTTCAAACATGCACGTATTTAAACAATGGTACAAAATCATCAATGTAATTGGGATGGATGGCAGATTTGCCACTTCTGCACCAGTTCTTCCCCCCCATCTAATTCTCCTGATAGGATAAGTTTGCAGCAAGTCATGCTGGAAATCCTGTAGAGCAACTTCCCCAGCACTAATTCTCAGGTGAGAGAAAATGAGGGGCAGGCAATGGATAGTCAGATAAATAAAAACCAAGCAGCTAAATAATTGTGGCAGGCAGTTGCAGGTTCTTCCGGATTCTCACTGAACAGGGAGGCTGTTGATGTATCGTGCTCCAGAACCCATTCAAGGGGACACTCAGCAAATATCCGAATTTCCCAAATTGGCGCTCCACCTCCTGCTAAAGTCAGACGTGTGAATAATGAGAGCAGATATACATTACTAAGTGTTGAGCCCCTGCCGGTAATTTGGAGTTGGGGGTGATAACATATAAGTGTGGTGAGACATGATGAAATTGTAATTTTGTTCTCTGAGGGTTGTGCGACTTTGGAAATCTCGGCCTCAGAAGGTGGTGGAGGTGGTGTCTTTGAATATTTTCAAGGCAGAGGTAGATAGATTCTTGTCAGGCAAGGGAATCAAAGGTTATCGGGGTTAGATGGGAATGTGGAAATTGAAACACAAACAGATCAGCCATGATCCTATTGAATGGCGGAGCAGGTTTGAGGGGCTGAATGGTCCACTCCTGTTCCTATTTCTTATGGTCTATGCCAATATCATGAAACACGGCGCTTAGTGAATTGGCAGCCATTTTACACCAGGCCTGATTTTCATAGAACACAGATGGAGCCATTTGACTCATCATTCCCATGAATCACAGAATCACGGTGCAGAAGAGGCCCTTCGGCCCATCGAGTCTGCACCGGCACGTGACAAACACCTGACCTACCTCCCTAATCCCATTTACCAGCACTTGGCCCATCGCCTTGAATGTTATGACGTGCCAAGTGCTCATCCAGGTACTTTTTAAAGGATGTGAGGCAACCCGCCTCCACCACTCTCTCAGGCAGCGCATTCCAGACCCTCACCATCCTCTGGGTAAAAATGTTTTTCCTCACATCCCCCTAAACCTCCTGCCCCTTACCTTGAACTTTTGCCCCTTTGTGACTGACCCTTCAACTAAGGGGAACAGCTGCTCCCTAACCACCCTGTCCCTACCCCTCATAATCTTGTACACCTCGATCAGGTCGCCCCTCAGTCTTCTCTGCTCCAACAAAAACAACCCAAGTCTATCCAACCTCTCTTCATAGCTTAAATGTTTCATCCCAGGCAACATCCTGGTGAATCTCCTCTGCACCCCCTCCAGTGCAATCACATCCTTCCTATAATGTGGTGACCAGAACTGCACACAGTACTCCAGCTGTGGCCTCACCAAGGTTCTGTACAACTCCAACATGACCTCCCTACTTTTGTAATCTATGCCTCGATTGATAAAGGCAAGTGTCCCATGTGCCTTTTTCACCACCCCACTAACATGCCCCTCCGCCTTCAGAGATCTATGGACACACACGCCAAGGTCCCTTTGTTCCTCAGAACTTCCTAGTGTCATGTCGTTCATTGAATACTTCCTTGTCAAATTACTCCTTCCGAAGTGTATCACCTCACACTTTGTGCTATCCAAGTAGTCCCATTCCTCCTCCCCCCCACCTGCCCTTTCCCCATTGTCCTGCAATATTTTCTCTTTCAAGTATTTATCCAATCCCTCTTTACGATTGAACCTGCTTTGACCGCCCTTTCTGGCAGCACATTTACCGTAATTGCTTTCTTTCATCTGACCTGGAAATAGAAATCAGGCCTGGCAAAGAAAAGGCAAGCGATTCACCATGAGCTCGAAAGGCACTATTGGCAAGCAGCAATTTCATCCCCAAAGTACCTCCAGCAGAGTTAGATTACAGCCTAGTCCTCCTAATATCTCGCAGCTTTTGGTGGTTACTCGGTTTATTTTTGTCTCGGAAAATAATACTTTTCCTGTGTTCCCTTTACTCCAGGCTACGCAGATATTGATGGGCATTATCCAGCTTGTCTTCGGTGTCCCTCTGTCCGTATCTCTGATCTATTCAGTTGCAGGAAAATCTGGCGTCTCTTTTTGGACTGGAATTTGGGTCAGTTTTCTCCTTTATATCCTGGTTAAGTTGTCACAGTCTTGTGTGATGAGGACAGCAATAGCTATTGCGACAGCATTACAAAGAATTATTGCCCTTACAGAGAGGGCTAATCAAAATTGCATCAAGGAGCCCTAGCAAAACTGAAGTCATTGGGAATCAGGCGGAGTGGGGGGAACACTCCACTGTTTGGAGTCATACCTAGCGAAAAAGGAAGATGGTTGTGGTTGATGGAGGCCAATCATCTCAGCTCCAGGACATCACTGCAGGAGTTCCTCAGGGTAGTGTCCTCGGCCCAACCACCTTCAGCTGCTTTGTCAGTGACCTTCCTTCTATCATGAGGTCAGAAGTGGGGATGTTCGCTGATGATTGCACAATGTTCAGCACCATTCACAACTCCTCAGATACTGAAGCAGCTCATGTCTATATGCAGCAAGACCTGGACAATATCCAGGCTTGGGCTGACAAGTGGCAAGTAACATTCATGCCACACAAGTGTCAGGCAATAACCATCGCCAACAAGAGAGAATCTAACCATCGCCTCATGACATTCAATGACATTACCATCACTGAATCCCCCACTATCAACATCCTGGGGGTCACCATTGACCAGAAACTGAACTGGACAAGCCATATAAATACTGTGGCTACAAGAGCAGGTCAGAGGCTGGGAATCCTGCGGAGAGTAACTCACCTCCTGATTCCCCCCAAAGTCTGTCCACCATCTACAAGGTACAAGTCAGGAGTGTGATGGGACACTCCCCACTTGCCTGGATGAGTTGCAGCTCCCACAACACTCAAGAAGCTCGACACCGTCCAGGACAAAGCAGCCCCGCTCGATCGGCACCCCATCCACAAACATTCACTCCCTCCACCACCGACACACAGTAGCAGCAGCGTGTGTACCATCTACAAGATGCACTGCAGCAACTCACCAAGGCTCCTTCGACAGCACCTTCCAAACCCACAACATCTACCATCTAGAAGGACAAGGGCAGCAGACACATGGGGAACACAACCACCCAGAAGTTCCCCTCCGAGCCACTCTCCATCCTGACTTGGAAATATATCGGCCATTCCTTCGCTGTCGCTGGGGTCAAAATCTTGGAACTCCCTCCTTAACATCGCCGTGGGTGTACCTACACCACACGGACAAAATCCTGGAACTCCCTCCCTAACAGCACTGTGGGTGTACCTACACCACACGGACAAAATCCTGGAACTCCCTCCCTAACAGCACTGTGGGTGTACCTACACCACACGGACAAAATCCTGGAAATCCCTCCCTAACAGCACTGTGGGTGTACCTACACCACACGGACAAAATCCTGGAAATCCCTCCCTAACAGCACCGTGGGTGTACCTACACCACACGGACAAAATCCTGGAACTCCCTCCCTAACAGCGCTGTGGGTGTACCTACACCACACGGACAAAATCCTGGAACTCCCTCCCTAACAGCACTGTGGGTGTACCTACACCACATGGGGACTGCAGCGTCTCAAGAAGGCAGCTCACCACCACCTTCTCAAGGGGAACTAGGGATGGATTAGGCCTAGCTAGTGAAGCCCACATCCCATGAACTACCGGAAAAGGAAACAACCAGAGAGAGAGACTTCCTAACAAAATTAGGTTGATACTACAAATTAGAGCAAAAGATAGCAAAAGTTTTGAATCCCTTCGCACAAACAGCAGTGGACAGTAGCGTAATGAATAATGTTAAATCTGAGATTGCTAGATTTATTTGCGAGAGACGGGTACAAAGGGATTTGGAGCCTAAGCCAGGTTGGTGACGTTCGGATCGGACCAGCCAAGATTTTGTGGAATAGCAGACCGAGCTTGAAGAGTTGAACGGCCAGCTCCGGTTCCCGTCCACTGCCCAGCCTCGCATGGCAGGGAATGCACGATGGAAATTTGGGGGCTCAGTGCTCACCGGGCAGCTGAATGTTCACCCAAGACAGGGTGACCGCCGAACCCGAATGCCAGCGTGCGCACTCCTGTCGAAATCTGGAGGCTTGGCCAGGTCCTTTTTAACGTAGTGCAAAGCTGGGCAGTGGGCAGCAGCAGGAGCTGGCCATTCATCCTTTCAAGCTTAGCTTGCTAATCCACAAGAGCTTGGCTGATCCTCTCCGAACTTCATCTCTCTGCCTTAGATTGCAAATCCCTTTGTACTGAACTAACTTATAACTGAAATTCCTCAAATCTTCACGTCGGTTCAGGCAAATTTCCCAGGATAACCCGACGAGACAAGCGGAACCACCAACCCCCACCCCTGGATTTGGTGAAAGACTGGAGTCTCACCAGATTGTGGGATTGACGTTCCAGTGTGTTGGATTTGTAATGGATTCACTGGTGCTTTCATGTGGAACTGCATCGTAAAAGGTGGCAGAGCAGAGGAGGATTGCGTCCCTTGCTTTTTATTTATTTCGTGGGGTGTGTGCGTCGCTGACAAGGCCAGCAATTGTTGCCCGTTCCTAACTGCCTTGGAACTGAGTGGCTGGTTGGGCCATTTCAGAGTACAACTAAGAGCCAAACACATTGCTGTGGGTCTGTGGACTCATATGTGGGCCAGATCAGGTGAGAATAGCTGATTTCCTTCCCTAAAGGACATTAGTGAACCAGATGGGTTTTTACAACGATCAGTTGTAGTTGTCTTGGTCGTCATTACTGAGACCAGCCTTCAATTCCAGATTTTACTCATTGAATTGAAGTTCCATCCTTTGAGCCCATGTCACCAGGGCATTTGCCTGGCTCTCTGGATTACTAGTCCAGCGACATCACCATCTCCTCAGTGACTTACATGTCACGTTAACCTCAGCATGTTTCTGGATGACTTTGAAGTAAGAATTTGTGCTGATGCAGCCAGTTCAATCCCAGCTGTTAAACATTTTGCCTTCTGACTGGTTTCTTTTCCAGTATATTATTTCAGGATCCTTCACAGTTGAGCTGAAGAGGAAGCCAAGCAGGTGGATTGTAAGTAACGATACGTTTGTGTCTCAAGTCAGGGTTAGAAGCAAGAACGTGCAATTGTTGTTTCCACTGGGAGCCTGTGCGATTTACAAACTATAAAAGCCAAAGTGGGGCGGGAGGGGGGTGAGAAATATCTTTACACAATGAGTTGTTGTTACCTGCAATGTGCTGCCTGAAAGGGCAATAAAGGTAGATTCAGTAGGAGCTTTCAAAAGAACAACTGGTTACATACTTGAAAAGCAAACATCTAGAGGACTGTGGCGAAAGAACAGGGAAGTGAATAACTCTACCAAAGGACTATGTTACCAACACTTTAAAGGTGTCTCCCCAAAGTTGCCCATGAACAAGGTATTTGTCTGTGTCTATGTATTTTCTTACCTGCGGAGTGAGAAATTCAATTTGAAATAACCCGGCAGCAAAGCCTTTTTATTAAAAAAAAGGTTAGTTTATTTCACTCTATTACTCTGGAAGTTTCCCAAGAAAAGATAAAGTTACTAACATATATACACACACCAAGATTAGTGTGAGGAATCTGTTTTTGGAAAATTTGAAGAACATTGAAGTTTGGACATTCTTCCTCCTGAGTTATTTTTTAAAAGTTTACAATATTACTTCAGAGCTGTGAGTATGCCATTTTTCAAGAAACCACAGGTTAACAGGTAGATTTGCAGTGGAGAACACCGAGAGAGGGAAGAGATACTTTATATATGTAAGTTAACAAAGAACTGCTGTTGCCAGGCCAAAGCCTCTCACTGACTGGTTAAAAACACCTGGCCTAAGAGAAGTGTTCTTTGAACATCTTAGTTGCTAAAACTCTCAGAGTGAGTGTGGGAGTGCCTTATAGAAGCAGGCTGCAAAAAAAAGACTCTCCCTCTTTCCCTCTAACAGCCCCAGCTTTGTGTTTACATGCGGTCTAGAGTGAGTTAAACATCCCTCAGAAACGTCCCATCAGGATAACCAATCTGTTTTATTTTGAAACTCTGCAAAGTTGTGATAATTAAGAGCCTTCAAGGACAGTTTCACCAACAAATCCACCTGAAAGAACCTCCAGAGCTATTATGACTAGAATTGTTAGGCCAACAGTGTCAGGATCTTTTCAAATTTTACCCTTTTGATAAGAAATGTTCCCATACTCTAGCCTCTATGGGGACTCTTGTTTGTTCTGAGAGTGTATGGAGTTTCAAATATCTTTCTTAAATAGGGGAAAATCATTACACTTCTAAACTACAACCGGTTTATTAACTTGTTTTAAAAAGTAGTTTGTTTCATAATAACGCTTTTACTGAAAGAAGCCTAATTAGACTCTTTTTATGTTAGGAATAACAGTGTCAAAAATAAACAAATGGCCAGTTTTGTGGGTGAATTAAACATTTAAACTATTGTTACAACTTGTGGAGAAGTGGGGCTAGAATTAACTGCGCACTCCTCCCATCTCGGTCCATAACACTAGTTAAGATTGAAGATAGAGTGATACTTATAAATGTAAATCAAGATGAGTCCATCTTTGGTGCAGACCTGATATATTTTGAAATCGAGGTGTTGCATTGTCTGAAGGGAAGGTCTTGAGGTTGTAGAGCAGTCTCTGCAGCTGCGATGGCTTCCACTGTCAAATTGCCAGAGGTTGCTTTAATATGTGAGCTTAATAGTTGGAATCAGGGTTTACAGGGAGCAGGTGCCTTACTTCTCAGCAAAGGACTTAGTTTCATACCCTTGCACCCTCACCTCAATGAATTTCAGGCTTGGCATGATGCTGAACTCTTCTTCTGCCGTCTTCATCTCCAGGCTCACTTCTTTGGGCAGGAGTCCTCTCCCCATTCAACGGATCCTTTCACCCACCTCCAATATTCTCCCTCCACCTGGACCCCTCCCTCTGGATTCTTACCTTCTCTTGATCTTTTCATTGAGAACTGTCGGCGCGACATTAGTCGTCTCAATTTCTCTGCTCCTCTCACCCATTCTAACCTGTCTCTCTCTGAACTTACTGCACTCCATTCTCTCAGGTCCAACCCTGACATTGTCATCAAACCCGCTGACAAGGGTGGTGCTGTTGTTGTCTGGCGCATTGACCTCTACCTCGCGGAGGCTGAGCGTCAACTCGCAGACACTTCCTCCTACCTCTCCCTGGACCATGACCCCACCACTGAACATCAAGCCATTGTTTCCAGGACTGTTACTGACCTCATCTCCTCTGGGGATCTCCCTCCCACAGCTTCCAACCTGATAGTCGCCCAACCTCGGACGGCCCGCTTCTATCTCCTACCCAAAATCCACAAATAGAACTGCCCTGGCAGACCGATCATGTCAGCCAGTTCCTGCCCCATGGAACTCATTTCTTGCTATCTTGACTCCCTTCTCTCTCCCCTTGTCCAGTCCCTTCCCACCTACATCCGTGATTCCTCTGACACCCTACATCATATCAACAATTTCCAGTTCCCTGGCCCCAATCGCCTTCTCTTCACCATGGACGTCCAATCCCTCTACACCTCCATCCCCCACCAGGATGGTCTGAGGGCCCTTAGCTTCTTCCTCGAACAGAGGCCCGAACAATCCCCATCCACCACTACTCTCCTCCGTCTGGCTGAACTTGTTCTCACGCTGAACAATTTCTCCTTCAACTCCACTCAATTCCTCCAAATAAAAGGTGTGGCTATGGGTACCTGCATGGGCCCCAGCTATGCCTGTCTCTTTATGGGGTATGTGGAACATTCCTTGTTCCAGTCCTACCCCGGCCCCTTCCACAACTCTTTCTCCGGTACATCGATGATTACTTCGGTGCTGCTTCATGCTCTCGTCGGGACTTGGAAAAATGTATTAATTTTGCTTCCAGTCTCCACCCCTCCATCATTTTCACGTGGTCTATCTCTGACACTTCCCTTCCCTTCCTTGACCTCTCTGTCTCAATCTCTGGTGATAGACTGTCCACCAATATCCATTACAAACCCACCGACTCCCACAGCTACCTCGACTACAGCTCCTCACACCCCGCTTCCTGTAAGGACTCCATCCTATTCTCTCAGTTCCTTCGCCTCCGTCGCATCTGTTCCGATGATGCTACCTTTAAAAACAGTTCCTCTGACATGTCCTCCTTCTTCCTTAACCGAGGTTTTCCACCCACGGTCGTTGACAGGGCCCTCAACCGTGTCCGGCCCATCTCCCGCGCATCCGCCCTCACGCCTTCTCCTCCCTCCCAGAAACATGATAGGGTCCCCCTTGTCCTCACTTATCACCCCACCAGCCTCCGCATTCAAAGGATCATCCTCCACCATTTCCGCCAACTCCAGCATGATGCCACCACCAAACACATCTTCCCTTCACCCCCCCCAGCAGCATTCCGTAGGGATCGTTCCCTCCGGGACACCCTGGTCCACTCCTCCATCGCCCCCTATTCCTCAACCCCCTCCTATGGCACCTCCCCATGCCCACGCAAAAGATGTAACACCTGCCCCTTCACTTCCTCTCTCCTCACCGTCCAAGGGCCCAAACACTCCTTTCAAGTGAAGCAGCATTTCACTTGCATTTCCCCCAACTTAGTCTACTGCATTCGTTGCTCCCAATGTGGTCTCCTCTACATTGGAGAGACCAAACGTAAACTGGGCGACCGCTTTGCAGAACACCCGCGGTCTGTCCGCAAGAATGACCCAAACCTCCCTGTCGCTTGCCATTTTAACACTCCACCCTGCTCTCTTGCCCACATGTCTGTCCTTGGCTTGCTGCATTGTTCCAGTGAAGCCCAACGCAAACTGGAGGAACAACACCTCATCTTCCGACTAGGCACCTTACAGCCTTCCGGTCTGAATATTGAATTCAACAACTTTAGGTCTTGAGCTCCCTCCCCCATCCCCACCCCCTTTCTGTTTCTTCCCCCTTCCTTTTGTCTTTTCCCATAAATTATATTTTTCCTTTCCCACCTATTTCCATTATTTTTAAATATTTTAAAATCTTTTATGCTCCCCCCACCCCCACTAGAGCTATACCTTGAGTGCCCTACCATCCATTCTTAATTAGCACATTCGTTTAGATAATATCACCAACTTTAACTTTAACACCTATGTGTTCTTTTGTTCTAAAAACAAAAAAACTGCAGATGCTGGAAATCCAAAACAAGAACAGAATTACCTGGAAAAACTCAGCAGGTCTGGCAGCATCGGCAGAGAAGAAAAGAGTTGACGTTTCGAGTCCTCATGACCCTTCGACAGAACTTGAGTTCGAGTCCAAGAAAGAGTTGAAATATAAGCTGGTTTAAGGTGTGTGTGTGGGGGGCGGAGAGATAGAGAGAGAGAGGTGGTTGTGTAGACAAACAAGCAGTGATAGAAGCAGATCATCAAAAGATGTCAACAACAATAGAACCCACCACCCCCACCTTAAACCAGCTTATATTTCACCCCTCTCCTAATATTCACTCAGTTCTGTCGAAGGGTCATGAGGACTCGAAACGTCAACTCTTCTCTTCTCCGCCGATGCTGCCAGACCTGCTGAGTTTTTACAGGTAATTCTGTTGTTGTTTTGAATTTCCAGCATCCGCAGTTTTTTTGTTTTTATTTCTGTGGGTCTGTCATTTCCGGTCCTTTTCAATGCCTCTTGCAGGCAAGCTAAGGTGGCAGCTGTTATCATGTGACCTGTGCAAAAACCCCAAGTTATTTCTCCAAATAAGGCAAGTTGTAATTTCATGACAGCTATCTGAAGTCTCCTCGCCCCTGCAGTGAGCTCAAGGTTGTTCAGACCTTAGAGTGGATTATCAGCAAGTGTCTTTGTGTTTGGAGGAAAAGCCATCAAGTCAATAAGTTTCTGTTTCCTGTTTTGGAACACTCGTTTAAAACTCAATGTATCTGTCCGAGGCTGCCCCCTCTCTGTCTGGCTGAAGGGGTTCAAAGCCAAACTAAAGAGAAACTCAAGTGACTCTTGGAGTCGATTTTGGAAACTTATTCCAAGGTTTACAAAATGTGACTTTCAAAACCGTTTTTTTCTAGAATAATATCATAAATGTACACCGTAACAGCTCGCCCTTCCATAATGGGTCAAATGGCCTCCTTCCATGTGATATCATTCTATGATTTTATGTTTTAACATATCTGCGTGACCAGTCCTGTTCAAATAGCACACCAAATAACATCATACAGCGTGTTCAACAATGGATGCAGAGAAACAGCAGTCAGAAGGAGGAGGGAGGATTCTCTAGACCAGAGTGAATAATAGAAGTTCCTCAGCCCCTCGCTCCCCACAAAAAAAACTGGGCACAGCAGAATTTTGGGACAAGTAAACCTGCCTCCTGCCCCTTCCAGAAAAGCTGTAATAAATAGCCAGTAATTGTGAGATTGATACTTTGGATCCTTTACACTATTGGAAGCATGATATGTTCTGTCCTGTCTTGTACTTAGATGAAGGCAGGACTATTTATGAACAGCGTCAGTGCTGTTGCAACAGCCATTGGAATCATTATATATTCCATCTCACTACTCTTTACACCAGCTCCTGAGCTTGTCCTTTTCTCCGTGAGTAAAATATTCCATCATTCTTACGTACAGTAGAAATTCTGCCTTATGTGTGTGATCTATATCGCACAATGTGCTCCCTTACAGGAAACACTTTAAGGAAATGAGTTATAACATTTTGTTATGTTTTAAGTTGATCTTAATGGAAATTCTTGTTATTAAAAAGGACCCAGGCCCTTCAAAAACTGGGACAAAATGGAATTAAAAATGAAAGACCTTGCATCCCATTGAACTTGTTCCTTCCATACCATGTATGTGATTGTCCTAACATTGACAGGACTGAACCCCAGACCACGTGTATATAATTCTCCTTACAAAGATTCTACAGCACAATTCAATTTTCAGACATTTAGATGTAGAAAATATCTGCTCGTTAGGAAACAAATGTTGCTCAAGCAGTGTGACAAAAATTAGACAGTAATCCAGGGTCCTGGCGAAACAACACTTCAATTTTAAAATGCTCATCCTTCTTTTCAAATCCCTCAACTGACACGCGCTCCTCCCTATCTCTGTAACCTCCTCCAGCCCCTACAACCCTACCTATCTCTGTAACGTCCTCCACCCCTACACCCCTCCCTATCTCTGTAACCTCTTCCAGCCCCCAACACCCCTCCCTATCTCTGTAACCTCCTCCAGCCCCTACACCCCTCCCTATCTCTAACCTCGTCCAGCAGATACAACCCTCCCTATCTCTGAAACCTCCTCCAGCCCCTACACATCTCCCGATCTCTGTAACCTCCTCCAGCCCCTACACCCCTCCCTATCTCAGTAACGTCCTCCAGCCCCTACACCCCTCCCTATCTCTGTAAACTCCTCTGGCCCCTACACCCCTCCCTATCTCTGTAACCTCGTCCAGCAGATACAACCCTCCCTATCTCTGCAAGCTCCTCCAGCCCCTACAACCCTCCCTATCTCTGTAACCTCCTCCACAGCCTACACCCATCCCTATCACTGTAACCTCCTGCAGCCCCTACACCCCTCCCTATCTCTGTAACCTCCTCCAGCCCCTACACCCCTCCCTATCTCTGTAACATCCCCCAGCCCCTACAACCCTCCCTACGTCTGTAACCTCCTCCAGCCCCTACACCCCTCCCTATCTCTCTAACCTCCTCCACCCCCTACAGCCCTCCCTATCTCTGTAACCTCCTCCAGCCCCAACACCCCTCCCTATCTCTGTAAACTTCTGTAGCCCCTACAAGCCTCCCTATCTCTGTAACCTCGTCCAGCAGATACAACCCTCCCTATCTCTGTAACCTCCTCCAGCCCCTACAACCCTCCCTATCTCTGTAACCTCCTCCAGACCCTACACCCATCCCTATCACTGTAACCTCCTCCAGCCCCTACACCCCTCCCTATCTCTGTAACCTCCTCCAGCCCCTACACACCTCCCTATCTCTGTAACGTCCTCCAGCTCCAACACACCTCCCTATCTATGTAACCTCCTCCAGCCCCTACACCCCTCCCTATCTCTGTAACATCCTCCAGCCCCTACAACCCTCCATACGTCTGTAACCTCCTCCAGCCCCTACACCCCTCCCTATCTCTCTAACCTCCTCCACCCCCTACAGCCCTCCCTATCTCTGTAACCGCCTCCAGCCCCTACAACCCTCCCTATCTCTGTAACCTCCTCCAGACCATACACCCCTCCCTAGCTATGTAACCTCCTCCAGCCCCTACACCCCTCCCTATCTCTGTAATCTCCTCCAGCACCTACAACCCTCCCTATCTCTGTAAGCTCCTCCAGACCCTACAGCCCTCCCTATCTCTGTAACCTCCTCCAGCCCCTACACTCCTCCCTATCTCTGTAACCTCCTCCAGCCCCTACACCCTTCCCGATCTCTGTAAGTTCCTCCAGCCCCGACAACCCTCCCTATCTCTGTAAAATCCTCCAGCCCCTACACCCCCTCCCTCTCTCTGTAACCTCCTCCAGCCTCCACAGCCCTCCCTATCTCTAAATTTCTGCAGCCCCTATACCCTTCCCGATCTCTGTAACATTCTCCAGCCTCAACACCCCTCCCTATCTCTGTAACCACATCCAGCCCCTACACCCCTCCCTAACTCTGTAACCACCTCCAGCCCCTACAACCCTCCCTATCTCTGTAACCTTCTCCAGCCCCTGCACCCCTCCCAATCTCTGTACCCTCCTCCAGCCCATGCACCCATCCCTATCTCTGTAAACTCCTCCAGCCCCTACACCCCTCCCTATCTCTGTTACATCCTCCAGCCCCTACAACCCTCCCTATCTCTGTATCCTCCTCCAGCCCCTACACCTCCCCCCTATCTCTGTAACCTCCTCCAGAGACTACAAACAAACCTATGTCTGTAACATCCTCCAGCCCCAACACCCCCTCCCTATCTCTGTAACCTCCTCCAGCCCCTACACCACTCCCTATCTCTGTAACCTCCTCCAGCCCCTACACCCCTCCCTATCTCTGTAACCTCTCCAGCCCCTACACCCCTCCCTATCTCTGTAATCTCGTCCAGCAGCTACAACCCTCCCTATCACTGTAACCTCCTCCAGCCCATACACCCCTCCCGATCTCTGTAACATCCTCCAGCCCCTACACCCCTCCCTATCTCTGTAACCTCCTCCAGCCCCTACAAACCTCCCTATCTCTGTAACCTCCTCCAGCCCCTACACCCCTCCATATCTCTGTAACCTCCTCCAGCCCATACAACCCTCCCAATCTCTGTAACCTCCTCCAGTGCCTACACCCCGCCCTATCTCTGTAACCTCCTCCAGTAACTACACCCCTCCCTATCTCTGTAACCTCCGCCAACCCCTACACCCCTCCCTATCTCCGTAACCTGCTCCAGCCCCTACACCCCTCCCTATCTCTGTAACCTCCTCCAGTCACTGCACACCTCCGTATCTCTGCAACCTCCTCCAGCACCTACAACCCTCCCTATCTCTGTAAGCCCCTCCAGCCCCTACACCCCTCCCTATCTCTGTAATCTCCTCCAGCACCTACAACCCTCCCTATCTCTGTAACCTCCTCCAGCCCCTACAACCCTCCCTATCTCTGTAACCACCTCCAGCCCCTACACCCTTCCCTATCTCTGTAAGTTCCTCTAGCCCCTACACCCCTCCCTATCTCTTTAACCTCCTACAGCCCCTACACCCCCTCCCGCTCTCTGTAACCTCCTCCACCCTCCACAGACCTCCCTATCTCTGTAAACTTCTGCAGCCCCTACACCCCTCCCGATCTCTGTAACATTCTCCAGCCTCAACACCCCTCCCTATCTCTGTAACCACATCCAGCCCCTACAACCCTCACTATCTCTGTATCCTCCTCCAGCCCCGACACCTCCCCACTATCTCTGTAACCTCCTCCAGAGACTACAAACAAACCTATCTCTGTAACCTCCTCCAGCCCCTACACCACTCCCTATCTCTGTAACCTCCTCCAGCCCCTACACCCCCCCCTATCACTGTAAACTCCTCTGGCCCCTACACCCCTCCCTATCTCTGTAACCTCCTCCAGCCCCTACACCCCTCCCTATCTCTGTAAACTCCTCTGGCCCCTACACCCCTCCCTATCTCTGCAACCTCGTCCAGCAGCTATAGCCATCCCTATCTCTGTGAACTTCTCCAGCCTCTACAGCCCTCCCTATCTCTGTAACCTCCTCCAGCCCCTACACCCCTCCCTAGCTATGTAACCTCCTCCAGCCCCGACAGCCCTCCCCATCTCTGTAACCTCCTCCAGCCCCTACACCCCTCCCTATCTCTGTTACATCCTCCAGCCCCTACACCTCTCCCTATCTCTGTAACCTCCTCCAGCCCTTACAACCCTCCCTATCTCTGTAACCTCCTCCAGCCCCTACAACCCTCCCTATCTCTGTAACCTTCTCCAGCCCCTGCACCCCTCCCTATCTCTGTAAGTTCCTCCAGCCCCTACAACCCTCCCTATCTCTGTAAAATCCTCCAGCCCCTACACCCCTCCCTATCTCGGTAACCTCATCCAGCAGCTACAACCCTCCCTATCTCTGTAACCTCCTCGAGACCATACACCCCTCCCTAGCTATGTAACCTCCTCCAGCCCCGACAGCCCTCCCCATCTCTGTAACATCCTCCAGCCCCTACACCCCTCCCTATCTCTGTTATATCCTCCAGCCCCTACACCCCTCCCTATCTCTGTAACCTCCTCCAGTGCCTACACCCCGCCCTATCTCTGTAACCTCCTCCAGTAACTACACCCCTCCCTATCTCCGTAACCTGCTCCAGCCCCTACACCCCTCCCTATCTCTGTAACCTCCTCCAGTCACTGCACACCTCCGTATCTCTGCAACCTCCTCCAGCACCTACAACCCTCCCTATCTCTGTAAGCCCCTCCAGCCCCTACACCCCTCCCTATCTCTGTAATCTCCTCCAGCACCTACAACCCTCCCTATCTCTGTAAGCTCCTCCAGACCCTACAGCCCTCCCTATCTCAGTAACCTCCTCCAGCCCCTACAACCCTCCCTATCTCTGTAACGTCCTCCAGCCCCTGCAACCCTCCCTATCTCTGTAACCACCTCCAGCCCCTACACCCTTCCCTATCTCTGTAAGTTCCTCTAGCCCCTACAACCCTCCCAATCTCTGTAAACTTCTGCAGCCTCAACACCCCTCCCTATCTCTGTAACCTTCTCCCGGCTCCTACACCCATCCCTATCTCTGTAACCTCCTCCAGCCCCTACAACCCTCCCTATCTCTGTAACCTTCTCCAGCCGCTGCACCCCTCCCTAACTCTGTAACCTCCTCCAGTACCTACAACCCTCCCTATCTCTGTAAGCTCCTCCAGACCCTACAGCCCTCCCTATCTCAGTAACCTCCTCCAGCCCCTACAACCCTCCCTATCTCTGTAACCTTCTCCAGCCCCTACAACCCTCCCTATCTCTGTAACCACCTCCAGCCCCTACACCCTTCCCTATCTCTGTAAGTTCCTCTAGCCCCTACACCCCTCCCTATCTCTTCAACCTCCTACAGCCCCTACACCCCCTCCCTCTCTCTGTAACCTCCTCCAGCCTCCACAGCCCTCCCTATCTCTGTAACATCCTCCAGCCCCGACACCCCTCCCTATCTCTGTAACATCCTCCAGCCCCAACAACCCTCCCTATCTCTGTAACCTTCTCCCGGCTCCTACACCCCTCCCTATCTCTGTAACCTCCTCCAGCCCCTACAACCCTCCCTATCTCTGTAACCTTCTCCAGCCGCTGCACCCCTCCCTATCTCTGTAACCTCCTCCAGCCCATGCACCCATCCCTATCTCTGTAACCTCCTCCAGCCCCTACAACCCTCCCTATCTCTGTAACCTCCTCCAGCCTCTACACCCCTCCCTATCTCTGTAACCTCCTCCAGCCCCTACAACCCTCCCTATCTCTGTAACCTCCTCCAGCCCCTACAACCCTCCCTATCTCTGTAACCTCCTCCAGCCTCTACACCCCTCCCTATCTCTGTAACCTCCTCCAGCCCCTACAACCCTCCCTATCTCTGTAACCTCCTCCAGCCCCTACAACCCTCCCTATCTCTGGAACCTCCTCCAGCCCCGACACCCCTCCCTATCTCTGTAACCTCCTCCAGCCCCTACACCCCTCCCTATCTCTGTAAATTCCTCTGGCCCCCTACACCCCTCCCTATCTCTGTAACCTCGTCCAGCAGCTACAACCCTCTCTATCTCTGTAACCTCCTCCAGACCATACACCCCTCCCTAGCTCTGTAACCTCCTCCAGCCCCTACAGCCCTCCCCATCTCTGTAACCTCCTCCAGCCCCTACACCCCTCCCTATCTCTGTTACATCCTCCAGCCCCTACACCCCTCCCTATCTCTGTAACCTCCTCCAGCCCCTACACCCCTCCCTATCTCTGTAAACTCCTCTGGCCCCTACAGCCATCCCTATCTCTGTGAACTTCTCCAGCCTCTACAGCCCTCCCTATCTCTGTAACCTCCTCCAGCCCCTACAGCCATCCCTATCTCTGTGAACTTCTCCAGCCTCTACAGCCCTCCCTATCTCTGTAACCTCCTCCAGCCCCTACAACCCTCCCTATCTCTGTAACATCCTCCAGCCCCTTCAACCCTCCCGATCTCTGTAACATTCTCCTGCCTCTACACCCCTCCCTATCTCTGTAAACTCCTCCAGCCCCTACACCCCACCCCATCCCTGTAACCTCCTCCAGCCCCTACAGCCCTCACTATCTCTGTAACCTCCTCCAGCCCCTACACCCCTCCCTATCTCTGTAAACTCCTCCAGCCCCTACACCCCTCCCTATCTCTGTAACCTCCTCCAGCCCTTACAACCCTCCCTATCTCTGTAACCTCCACCAGCCCCTACACCCCTCCCTATCGCTGCAACCACATCCAGCCCCTACAACCCTCCCTATCTCTGTAACATCCTCCAGCCCCTGCAACCCTCCCTATCTCTGTAACCTTCTCCCGGCTCCTACACCCCTCCCAATCTCTGTGAACTTCTCCAGCCTCTACAGCCCTCCCTATCTCTGTAACCTCCTCCAGCCCCTACACCCCTCCCTATCTCTGTAAACTTTTGCAGCCCCTATACCCCTCCCGAACTCTGTAACATTCTCCTGCCTCTACACCCCTCCCGATCTCTGTAAACTCCTCCAGCCCCTACAACCCTCCCTATCTCTATAACCTCCTCCAGACCAGACACCCCTCCCTATCTCAGTAACCTCCTCCAGCCCCTACACCCCTCCCTATCTCTGTAACCTCCTCCAGCCCCTACACCCCTCCCTATATCTGAAACCTCCTCCAGACCATACACCCCTCCCAAGCGATGTAACCTCCTCCAGCCCCTACACCCGTCCCCATCCCTGTAACCTCCTCCAGCCCCTACAGCCCTCCCTATCACTGTAACCTCCTCCAGCCCCTACACCCCTCCCTATATCTGAAACCTCCTCCAGCCCCTACACCCCTCCCTATATCTGAAACCTCCTCCAGACCATACACCCCTCCCAAGCGATGCAACCTCCTCCAGCCCCTACACCCGTCCCCATCCCTGTAACCTCCTCCAGCCCCTACAGCCCTCCCTATCACTGTAACCTCCTCCAGCCCCTACACCCCTCCCTATCTCTGTAACCTCCTCCAGCCCTTACAACCCTCCCTATCTCTGTAACCTCCTCCAGCCCCTACACCCCTCCCTATCGCTGTAACCACATCCAGCCCCTACAAACCTCCCTATCTCTGTAACATCCCCCAACCCCTACACCCCTCCCATTCTCTGTAACCTCCTCCAGCCCCTAAACCACTCCCTATCTCTGTAACCTCCACCAACCCCTACAACCCTCCCTATCTCTGTAACCTCCTCCAGCCCCTAAACCACTCCCTATCTCTGTAACCTCCACCAACCCCTACACCACTCCCTATCTCCGTAACCTCCTCCAGACTATAAACCCCTCACTATCTCTGTAACCTCCTCCAGCCCCTACACCCCTCCCTATCTCTGTAACCTCCTCCAGACTATAAACCCCTCCCTATCACTGTAACCTCCTCCAGCTCCTACACCCCACCCTATCTCTGAACCTCCTCCAGCACCTACAAACCTCCCTATCTTTGTAACCTCTTCCAGACCATACACCCCTTCCTATCTCAGTAACCTCCTCCAGCCCCTACAACCCTCCCTATATCTGAAACCTCCTCCAGACCATACACCCCTCCCTAGCTATGTAACCTCCTCCAGCCCCTTCAACCCTCCCCATCCCTGTAACCTCCTCCATCCCCTACAGCCCTCCCTATCTCTGTAACCTCCTCCAGCCCCTACACCCCTCCCTATCTCTGTAACCTCCTCCAGCCCTTACAACCCTCCCTATCTCTGTAACCTCCAGTAGCCCCTACACCCCTCCCTATCGCTGTAACCACATCCAGCCCCTACAACCCTCCCTATCTCTGTAACATCCTCCAGCCCCTACAACCCTCCCTCTCTCTGTAACCTTCTCCTGGCTCCTACACCCCTCCCTAACTCTGTAACCTCCTCCAGCCCCTACAACCCTCCCTATCTCTGTAACCTTCTCCAGCCCCTGCACCCCTCCCTATCTCTGTACCCTCCTCCAGCCCATGCACCCATCCCTATCTCTGTAACCTCCTCCAGCCCCTACAACCCTCCCTATCTCTGTAACCTCCTCCAGCCCCTACAACCCTCTCTATCTCTGTATCCTCCTCCAGCCCCTACACCTCGCCCCTATCTCTGTAACCTCCTCCAGAGACTACAAACAAACCGATGTCTGTAACGTCCTCCAGCCCCTCCACCCCCTCCCTCTCTGTGTAACCTCCTCCAGCCTCCACAGCCCTCCCTATCTCTGTAAATTTCTGCAGCCCCTATACCCCTCCTGATCTCTGTAACATTCTCCAGCCTCAACACCCCTCCCTATCTCTGTAACCACATCCAGCCCCTACAACCCTCCCTATCTCTGTAACATCCTCCAGACTATAAACCCCTCACTATCTCTGTAACCTCCTCCAGCCCCTACACCCCGCCCTATCTCTGTAACCTCCTCCAGACTATAAACCCCTCCCTATCACTGTAACCTCATCCAGCTCCTACACCCCTCCCTATCTCTGTAACCTCCTCCAGCACCTACAAACCTCCCTATCTTTGTAACCTCTTCCAGACCCTACAACCCTCCCTATCTCTGTAACCTCCACCAGCCCCTACACCCCTCCCTATCGCTGTAACCACATCCAGCCCCTACAACCCTCCCTAACTCTGTAACATCCTCCAGCCCCTACAACCCTCCCTATCTCTGTAACCTTCTCCCGGCTCCTACACCCCTCCCAATCTCTGTAACCTCCTCCAGCCCCTACAACCCTCCCTATCTCTGTAACCTCCTCCAGCCCCTGCACCCCTCCCTATCTCTGTAACATCCTCCAGCCCCTACACCCATCCCTATCTCTGTAACCTACTCCAGCCCCTACAAACCTCCCTATCTCTGTAACCTCCTCCAGCCCCTACACCCCTCCCTATCTCTGTAACCTCCTCCAGCCCCTACAACCCTCCCGATCTCTGTAAGTTCCTCTAGCCCCTACAACCCTCCCCATCTCTTTAACCTCCTACAGCCCCTACACCCCCTCCCTCTCTCTGTAACCTCCTCCAGCCTCCACAGCCCTCCCTATCTCTGTAAACTTCTGCAGCCCCTATACCCCTCCCGATCTCTGTAACATTCTCCAGCCTCAACACCCCTCCCTATCTCTGTCACCACATCCAGCACCTGCAACCCTCCCTATCTCTGTAACATCCTCCAGCCCCTACACCCCTCCCTATCTCTGTAACATCCTCCAGCCCCAACAACCCTCCCTATCTCTGTAACCTTCTGCAGCCCCTATACCCCTCCCGATCTCTGTAACATTCTCCAGCCTCAACACCCCTCCCTCTCTCTGTAACCACATCCAGCCCCTACAACCCTCCCTATCTCTGTAACATCCTCCAGCCCCTACAAACCTCCCTATCTCTGTAACCTTCTCCTGGCTCCTACACCCCTCCCTAACTCTGTAACCTCCTCCAGCCCCTACAACCCTCCCTATCTCTGTAACCTTCTCCAGCCCCTGCACCCATCCCTATCTCTGTAACCTCCTGGAGCCCCTACAACCCTCCCTATCTCTGTAAACTCCTCCAGCACCTACACCCCTCCCTATCCCTGTAACCTCCTCCAGCCCCTACAACCCTCCCTATCTCTGTAAACTCCTCCAGCCCCTACACCTCCCCCCTATCTCTGTAACCTCCTCCAGAGACTACAAAGAAACCTATGTCTGTAACGTCCTCCAGCCCCTACACCCCCTCCCTATTTCTGTAACCTCCTCCAGCCCCTACAGCCCTCCCCATCTCTGTAACCTCCTCCAGCCCCTACACCCCTCCCTATCTCTGTTACATCCTCCAGCCCCTACAGCCATCCCTATCTCTGTGAACTTCTCCAGCCTCGACAACCCTCCCTATCTCTGTAACATCCTCCAGCCCCTACAACCCTCCCGATCTCTGTAACATTCTCCTGCCTCTACACCCCTCCCTATCTCTGTAAACTCCTCCAGCCCCTACAACCCTCCCTATCTCTACAACCTCCTCCAGACCATACACCCCTCCCTATCTCAGTAACCTCCTCCAGCCCCTACAACCCTCCCTATATCTGAAACCTCCTCCAGACCATACACCCCTCCCTAGCTATGTAACCTCCTCCAGCCCCTACACCCCTCCCCATCCCTGTAACCTCCTCCAGCCCCTACAGCCCTCCCTATCTCTGTAACCTCCTCCAGCCCCTACACCCCTCCATATCTCTGTAACCTCCTCCAACCTTTACACCCCTCCCTATCTCTGTAACATCCTCCAGCCCCAACAAAACTCCCTGTCTCTGTAACCTCCTCCAGCCCCTACAACCCTCCCTATCTCTGTAACCTCCTCCAGCACCTACACCCCTCCCTATCTCTGTACCCTCCTCCAGCCCATGCACCCATCCCTATCTCTGTAACCTCCCCCAGCCCCTACAACCCTCCCTATCTCTGTAAACTCCTCCAGCCCCGACACCCCTCCCTATCCCTGTAACCTCCTCCAGCCCCTACAACCCTCCCTATCTCTGTAAACTCCTCCAGCCCCTACACCTCCCCCCTATCTCTGTAACCTCCTCCAGAGACTACAAACAAACCAATGTCTGTAACGTCCTCCAGCCCCTACACCCCTCCCTATCTCTGTAACCTCCTCCCGCCCCTACACCACTCCCTATCTCTGTAACCTCCTCCAGCCCCTACAACGCTCCCATTCTCTGTAACCTCCTCCAGCCCCTAAACCACTCCCTATCTCTGTAACCTCCACCAACCCCTACACCGCTCCCTATCTCCGTAACCTCCTCCAGACTATAAACCCCTCCCTATCACTGTAACCTCCTCCAGCTCCTACACCCCTCCCTATCTCTGTAACCTCCTCCAGCACCTACAAACCTCCCTATCTTTGTAACCTCTTCCAGACCCTACAGCCCTCCTTATCTCTGTAACCTCCTCCAGCCCCTACAACCCTCCCTATCTCTGTCACCTCCTCCAGGCCCTACAACACTCCCTATCTCTGTAACCTCCTCCAGCCCCTACACCCCGCCCTATCTCTGTAATCTCCTCCAGTAACTACACCCATCCCTATCTCTGTAACCTCTGGCAACCCCTACACCCCTCCCTATCTCCGTGAACTGCTCCAGCCCCTACACCCCTCCCTGTCTCTGTAACGTCCTCCAGTCACTACACACCTCCGTATCTCTGCAACCTCCTCCAGACGATAAATCCCTCCCTATCTCTGTAACCACCTCCAGCCCCGACACCCCTCCCTATCTCTGGAATCTCCTCCAGCCCCTACAACCCTCCCTATCCCTGTCACCTCCTCCAGCCCCTACAACCCTCCCTATCTCTGTAACCTCCTCCACCCCCTACAACCCTCCCGATCTCTGTAACCACCTCCAGCCCCTACACCCTTCCCTATCTCTGTAAGTTCCTCTAGCCCCTACAACCCTCCCTATCTCTTTAACCTCCTACAGCCCCTACACCCCCTCCCTCTCTCTTTAACCTCTTCCAGCCTCCACAGCCCTCCCTATCTCTGTAAACTTCTGCAGCCCCATACTCCTCCCGATCTCTGTAACCTCCTCCAGCCCCTACACTCCTCCCTATCTCTGTAACCTCCTCCAGCCCCTACACCCTTCCCTATCTCTGTAAGTTCCTCCCGCCCCTACAACCCTCCCTATCTCTGTAAAAACCTCCAGCCCCTACACCCCCTCCCTCTCTCTGTAACCTTCCCCAGCCCCTATACCCCTCCCGATCTCTGTAACATTCTCCAGCCTCAACACCCCTCCCTATCTCTGTAACCTTCTCCTGGCTCCTACACCCCTCCCTATCTCTGTAACATCCTCCAGCCCCCACAACCCTCCCTATCTCTGTAACCTTCTCCAGCCCCTGCACCCCTCCTATCTCTGTACCCTCCTCCAGCCCATGCACCCATCCCTATCTCTGTAACCACATCCAGCCCCTACAACCCTCCCTATCTCTGTAACATCCCCCAGCCCCTACAAACCTCCCTATCTCTGTAACCTTCTCCAGCCCCTGCACCCCTCCCTATCTCTGTACCCTCCTCCAGAGACTACAAACAAACCTATGTCTGTAACGTCCTCCAGCCCCTACACCCCCTCCCTATCTCTGTAACCTCCTCCAGCCCCTACAGCCCTCCCCATCTCTGTAACATCCTCCAGCCCTCTACACCCCTCCCCATCTCTGTAACCTCCTCCAGCCCCTACACTCCTCCCTATCTCTGTTACATCCTCCAGCCCCTACACCCCTCCCTATCTCTGTAACCTCCTCCAACCCCTACACCCCTCCCTATCTCTGTAAACTCCTCTGGCCCCTACACCCCTCCCTATCTCTGTCACCTCCTCCAGCCCCTACAGCCATCCCTATCTCTGTGAACTTCTCCAGCCTCTACATCCCTCCCTATCCCTGTAACCTCCTCCAGCCCCTACAACCCTCCCTATCTCTGTAACATCCTCCAGCCCCTACAACCCTCCCGATCTCTGTAACATTCTCCTGCCTCTACACCCCTCCCTATCTCTGTAAACTCCTCCAGCCGCTACAACCCTCCCTATCTCTACAACCTCCTCCAGACCATACACCCCTCCCTATCTCAGTAACCTCCTCCAGCCCCTACAACCCTCCATATATCTAAAACCTCCTCCAGACCATACACCCCTCCCTAGCTATGTAACCTCCTCCAGCCCCTACACCCCTCCCCATCCCTGTAACCTCCTCCAGCCCCTACAGCCCTCCCTATCTCTGTAACCTCCTCCAGCCCCTACACCCCTCCATATCTCTGTAACCTCCTCCAGCCTTTACAAACCTCCCTATCTCTGTAACCTCCACCAGCCCCTACACCCCTCCCTATCGCTGTAACCACATCCAGCCCCTACAACCCTCCCTATCTCTGTAACATCCTCCAGCCCCTACAACCCTCCCTATCTCTGTAACCTTCTCCCGGCTCCTACACCCCTCCCAATATCTGTAACCTCCTCTAGCCCCTACAACCCTCCCTATCTCTGTAACCTCCTACAGCCCCTACACCCCCTCCCTCTCTCTGTAACCTCCTCCAGCCTCCACAGCCCTCCCTATCTCTGTAAACTTCTGCAGCCCCTATACCCCTCCCGATCTCTGTAACATCCTCCTGCCCCTACACCCCTCCCTATCTCTGTAACATCCTCCAGCCCCAACAAAACTCCCTATCTCTGTAACCTTCTCCAGCCCCTGCACCCCTCCCTATCTCTGTACCCTCCTCCAGCCCATGCACCCATCCCTATCTCTGTAACCTCCTCCAGCCCCTACAACCCTCCCTATCTCTGTAAACTCCTCCAGCCCCGACACCCCTCCCTATCCCTGTAACCTCCTCCAGCCCCTACTACCCTCCCTATCTCTGTAAACTCCTCCAGCCCCTACACTTCCCCCCATCTCTAACCTCCTCCAGAGACTACAAACAAACCTATTTCTGTAACCTCCACCAACCCCTACACCGCTCCCTATCTCCGTAACCTCCTCCAGACTATAAACCCCTCACTATCTCTGTAACCTCCTCCAGCCCCTACACCCCTCCCTATCTCTGTAACCTCCTCCAGACTATAAACCCCTCCCTATCACTGTAACCTCCTCCAGCTCCTACACCCCTCCCTATCTCTGTAACCTCCTCCAGCACCTACAAACCTCCCTATCTTTGTAACCTCTTCCAGACCCTACAACCCTCCCTATCTCTGTAACCTCCACCAGCCCCTACACCCCTCCCTATCGCTGTAACCACATCCAGCCCCTACAACCCTCCCTAACTCTGCAACATCCTCCAGCCCCTACAACCCTCCCTATCTCTGTAACCTTCTCCCGGCTCCTACACCGCTCCCAATCTCTGTAACCTCCTCCAGCCCCTACAACCCTCCCTATCTCTGTAACCTCCTCCAGCCCCTGCACCCCTCCCTATCTCTGTAACCTCCTCCAGCCCCTACAACCCTCCCGATCTCTGTAAGTTCCTCTAGCCCCTACAACCCTCCCTATCTCTTTAACCTCCTACAGCCCCTACACCCCCTCCCTCTCTCTGTAACCTCCTCCAGCCTCCACAGCCCTCCCTATCTCAGTAAACTTCTGCAGCCCCTCTACCCCTCCCGATCTCTGTAACATTCTCCAGCCTCAACACCCCTCCCTATCTCTGTCACCACATCCAGCCCCTGCAACCCTCCCTATCTCTGTAACATCCTCCAGCCCCTACACCCCTCCCTATCTCTGTAACATCCTCCAGCCCCAACAACCCTCCCTATCTCTGTAACCTTCTGCAGCCCCTATACCCCTCCCGATCTCTGTAACATTCTCCAGCCTCAACACCCCTCCCTATCTCTGTAACCACATCCAGCCCCTACAACCCTCCCTATCTCTGTAACATCCTCCAGCCCCTACAAACCTCCCTATCTCTGTAACCTTCTCCTGGCTCCTACACCCCTCCCTAACTCTGTAACCTCCTCCAGCCCCTACAACCCTCCCTATCTCTGTAACCTTCTCCAGCCCCTGCACCCATCCCTATCTCTGTAACCTCCTCGAGCCCCTACAACCCTCCCTATCTCTGTAAACTCCTCCAGCCCCTACACCCCTCCCTATCCCTGTAACCTCCTCCAGCCCCGACAGCCATCCCTATCTCTGTGAACTTCTCCAACCTCTACAACCCTCCCTATCTCTGTAACATCCTCCAGCCCCTACAACCCTCCCGATCTCTGTAACATTCTCCTGCCTCTACACCCCTCCCTATCTCTGTAAACTCCTCCAGCCCCTACAACCCTCCCTATCTCTACAACCTCCTCCAGACCATACACCCCTCCCTATCTCAGTAACCTCCTCCAGCCCCTACAACCCTCCCTATATCTGAAACCTCCTCCAGACCATACACCCCTCCCTAGCTATGTAACCTCCTCCAGCCCCTACACCCCTCCCCATCCCTGTAACCTCCTCCAGCCCCTACAGCCCTCCCTATCTCTGTAACCTCCTCCAGCCCCTACAACCCTCCCGATCTCTGTAACATCCTCCAGCCCCTGCACCCCTCCCTATCTCTGCAACATCCTCCAGCCCCTACACCCATCCCTATCTCTGTAACCTCCTCCAGCCCCTACAAACCTCCCTATCTCTGTAACCTCCTCCAGCACCTACACCCCTCCCTATCTCTGTAACCTCCTCCAGCCCCTACAACCCTCCCGATCTCTGTAAGTTCCTCTAGCCCCTACAACCCTCCCTATCTCTTTAACCTCCTACAGCCCCTACACCCCCTTCCTTTCTCTGTAACCTCCTCCAGCCTCCACAGCCCTCCCTATCTCTGTAAACTTCTGCAGCCCCTATACCCCTCCCGATCTCTGTAACATTCTCCAGCCTCAACACCCCTCCCTATCTCTGTAACCTTCTCCCGGCTCCTACACCCCTCCCTATCTCTGTAACATCCTCCAGCCCCAACAAAACTCCCTGTCTCTGTAACCTCCTCCAGCCCCTACAACCCTCCCTATCTCTGTAACCTCCTCCAGCACCTACACCCCTCCCTATCTCTGTACCCTCCTCCAGCCCATGCAGCCATCCCTATCTCTGTAACCTCCCCCAGCCCCTACAACCCTCCCTATCTCTGTAAACTCCTCCAGCCCCGACACCCCTCCCGATCCCTGTAACCTCCTCCAGCCCCTACACCCCTCCCTATCTCTGTAACCTCCTCCCGCCCCTACACCACTCCCTATCTCTGTAACCTCCTCCAGCCCCTACAACGCTCCCATTCTCTGTAACCTCCTCCAGCCCCTAAACCACTCCCTATCTCTGTAACCTCCACCAACCCCTACACCGCTCCCTATCTCCGTAACCTCCTCCAGACTATAAACCCCTCCCTATCACTGTAACCTCCTCCAGCTCCTACACCCCTCCCTATCTCTGTAACCTCCTCCAGCACCTACAAACCTCCCTATCTTTGTAACCTCTTCCAGACCCTACAGCCCTCCTTATCTCTGTAACCTCCTCCAGCCCCTACAACCCTCCCTATCTCTGTCACCTCCTCCAGGCCCTACAACACTCCCTATCTCTGTAACCTCCTCCAGCCCCTACACCCCTCCTTATCTCTGTAACCTCCTCCAGCCCATACAACCCTCCCAATCTCTGTAACCTCCTCCAGTCCCTACACCCCGCCCTATCTCTGTAATCTCCTCCAGTAACTACACCCATCCCTATCTCTGTAACCTCTGGCAACCCCTACACCCCTCCCTATCTCCGTGAACTGCTCCAGCCCCTACACCCCTCCCTGTCTCTGTAACGTCCTCCAGTCACTACACACCTCCGTATCTCTGCAACCTCCTCCAGACGATAAATCCCTCCCTATCTCTGTAACCACCTCCAGCCCCGACACCCCTCCCTATCTCTGGAATCTCCTCCAGCCCCTACAACCCTCCCTATCCCTGTCACCTCCTCCAGCCCCTACAACCCTCCCTATCTCTGTAACCTCCTCCACCCCCGACAACCCTCCCGATCTCTGTAACCACCTCCAGCCCCTACACCCTTCCCTATCTCTGTAAGTTCCTCTAGCCCCTACAACCCTCCCTATCTCTTTAACCTCCTACAGCCCCTACACCCCCTCCCTCTCTCTTTAACCTCCTCCAGCCTCCACAGCCCTCCCTATCTCTGTAAACTTCTGCAGCCCCATACTCCTCCCGATCTCTGTAACCTCCTCCAGCCACTACACTCCTCCCTATCTCTGTAACTTCCTCCAGCCCCTACACCCTTCCCTATCTCTGTAAGTTCCTCCCGCCCCTACAACCCTCCCTATCTCTGTAAAATCCTCCAGCCCCTACACCCCCTCCCTCTCTCTGTAACCTTCCCCAGCCCCTATACCCCTCCCGATCTCTGTAACATTCTCCAGCCTCAACACCCCTCCCTATCTCTGTAACCTTCTCCCGGCTCCTACACCCCTCCCTATCTCTGTAACATCCTCCAGCCCCAACAAAACTCCCTGTCTCTGTAACCTCCTCCAGCCCCTACAACCCTCCCTATCTCTGTAACCTCCTCCAGCACCTACACCCCTCCCTATCTCTGTACCCTCCTCCAGCCCATGCAGCCATCCCTATCTCTGTAACCTCCCCCAGCCCCTACAACCCTCCCTATCTCTGTAAACTCCTCCAGCCCCGACACCCCTCCCGATCCCTGTAACCTCCTCCAGCCCCTACACCCCTCCCTATCTCTGTAACCTCCTCCCGCCCCTACACCACTCCCTATCTCTGTAACCTCCTCCAGCCCCTACAACGCTCCCATTCTCTGTAACCTCCTCCAGCCCCTAAACCACTCCCTATCTCTGTAACCTCCACCAACCCCTACACCGCTCCCTATCTCCGTAACCTCCTCCAGACTATAAACCCCTCCCTATCACTGTAACCTCCTCCAGCTCCTACACCCCTCCCTATCTCTGTAACCTCCTCCAGCACCTACAAACCTCCCTATCTTTGTAACCTCTTCCAGACCCTACAGCCCTCCTCATCTCTGTAACCTCCTCCAGCCCCTACAACCCTCCCTATCTCTGTCACCTCCTCCAGGCCCTACAACACTCCCTATCTCTGTAACCTCCTCCAGCCCCTACACCCCTCCTTATCTCTGTAACCTCCTCCAGCCCATACAACCCTCCCAATCTCTGTAACCTCCTCCAGTCCCTACACCCCGCCCTATCTCTGTAATCTCCTCCAGTAACTACACCCATCCCTATCTCTGTAACCTCTGGCAACCCCTACACCCCTCCCTATCTCCGTGAACTGCTCCAGCCCCTACACCCCTCCCTGTCTCTGTAACGTCCTCCAGTCACTACACACCTCCGTATCTCTGCAACCTCCTCCAGACGATAAATCCCTCCCTATCTCTGTAACCACCTCCAGCCCCGACACCCCTCCCTATCTCTGGAATCTCCTCCAGCCCCTACAACCCTCCCTATCCCTGTCACCTCCTCCAGCCCCTACAACCCTCCCTATCTCTGTAACCTCCTCCACCCCCGACAACCCTCCCGATCTCTGTAACCACCTCCAGCCCCTACACCCTTCCCTATCTCTGTAAGTTCCTCTAGCCCCTACAACCCTCCCTATCTCTTTAACCTCCTACAGCCCCTACACCCCCTCCCTCTCTCTTTAACCTCCTCCAGCCTCCACAGCCCTCCCTATCTCTGTAAACTTCTGCAGCCCCATACTCCTCCCGATCTCTGTAACCTCCTCCAGCCACTACACTCCTCCCTATCTCTGTAACTTCCTCCAGCCCCTACACCCTTCCCTATCTCTGTAAGTTCCTCCCGCCCCTACAACCCTCCCTATCTCTGTAAAATCCTCCAGCCCCTACACCCCCTCCCTCTCTCTGTAACCTTCCCCAGCCCCTATACCCCTCCCGATCTCTGTAACATTCTCCAGCCTCAACACCCCTCCCTATCTCTGTAACCTTCTCCTGGCTCCTACACGCCTCCCTATCTCTGTAACATCCTCCAGCCCCAACAACCCTCCCTATCTCTGTAACCTTCTCCAGCCCCTGCACCCCTCCTATCTCTGTACCCTCCTCCAGCCCATGCACCCATCCCTATCTCTGTAACCTCCTCCAGCCCCTACAACCCTCCCTATCTCTGTAAACTCCTCCAGCCCCTACACCCCTCCCTATCTCTGTAACCTCCTCCAGAGACTACAAACAAACCGATGTCTGTAACGCCCTCCAGCCCCTACACCCCCTCCCTCTCTCTGTAACCTCCTCCAGCCTCCACAGCCCTCCCTATCTCTGTAAACTTCTGCAGCCCCTCTACCCCTCCCGATCTCTGTAACATTCTCCAGCCTCAACACCCCTCCCTATCTCTGTCACCACATCCAGCCCCTGCAACCCTCCCTATCTCTGTAACATCCTCCAGCCCCTACACCCCTCCCTATCTCTGTAACATCCTCCAGCCCCAACAACCCTCCCTATCTCTGTAACCTTCTGCAGCCCCTATACCCCTCCCGATCTCTGTAACATTCTCCAGCCTCAACACCCCTCCCTATCTCTGTAACCACATCCAGCCCCTACAACCCTCCCTATCTCTGTAACATCCTCCAGCCCCTACAAACCTCCCTATCTCTGTAACCTTCTCCTGGCTCCTACACCCCTCCCTAACTCTGTAACCTCCTCCAGCCCCTACAACCCTCCCTATCTCTGTAACCTTCTCCAGCCCCTGCACCCATCCCTATCTCTGTAACATCCTCCAGCCCCTACAAACCTCCCTATCTCTGTAACCTTCTCCTGGCTCCTACACCCCTCCCTAACTCTGTAACCTCCTCCAGCCCCTACAACCCTCCCTATCTCTGTAACCTCCTCGAGCCCCTACAACCCTCCCTATCTCTGTAAACTCCTCCAGCCCCTACACCCCTCCCTATCCCTGTAACCTCCTCCAGCCCCTACAACCCTCCCTATCTCTGTAAACTCCTCCAGCCCCTACACCTCCCCCCTATCTCTGTAACCTCCTCCAGAGACTACAAAGAAACCTATGTCTGTAACGTCCTCCAGCCCCTACACCCCCTCCCTATTTCTGTAACCTCCTCCAGCCCCTACAGCCCTCCCCATCTCTGTAACCTCCTCCAGCCCCTACACCCCTCCCTATCTCTGTTACATCCTCCAGCCCCTACAGCCATCCCTATCTCTGTGAACTTCTCCAACCTCTACAACCCTCCCTATCTCTGTAACATCCTCCAGCCCCTACAACCCTCCCGATCTCTGTAACATTCTCCTGCCTCTACACCCCTCCCTATCTCTGTAAACTCCTCCAGCCCCTACAACCCTCCCTATCTCTACAACCTCCTCCAGACCATACACCCCTCCCTATCTCAGTAACCTCCTCCAGCCCCTACAACCCGCCCTATATCTGAAACCTCCTCCAGACCATACACCCCTCCCTAGCTATGTAACCTCCTCCAGCCCCTACACCCCTCCCCATCCCTGTAACCTCCTCCAGCCCCTACAGCCCTCCCTATCTCTGTAACCTCCTCCAGCCCCTACACCCCTCCATATCTCTGTAACCTCCTCCAGCCTTTACAACCCTCCCTATCTCTGTAACCTCCACCAGCCCCTACACCCCTCCCTATCGCTGTAACCACATCCAGCCCCTACAACCCTCCCTATCTCTGTAACATCCTCCAGCCCCTGCACCCCTCCCTATCTCTGCAACATCCTCCAGCCCCTACACCCATCCCTATCTCCGTAACCTCCTCCAGCCCCTACAAACCTCCCTATCTCTGTAACCTCCTCCAGCACCTACACCCCTCCCTATCTCTGTAACCTCCTCCAGCCCCTACAACCCTCCCGATCTCTGTAAGTTCCTCTAGCCCCTACAACCCTCCCTATCTCTTTAACCTCCTACAGCCCCTACACCCCCTCCCTTTCTCTGTAACCTCCTCCAGCCTCCACAGCCCTCCCTATCTCTGTAAACTTCTGCAGCCCCTATACCCCTCCCGATCTCTGTAACATTCTCCAGCCTCAACACCCCTCCCTATCTCTGTAACCTTCTCCCGGCTCCTACACCCCTCCCTATCTCTGTAACATCCTCCAGCCCCAACAAAACTCCCTGTCTCTGTAACCTCCTCCAGCCCCTACAACCCTCCCTATCTCTGTAACCTCCTCCAGCACCTACACCCCTCCCTATCTCTGTACCCTCCTCCAGCCCATGCACCCATCCCTATCTCTGTAACCTCCCCCAGCCCCTACAACCCTCCCTATCTCTGTAAACTCCTCCAGCCCCGACACCCCTCCCTATCCCTGTAACCTCCTCCAGCCCCTACAACCCTCCCTATCTCTGTAAACTCCTCCAGCCCCTACACCTCCCCCCTATCTCTGTAACCTCCTCCAGAGACTACAAACAAACCAATGTCTGTAACGTCCTCCAGCCCCTACACCCCTCCCTATCTCTGTAACCTCCTCCCGCCCCTACACCACTCCCTATCTCTGTAACCTCCTCCAGCCCCTACAACGCTCCCATTCTCTGTAACCTCCTCCAGCCCCTAAACCACTCCCTATCTCTGTAACCTCCACCAACCCCTACACCGCTCCCTATCTCCGTAACCTCCTCCAGACTATAAACCCCTCCCTATCACTGTAACCTCCTCCAGCTCCTACACCCCTCCCTATCTCTGTAACCTCCTCCAGCACCTACAAACCTCCCTATCTTTGTAACCTCTTCCAGACCCTACAGCCCTCCTTATCTCTGTAACCTCCTCCAGCCCCTACAACCCTCCCTATCTCTGTCACCTCCTCCAGGCCCTACAACACTCCCTATCTCTGTAACCTCCTCCAGCCCCTACACCCCTCCTTATCTCTGTAACCTCCTCCAGCCCATACAACCCTCCCAATCTCTGTAACCTCCTCCAGTCCCTACACCCCGCCCTATCTCTGTAATCTCCTCCAGTAACTACACCCATCCCTATCTCTGTAACCTCTGGCAACCCCTACACCCCTCCCTATCTCCGTGAACTGCTCCAGCCCCTACACCCCTCCCTGTCTCTGTAACGTCCTCCAGTCACTACACACCTCCGGATCTCTGCAACCTCCTCCAGACGATAAATCCCTCCCTATCTCTGTAACCACCTCCAGCCCCGACACCCCTCCCTATCTCTGGAATCTCCTCCAGCCCCTACAACCCTCCCTATCCCTGTCACCTCCACCAGCCCCTACAACCCTCCCTATCTCTGTAACCTCCTCCACCCCCTACAACCCTCCCGATCTCTGTAACCACCTCCAGCCCCTACACCCTTCCCTATCTCTGTAAGTTCCTCTAGCCCCTACACCCCCTCCCTCTCTCTTTAACCTCCTCCAGCCTCCACAGCCCTCCCTATCTCTGTAAACTTCTGCAGCCCCATACTCCTCCCGATCTCTGTAACCTCCTCCAGCCCCTACACTCCTCCCTATCTCTGTAACTTCCTCCAGCCCCTACACCCTTCCCTATCTCTGTAAGTTCCTCCCGCCCCTACAACCCTCCCTATCTCTGTAAAATCCTCCAGCCCCTACACCCCCCTCCCTCTCTCTGTAACCTTCCCCAGCCCTTATACCCCTCCCGATCTCTGTAACATTCTCCAGCCTCAACACCCCTCCCTATCTCTGTAACCTTCTCCTGGCTCCTACACCCCTCCCTATCTCTGTAACATCCTCCAGCCCCAACAACCCTCCCTATCTCTGTAACCTTCTCCAGCCCCTGCACCCCTCCTATCTCTGTACCCTCCTCCAGCCCATGCACCCATCCCTATCTCTGTAACCTCCTCCAGCCCCTACAACCCTCCCTATCTCTGTAAACTCCTCCAGCCCCTACACCCCTCCCTATCTCTGTAACCTCCTCCAGAGACTACAAACAAACCGATGTCTGTAACGTCCTCCAGCCCCTACACCCCCTCCCTCTCTGTGTAACCTCCTCCAGCCTCCACAGCCCTCCCTATCTCTGTAAATTTCTGCAGCCCCTATACCCCTCCTGATCTCTGTAACATTCTCCAGCCTCAACACCCCTCCCTATCTCTGTAACCACATCCAGCCCCTACAACCCTCCCTATCTCTGTAACATGCTCCAGCCCCTACAAACCTCCCTATCTCTGTAACCTTCTCCTGGCTCCTACACCCCTCCCTAACTCTGTAACCTCCTCCAGCCCCTACAACCCTCCCTATCTCCATAACCATCTCCAGCCCCTGCACCCCTCCCTATCTCTGTACCCTCCTCCAGCCCATGCACCCATCCCTATCGCTGTAACCTCCACCATCCCCTACAACCCTCCCTATCTCTGTAAACTCCTCCAGCCCCTACACCCCTCCCTATCCCTGTTACCTCCTCCAGCCCCTACAACCCTCCCTATCTCTGTAAACTCCTCCAGCCCCTACACCTCCCCCCTATCTCTGTAACCTCCTCCAGAGACTACAAACAAACCAATGTCTGTAACGTCCTCCAGCCCCTACACCCCTCCCTATCTCTGTAACCTCCTCCCGCCCCTACACCACTCCCTATCTCTGTAACCTCCTCCAGCCCCTACAACGCTCCCATTCTCTGTAACCTCCTCCAGCCCCTACAACGCTCCCATTCTCTGTAACCTCCACCAACCCCTACACCGCTCCCTATCTCCGTAACCTCCTCCAGACTATAAGCCCCTCCCTATCACTGTAACCTCCTCCAGCTCCTACACCCCTCCCTATCTCTGTAACCTCCTCCAGCACCTACAAACCTCCCTATCTTTGTAACCTCTTCCAGACCCTACAGCCCTCCTTATCTCTGTAACCTCCTCCAGCCCCTACAACCCTCCCTATCTCTGTCACCTCCTCCAGCCCCTACAACACTCCCTATCTCTGTAACCTCCTCCAGCCCCTACACCCCTCCTTATCTCTATAACCTCCTCCAGCCCATACAACCCTCCCAATCTCTGTAACCTCCTCCAGTCCCTACACCCCGCCCTATCTCTGTAATCTCCTCCAGTAACTACACCCATCCCTATCTCTGTAACCTCTGGCAACCCCTACACCCCTCCCTATCTCCGTGAACTGCTCCAGCCCCTACACCCCTCCCTGTCTCTGTAACGTCCTCCAGTCACGACACACCTCCGTATCTCTGCAACCTCCTCCAGACGATAAATCCCTCCCTATCTCTGTAACCACCTCCAGCCCCGACACCCCTCCCTATCTCTGGAATCTCCTCCAGCCCCTACAACCCTCCCTATCCCTGTCACCTCCTCCAGCCCCTACAACCCTCCCTATCTCTGTAACCTCCTCCACCCCCTACAACCCTCCCGATCTCTGTAACCACCTCCAGCCCCTACACCCTTCCCTATCTCTGTAAGTTCCTCTAGCCCCTACAACCCTCCCTATCTCTTTAACCTCCTACAGCCCCTACACCCCCTCCCTCTCTCTTTAACCTCCTCCAGCCTCCACAGCCCTCCCTATCTCTGTAAACTTCTGCAGCCCCATACTCCTCCCGATCTCTGTAACCTCCTCCAGCCCCTACACTCCTCCCTATCTCTGTAACCTCCTCCAGCCCCTACACCCTTCCCTATCTCTGTAAGTTCCTCCCGCCCCTACAACCCTCCCTATCTCTGTAAAATCCTCCAGCCCCTACACCCCCTCCCTCTCTCTGTAACCTTCCCCAGCCCCTATACCCCTCCCTATCTCTGTAACATTCTCCTGGCTCCTACACCCCTCCCTATCTCTGTAACATCCTCCAGCCCCAACAACCCTCCCTATCTCTGTAACCTTCTCCAGCCCCTGCACCCCTCCTATCTCTGTACCCTCCTCCAGCCCATGCACCCATCCCTATCTCTGTAACCTCCTCCAGCCCCTACAACCCTCCCTATCTCTGTAAACTCCTCCAGCCCCTACACCCCTCCCTATCTCTGTAACCTCCTCCAGCCCCTACAACCCTCTCTATCTCTGTATCCTCCTCCAGCCCCTACACCTCCCCCCTATCTCTGTAACCTCCTCCAGAGACTACAAACAAACCGATGTCTGTAACGTCCTCCAGCCCCTACACCCCCTCCCTCTCTGTGTAACCTCCTCCAGCCTCCACAGCCCTCCCTATCTCTGTAAATTTCTGCAGCCCCTATACCCCTCCTGATCTCTGTAACATTCTCCAGCCTCAACACCCCTCCCTATCTCTGTAACCACATCCAGCCCCTACAACCCTCCCTATCTCTGTAACATGCTCCAGCCCCTACAAACCTCCCTATCTCTGTAACCTTCTCCTGGCTCCAACACCCCTCCCTAACTCTGTAACCTCCTCCAGCCCCTACAACCCTCCCTATCTCCGTAACCATCTCCAGCCCCTGCACCCCTCCCTATCTCTGTACCCTCCTCCAGCCCATGCACCCATCCCTATCGCTGTAACCTCCTCCAGCCCCTACAACCCTCCCTATCTCTGTAAACTCCTCCAGCCCCTACACCCCTCCCTATCCCTGTTACCTCCTCCAGCCCCTACAACCCTCCCTATCTCTGTAAACTCCTCCAGCCCCTACACTCCTCCCTATCTCTGTAACCTCCTCCAGCCCCTACACCCTTCCCTATCTCTGTAAGTTCCTCCCGCCCCTACAACCCTCCCTATCTCTGTAAAATCCTCCAGCCCCTACACCCCCTCCCTCTCTCTGTAACCTTCCCCAGCCCCTATACCCCTCCCGATCTCTGTAACATTCTCCTGGCTCCTACACCCCTCCCTATCTCTGTAACATCCTCCAGCCCCAACAACCCTCCCTATCTCTGTAATCTTCTCCAGCCCCTTCACCCCTCCTATCTCTGTACCCTCCTCCAGCCCATGCACCCATCCCTATCTCTGTAACCTCCTCCAGCCCCTACAACCCTCCCTATCTCTGTAAACTCCTCCAGCCCCTACACCCCTCCCTATCTCTGTAACCTCCTCCAGCCCCTACAACCCTCTCTATCCCTGTATCCTCCTCCAGCCCCTACACCTCGCCCCTATCTCTGTAACCTCCTCCAGAGACTACAAACAAACCGATGTCTGTAACGTCCTCCAGCCCCTACACCCCCTCCCTCTCTGTGTAACCTCCTCCAGCCTCCACAGCCCTCCCTATCTCTGTAAATTTCTGCAGCCCCTATACCCCTCCTGATATCTGTAACATTCTCCAGCCTCAACACCCCTCCCTATCTCTGTAACCACATCCAGCCCCTACAACCCTCCCTATCTCTGTAACATGCTCCAGCCCCTACAAACCTCCCTATCTCTGTAACCTTCTCCTGGCTCCTACACCCCTCCCTAACTCTGTAACCTCCTCCAGCCCCTACAACCCTCCCTATCTCCGTAACCATCTCCAGCCCCTGCACCCCTCCCTATCTCTGTACCCTCCTCCAGCCCATGCACCCATCCTTATCGCTGTAACCTCCTCCAGCCCCTACAACCCTCCCTATCTCTGTAAACTCCTCCAGCCCCTACACCCCTCCCTATCCCTGTTACCTCCTCCAGCCCCTACAACCCTCTCCTATCTCTGTAAACTCCTCCAGCCCCTACACCTCCCCCCTATCTCTGTAACCTCCTCCAGAGACTACAAACAAACCTATGTCTGTAACGTCCTCCAGCCCCTACACCCCCTCCCTATCTCTGTAACCTCCTCCAGCCACTACAACCCTCCCTATCTCTACAACCTCCTCCAGACCATACATCCCTCCCTATCTCAGTAACCTCCTCCAGCCCCTACACCCCTCCCCATCCCTGTAACCTCCTCCAGCCCCTACAGCCCTCCCTATCTCTGTAATCTCCTCTGCCCCGACACCCCTCCCTATTGCTGTAACCACATCCAGCCCCTACACCCCTCCCAATCTCTGTAACCTCCTCCAGCCCCTACAACCCTCCCTATCTCTGTAACCTCCTCCAGCCCCTGCACCCCTCCCTATCTCTGTAACATCCTCCAGCCCCAACAGCCCTCCCTATCTCTGTAACCTTCTCCATCCCCTGCACCCCTCCCTATCTCTGTACCCTCCTCCAGCCCATGCACCCATCCCTATCTCTGTAACCTCCTCCAGCCCCTACAACCCTCCCTATCTCTGTAAACTCCTCCAGCCCCTACACCCCTCCCTATCTCTGTAACCTCCTCCAGCCCCTACAACCCTCTCTATCTCTGTATCCTCCTCCAGCCCCTACAAACCTCCCTATCTCTGTAACCTCCTCCAGCCCCTACAACCCTCCCTATCTCTTTAACCTCCTACAGCCCCTACACCCCCTCCCTCTCTCTGTAACCTCCTCCAGCCTCCACAGCCCTCCCTATCTCTGTAAACTTCTGCAGCCCCTATACCCCTCCCGATCTCTGTAACATTCTCCAGCCTCAACACCCCTCCCTATCTCTGTCACCACATCCAGCCCCTGCAACCCTCCCTATCTCTGTAACATCCTCCAGCCCCTACACCCCTCCCTATCTCTGTAACATCCTCCAGCCCCAACAACCGTCCCTATCTCTGTAACCTTCTGCAGCCCCTATACCCCTCCCGATCTCTGTAACATTCTCCAGCCTCAACACCCCTCCCTCTCTCTGTAACCACATCCAGCCCCTACAACCCTCCCTATCTCTGTAACATCCTCCAGCCCCTACAAACCTCCCTATCTCTGTAACCTTCTCCTGGCTCCTACACCCCTCCCTAACTCTGTAACCTCCTCCAGCCCCTACAACCCTCCCTATCTCTGTAACCTTCTCCAGCCCCTGCACCCATCCCTATCTCTGTAACCTCCTCGAGCCCCTACAACCCTCCCTATCTCTGTAAACTCCTCCAGCCCCTACACCCCTCCCTATCCCTGTAACCTCCTCCAGCCCCTACAACCCTCCCTATCTCTGTAAACTCCTCCAGCCCCTACACCTCCCCCCATCTCTGTAACCTCCTCCAGAGACTACAAAGAAACCTATGTCTGTAACGTCCTCCAGCCCCTACACCCCCTCCCTATTTCTGTAACCTCCTCCAGCCCCTACAGCCCTCCCCATCTCTGTAATCTCCTCCAGCCCCTACACCCCTCCCTATCTCTGTTACATCCTCCAGCCCCTACAGCCATCCCTATCTCTGTGAACTTCTCCAGCCTCTACAACCCTCCCTATCTCTGTAACATCCTCCAGCCCCTACAACCCTCCCGATCTCTGTAACATTCTCCTGCCTCGACACCCCTCCCTATCTCTGTAAACTCCTCCAGCCCCTACAACCCTCCCTATCTCTACAACCTCCTCCAGACCATACACCCCTCCCTATCTCAGTAACCTCCTCCAGCCCCTACAACCCTCCCTATATCTGAAACCTCCTCCAGACCATACACCCCTCCCTAGCTATGTAACCTCCTCCAGCCCCTACACCCCTCCCCATCCCTGTAACCTCCTCCAGCCCCTACAGCCCTCCCTATCTCTGTAACCTCCTCCAGCCCCTACACCCCTCCATATCTCTGTAACCTCCTCCAGCCTTTACAACCCTCCCTATCTCTGTAACCTCCACCAGCCCCTACACCCCTCCCTATTGCTGTAACCACATCCAGCCCCTACAACCCTCCCTATCTCTGTAACATCCTCCAGCCCCTGCACCCCTCCCTATCTCTGTAACATCCTCCAGCCCCTACACCCATCCCTATCTCTGTAACCTCCTCCAGCCCCTACAACCCTCCCGATCTCTGTAAGTTCCTCTAGCCCCTACAACCCTCCCTATCTCTTTAACCTCCTACAGCCCCTACACCCCCTCCCTTTCTCTGTAACCTCCTCCAGCCTCCACAGCCCTCCCTATCTCTGTAAACTTCTGCAGCCCCTATAGCCCTCCCGATCTCTGTAACATTCTCCAGCCTCAACACCCCTCCCTATCTCTGTAACCTTCTCCCGGCTCCTCCACCCCTCCCTATCTCTGTAACATCCACCAGCCCCAACAAAACTCCGTCTCTGTAACCTCCTCCAGCCCCTACAACCCTCCCTATCTCTGTAACCTCCTCCAGCACCTACACCCCTCCCTATCTCTGTACCCTCCTCCAGCCCATGCACCCATCCCTATCTCTGTAACCTCCCCCAGCCCCTACAACCCTCCCTATCTCTGTAAACTCCTCCAGCCCCGACACCCCTCCCTATCCCTGTTACCTCCTCCAGCCCCTACAACCCTCCCTATCTCTGTAAACTCCTCCAGCCCCTACACCTCCCCCCTATCTCTGTAACCTCCTCCAGAGACTACAAACAAACCAATGTCTGTAACGTCCTCCAGCCCCTACACCCCTCCCTATCTCTGTAACCTCCTCCAGCCCCTACAACACTCCCTATCTCTGTAACCTCCTCCAGCCCCTACACCCCTCCTTATCTCTGTAACCTCCTGCAGCCCCTACAACGCTCCCATTCTCTGTAACCTCCTCCAGCCCCTAAACCACTCCCTATCTCTGTAACCTCCACCAACCCCTACACCGCTCCCTATCTCCGAAACCTCCTCCAGACTATAAACCCCTCCCTATCACTGTAACCTCCTCCAGCTCCTACACCCCTCCCTATCTCTGTAACCTCCTCCAGCACCTACAAACCTCCCTATCTTTGCAACCTCTTCCAGACCCTACAGCCCTCCTTATCTCTGTAACCTCCTCCAGCCCCTACAACCCTCCCTATCTCTGTCACCTCCTCCAGCCCCTACAACACTCCCTATCTCTGTAACCTCCTCCAGCCCCTACACCCCTCCTTATCTCTGTAACCTCCTCCAGCCCATACAACCCTCCCAATCTCTGTAACCTCCTCCAGTCCCTACACCCCGCCCTATCTCTGTAATCTCCAGTAACTACACCCATCCCTATCTCTGTAACCTCTGGCAACCCCTACACCCCTCCCTATCTCCGTGAACTGCTCCAGCCCCTACACCCCTCCCTGTCTCTGTAACGTCCTCCAGTCACTACACACCTCCGTATCTCTGCAACCTCCTCCAGACGATAAATCCCTCCCTATCTCTGTAACCACCTCCAGCCCCGACACCCCTCCCTATCTCTGGAATCTCCTCCAGCCCCTACAACCCTCCCTATCCCTGTCACCTCCTCCAGCCCCTACAACCCTCCCTATCTCTGTAACCTCCTCCACCCCCTACAACCCTCCCGATCTCTGTAACCACCTCCAGCCCCTACACCCTTCCCTATCTCTGTAAGTTCCTCTAGCCCCTACAACCCTCCCTATCTCTTTAACCTCCTACAGCCCCTACACCCCCTCCCTCTCTCTTTAACCTCCTCCAGCCTCCACAGTCCTCCCTATCTCTGTAAACTTCTGCAGCCCCATACTCCTCCCGATCTCTGTAACCTCCTCCAGCCCCTACACTCCTCCCTATCTCTGTAACCTCCTCCAGCCCCTACACCCTTCCCTATCTCTGTAAGTTCCTCCCGCCCCTACAACCCTCCCTTTCTCTGTAAAATCCTCCAGCCCCTACACCCCCTCCCTCTCTCTGTAACCTTCCCCAGCCCCTATACCCCTCCCGATCTCTGTAACATTCTCCAGCCTCAACACCCCTCCCTATCTCTGTAACCTTCTCCTGGCTCCTACACCCCTCCCTATCTCTGTAACATCCTCCAGCCCCAACAACCCTCCCTATCTCTGTAACCTTCTCCAGCCCCTGCACCCCTCCTATCTCTGTACCCTCCTCCAGCCCATGCACCCATCCCTATCTCTGTAACCACATCCAGCCCCTACAACCCTCCCTATCTCTGTAACATCCCCCAGCCCCTACAAACCTCCCTATCTCTGTAACCTTCTCCAGCCCCTGCACCCCTCCCTATCTCTGTACCCTCCTCCAGAGACTACAAACAAACCTATGTCTGTAACGTCCTCCAGCCCCTACACCCCCTCCCTATCTCTGTAACCTCCTCCAGCCCCTACAGCCCTCCCCATCTCTGTAACCTCCTCCAGCCCCTACACTCCTCCCTATCTCTGTTACATCCTCCAGCCCCTACACCCCTCCCTATCTCTGTAACCTCCTCCAGCCACTACACCCCTCCCTATCTCTGTAAACTCCTCTGGCCCCTACATCCCTCCCTATCCCTGTAACCTCCTCCAGCCCCTACAACCCTCCCTATCTCTGTAACATCCTCCAGCCCCTACAACCCTCCCGATCTCTGTAACATTCTCCTGCCTCTACACCCCTCCCTATCTCTGTAAACTCCTCCAGCCCCTACAACCCTCCCTATCTCTACAACCTCCTCCAGACCATACACCCCTCCCTATCTCAGTAACCTCCTCCAGCCCCTACAACCCTCCATATATCTAAAACCTCATCCAGACCATACACCCCTCCCTAGCTATGTAACCTCCTCCAGCCCCTACACCCCTCCCCATCCCTGTAACCTCCTCCAGCCCCTACAGCCCTCCCTATCTCTGTAACCTCCTCCAGCCCCTACACCCCTCCATATCTCTGTAACCTCCTCCAGCCTTTACAAACCTCCCTATCTCTGTAACCTCCACCAGCCCCTACACCCCTCCCTATCGCTGTAACCACATCCAGCCCCTACAACCCTCCCTATCTCTGTAACATCCTCCAGCCCCTACAACCCTCCCTATCTCTGTAACCTTCTCCCGGCTCCTACACCCCTCCCAATATCTGTAACCTCCTCCAGCCCCTACAACCCTCCCTATCTCTGTAACCTCCTCCAGCCCCTGCACCCCTCCCGATCTCTGTAAGTTCCTCTAGCCCCTACAACCCTCCCTATCTCTGTAACCTCCTACAGCCCCTACACCCCCTCCCTCTCTCTGTAAGCTCCTCCAGCCTCCACAGCCCTCCCTATCTCTGTAAACTTCTGCAGCCCCTATACCCCTCCCGATCTCTGTAACATCCTCCTGCCCCTACACGCCTCCCTATCTCTGTAACATCCTCCAGCCCCAACAAAACTCCCTATCTCTGTAACCTTCTCCAGCCCCTGCACCCCTCCCTATCTCTGTACCCTCCTCCAGCCCATGCACCCATCCCTATCTCTGTAACCTCCTCCAGCCCCTACAACCCTCCCTATCTCTGTAAACTCCTCCAGCCCCGACACCCCTCCCTATCCCTGTAACCTCCTCCAGCCCCTACTACCCTCCCTATCTCTGTAAACTCCTCCAGCCCCTACACTTCCCCCCATCTCTAACCTCCTCCAGAGACTACAAACAAACCTATTTCTGTAACCTCCACCAACCCCTACACCGCTCCCTATCTCCGTAACCTCCTCCAGACTATAAACCCCTCACTATCTCTGTAACCTCCTCCAGCCCCTACACCCCTCCCTATCTCTGTAACCTCCTCCAGACTATAAACCCCTCCCTATCACTGTAACCTCCTCCAGCTCCTACACCCCTCCCTATCTCTGTAACCTCCTCTAGCACCTACAAACCTCCCTATCTTTGTAACCTCTTCCAGACCCTACAACCCTCCCTATCTCTGTAACCTCCACCAGCCCCTACACCCCTCCCTATCGCTGTAACCACATCCAGCCCCTACAACCCTCCCTAACTCTGTAACATCCTCCAGCCCCTACAACCCTCCCTATCTCTGTAACCTTCTCCCGGCTCCTACACCCCTCCCAATCTCTGTAACCTCCTCCAGCCCCTACAACCCTCCCTATCTCTGTAACCTCCTCCAGCCCCTGCACCCCTCCCTATCTCTGTAACATCCTCCAGCCCCTACACCCATCCCTATCTCTGTAACCTACTCCAGCCCCTACAAACCTCCCTATCTCTGTAACCTCCTCCAGCCCCTACACCCCTCCCTATCTCTGTAACCTCCTCCAGCCCCTACAACCCTCCCGATCTCTGTAAGTTCCTCTAGCCCCTACAACCCTCCCTATCTCTTTAACCTCCTACAGCCCCTACACCCCCTCCCTCTCTCTGTAACCTCCTCCAGCCTCCACAGCCCTCCCTATCTCTGTAACATCCTCCAGCCCCTACAAACCTCCCTATCTCTGTAACCTTCTCCTGGCTCCTACACCCCTCCCTAACTCTGTAACCTCCTCGAGCCCCTACAACCCTCCCTATCTCTGTAACCTTCTCCAGCCTCAACACCCCTCCCTATCTCTGTCACCACATCCAGCCCCTGCAACCCTCCCTATCTCTGTAACATCCTCCAGCCCCTACACCCCTCCCTATCTCTGTAACATCCTCCAGCCCCAACAACCCTCCCTATCTCTGTAACCTTCTGCAGCCCCTATACCCCTCCCGATCTCTGTAACATTCTCCAGCCTCAACACCCCTCCCTATCTCTGGAACCACATCCAGCCCCTACAACCCTCCCTATCTCTGTAACATCCTCCAGCCCCTACAAACCTCCCTATCTCTGTAACCTTCTCCTGGCTCCTACACCCCTCCCAACTCTGCAACCTCCTCCAGCCCCTACAACCCTCCCGATCTCTGTAACATTCTCCTGCCTCGACACCCCTCCCTATCTCTGTAAACTCCTCCAGCCCCTACAACCCTCCCTATCTCTACAACCTCCTCCAGACCATACACCCCTCCCTATCTCAGTAACCTCCTCCAGCCCCTACAACCCTCCCTATATCTGAAACCTCCTCCAGACCATACACCCCTCCCTAGCTATGTAACCTCCTCCAGCCCCTACACCCCTCCCCATCCCTGTAACCTCCTCCAGCCCCTACAGCCCTCCCTATCTCTGTAACCTCCTCCAGCCCCTACACCCCTCCATATCTCTGTAACCTCCTCCAGCCTTTACAACCCTCCCTATCTCTGTAACCTCCACCAGCCCCTACACCCCTCCCTATTGCTGTAACCACATCCAGCCCCTACAACCCTCCCTATCTCTGTAACATCCTCCAGCCCCTGCACCCCTCCCTATCTCTGTAACATCCTCCAGCCCCTACACCCATCCCTATCTCTGTAACCTCCTCCAGCCCCTACAACCCTCCCGATCTCTGTAAGTTCCTCTAGCCCCTACAACCCTCCCTATCTCTTTAACCTCCTACAGCCCCTACACCCCCTCCCTTTCTCTGTAACCTCCTCCAGCCTCCACAGCCCTCCCTATCTCTGTAAACTTCTGCAGCCCCTATAGCCCTCCCGATCTCTGTAACATTCTCCAGCCTCAACACCCCTCCCTATCTCTGTAACCTTCTCCCGGCTCCTCCACCCCTCCCTATCTCTGTAACATCCACCAGCCCCAACAAAACTCCGTCTCTGTAACCTCCTCCAGCCCCTACAACCCTCCCTATCTCTGTAACCTCCTCCAGCACCTACACCCCTCCCTATCTCTGTACCCTCCACCAACCCCTACACCGCTCCCTATCTCCGTAACCTCCTCCAGACTATAAACCCCTCCCTATCACTGTAACCTCCTCCAGCTCCTACACCCCTCCCTATCTCTGTAACCTCCTCCAGCACCTACAAACCTCCCTATCTTTGCAACCTCTTCCAGACCCTACAGCCCTCCTTATCTCTGTAACCTCCTCCAGCCCCTACAACCCTCCCTATCTCTGTCACCTCCTCCAGCCCCTACAACACTCCCTATCTCTGTAACCTCCTCCAGCCCCTACACCCCTCCTTATCTCTGTAACCTCCTCCAGCCCATACAACCCTCCCAATCTCTGTAACCTCCTCCAGTCCCTACACCCCGCCCTATCTCTGTAATCTCCAGTAACTACACCCATCCCTATCTCTGTAACCTCTGGCAACCCCTACACCCCTCCCTATCTCCGTGAACTGCTCCAGCCCCTACACCCCTCCCTGTCTCTGTAACGTCCTCCAGTCACTACACACCTCCGTATCTCTGCAACCTCCTCCAGACGATAAATCCCTCCCTATCTCTGTAACCACCTCCAGCCCCGACACCCCTCCCTATCTCTGGAATCTCCTCCAGCCCCTACAACCCTCCCTATCCCTGTCACCTCCTCCAGCCCCTACAACCCTCCCTATCTCTGTAACCTCCTCCACCCCCTACAACCCTCCCGATCTCTGTAACCACCTCCAGCCCCTACACCCTTCCCTATCTCTGTAAGTTCCTCTAGCCCCTACAACCCTCCCTATCTCTTTAACCTCCTACAGCCCCTACACCCCCTCCCTCTCTCTTTAACCTCCTCCAGCCTCCACAGTCCTCCCTATCTCTGTAAACTTCTGCAGCCCCATACTCCTCCCGATCTCTGTAACCTCCTCCAGCCCCTACACTCCTCCCTATCTCTGTAACCTCCTCCAGCCCCTACACCCTTCCCTATCTCTGTAAGTTCCTCCCGCCCCTACAACCCTCCCTTTCTCTGTAAAATCCTCCAGCCCCTACACCCCCTCCCTCTCTCTGTAACCTTCCCCAGCCCCTATACCCCTCCCGATCTCTGTAACATTCTCCAGCCTCAACACCCCTCCCTATCTCTGTAACCTTCTCCTGGCTCCTACACCCCTCCCTATCTCTGTAACATCCTCCAGCCCCAACAACCCTCCCTATCTCTGTAACCTTCTCCAGCCCCTGCACCCCTCCTATCTCTGTACCCTCCTCCAGCCCATGCACCCATCCCTATCTCTGTAACCACATCCAGCCCCTACAACCCTCCCTATCTCTGTAACATCCCCCAGCCCCTACAAACCTCCCTATCTCTGTAACCTTCTCCAGCCCCTGCACCCCTCCCTATCTCTGTACCCTCCTCCAGAGACTACAAACAAACCTATGTCTGTAACGTCCTCCAGCCCCTACACCCCCTCCCTATCTCTGTAACCTCCTCCAGCCCCTACAGCCCTCCCCATCTCTGTAACCTCCTCCAGCCCCTACACTCCTCCCTATCTCTGTTACATCCTCCAGCCCCTACACCCCTCCCTATCTCTGTAACCTCCTCCAGCCACTACACCCCTCCCTATCTCTGTAAACTCCTCTGGCCCCTACATCCCTCCCTATCCCTGTAACCTCCTCCAGCCCCTACAACCCTCCCTATCTCTGTAACATCCTCCAGCCCCTACAACCCTCCCGATCTCTGTAACATTCTCCTGCCTCTACACCCCTCCCTATCTCTGTAAACTCCTCCAGCCCCTACAACCCTCCCTATCTCTACAACCTCCTCCAGACCATACACCCCTCCCTATCTCAGTAACCTCCTCCAGCCCCTACAACCCTCCATATATCTAAAACCTCATCCAGACCATACACCCCTCCCTAGCTATGTAACCTCCTCCAGCCCCTACACCCCTCCCCATCCCTGTAACCTCCTCCAGCCCCTACAGCCCTCCCTATCTCTGTAACCTCCTCCAGCCCCTACACCCCTCCATATCTCTGTAACCTCCTCCAGCCTTTACAAACCTCCCTATCTCTGTAACCTCCACCAGCCCCTACACCCCTCCCTATCGCTGTAACCACATCCAGCCCCTACAACCCTCCCTATCTCTGTAACATCCTCCAGCCCCTACAACCCTCCCTATCTCTGTAACCTTCTCCCGGCTCCTACACCCCTCCCAATATCTGTAACCTCCTCCAGCCCCTACAACCCTCCCTATCTCTGTAACCTCCTCCAGCCCCTGCACCCCTCCCGATCTCTGTAAGTTCCTCTAGCCCCTACAACCCTCCCTATCTCTGTAACCTCCTACAGCCCCTACACCCCCTCCCTCTCTCTGTAAGCTCCTCCAGCCTCCACAGCCCTCCCTATCTCTGTAAACTTCTGCAGCCCCTATACCCCTCCCGATCTCTGTAACATCCTCCTGCCCCTACACGCCTCCCTATCTCTGTAACATCCTCCAGCCCCAACAAAACTCCCTATCTCTGTAACCTTCTCCAGCCCCTGCACCCCTCCCTATCTCTGTACCCTCCTCCAGCCCATGCACCCATCCCTATCTCTGTAACCTCCTCCAGCCCCTACAACCCTCCCTATCTCTGTAAACTCCTCCAGCCCCGACACCCCTCCCTATCCCTGTAACCTCCTCCAGCCCCTACTACCCTCCCTATCTCTGTAAACTCCTCCAGCCCCTACACTTCCCCCCATCTCTAACCTCCTCCAGAGACTACAAACAAACCTATTTCTGTAACCTCCACCAACCCCTACACCGCTCCCTATCTCCGTAACCTCCTCCAGACTATAAACCCCTCACTATCTCTGTAACCTCCTCCAGCCCCTACACCCCTCCCTATCTCTGTAACCTCCTCCAGACTATAAACCCCTCCCTATCACTGTAACCTCCTCCAGCTCCTACACCCCTCCCTATCTCTGTAACCTCCTCTAGCACCTACAAACCTCCCTATCTTTGTAACCTCTTCCAGACCCTACAACCCTCCCTATCTCTGTAACCTCCACCAGCCCCTACACCCCTCCCTATCGCTGTAACCACATCCAGCCCCTACAACCCTCCCTAACTCTGTAACATCCTCCAGCCCCTACAACCCTCCCTATCTCTGTAACCTTCTCCCGGCTCCTACACCCCTCCCAATCTCTGTAACCTCCTCCAGCCCCTACAACCCTCCCTATCTCTGTAACCTCCTCCAGCCCCTGCACCCCTCCCTATCTCTGTAACATCCTCCAGCCCCTACACCCATCCCTATCTCTGTAACCTACTCCAGCCCCTACAAACCTCCCTATCTCTGTAACCTCCTCCAGCCCCTACACCCCTCCCTATCTCTGTAACCTCCTCCAGCCCCTACAACCCTCCCGATCTCTGTAAGTTCCTCTAGCCCCTACAACCCTCCCTATCTCTTTAACCTCCTACAGCCCCTACACCCCCTCCCTCTCTCTGTAACCTCCTCCAGCCTCCACAGCCCTCCCTATCTCTGTAACATCCTCCAGCCCCTACAAACCTCCCTATCTCTGTAACCTTCTCCTGGCTCCTACACCCCTCCCTAACTCTGTAACCTCCTCGAGCCCCTACAACCCTCCCTATCTCTGTAACCTTCTCCAGCCTCAACACCCCTCCCTATCTCTGTCACCACATCCAGCCCCTGCAACCCTCCCTATCTCTGTAACATCCTCCAGCCCCTACACCCCTCCCTATCTCTGTAACATCCTCCAGCCCCAACAACCCTCCCTATCTCTGTAACCTTCTGCAGCCCCTATACCCCTCCCGATCTCTGTAACATTCTCCAGCCTCAACACCCCTCCCTATCTCTGGAACCACATCCAGCCCCTACAACCCTCCCTATCTCTGTAACATCCTCCAGCCCCTACAAACCTCCCTATCTCTGTAACCTTCTCCTGGCTCCTACACCCCTCCCAACTCTGCAACCTCCTCCAGCCCCTACAACCCTCCCGATCTCTGTAACATTCTCCTGCCTCGACACCCCTCCCTATCTCTGTAAACTCCTCCAGCCCCTACAACCCTCCCTATCTCTACAACCTCCTCCAGACCATACACCCCTCCCTATCTCAGTAACCTCCTCCAGCCCCTACAACCCTCCCTATATCTGAAACCTCCTCCAGACCATACACCCCTCCCTAGCTATGTAACCTCCTCCAGCCCCTACACCCCTCCCCATCCCTGTAACCTCCTCCAGCCCCTACAGCCCTCCCTATCTCTGTAACCTCCTCCAGCCCCTACACCCCTCCATATCTCTGTAACCTCCTCCAGCCTTTACAACCCTCCCTATCTCTGTAACCTCCACCAGCCCCTACACCCCTCCCTATTGCTGTAACCACATCCAGCCCCTACAACCCTCCCTATCTCTGTAACATCCTCCAGCCCCTGCACCCCTCCCTATCTCTGTAACATCCTCCAGCCCCTACACCCATCCCTATCTCTGTAACCTCCTCCAGCCCCTACAACCCTCCCGATCTCTGTAAGTTCCTCTAGCCCCTACAACCCTCCCTATCTCTTTAACCTCCTACAGCCCCTACACCCCCTCCCTTTCTCTGTAACCTCCTCCAGCCTCCACAGCCCTCCCTATCTCTGTAAACTTCTGCAGCCCCTATAGCCCTCCCGATCTCTGTAACATTCTCCAGCCTCAACACCCCTCCCTATCTCTGTAACCTTCTCCCGGCTCCTCCACCCCTCCCTATCTCTGTAACATCCACCAGCCCCAACAAAACTCCGTCTCTGTAACCTCCTCCAGCCCCTACAACCCTCCCTATCTCTGTAACCTCCTCCAGCACCTACACCCCTCCCTATCTCTGTACCCTCCACCAACCCCTACACCGCTCCCTATCTCCGTAACCTCCTCCAGACTATAAACCCCTCCCTATCACTGTAACCTCCTCCAGCTCCTACACCCCTCCCTATCTCTGTAACCTCCTCCAGCACCTACAAACCTCCCTATCTTTGCAACCTCTTCCAGACCCTACAGCCCTCCTTATCTCTGTAACCTCCTCCAGCCCCTACAACCCTCCCTATCTCTGTCACCTCCTCCAGCCCCTACAACACTCCCTATCTCTGTAACCTCCTCCAGCCCCTACACCCCTCCTTATCTCTGTAACCTCCTCCAGCCCATACAACCCTCCCAATCTCTGTAACCTCCTCCAGTCCCTACACCCCGCCCTATCTCTGTAATCTCCAGTAACTACACCCATCCCTATCTCTGTAACCTCTGGCAACCCCTACACCCCTCCCTATCTCCGTGAACTGCTCCAGCCCCTACACCCCTCCCTGTCTCTGTAACGTCCTCCAGTCACTACACACCTCCGTATCTCTGCAACCTCCTCCAGACGATAAATCCCTCCCTATCTCTGTAACCACCTCCAGCCCCGACACCCCTCCCTATCTCTGGAATCTCCTCCAGCCCCTACAACCCTCCCTATCCCTGTCACCTCCTCCAGCCCCTACAACCCTCCCTATCTCTGTAACCTCCTCCACCCCCTACAACCCTCCCGATCTCTGTAACCACCTCCAGCCCCTACACCCTTCCCTATCTCTGTAAGTTCCTCTAGCCCCTACAACCCTCCCTATCTCTTTAACCTCCTACAGCCCCTACACCCCCTCCCTCTCTCTTTAACCTCCTCCAGCCTCCACAGTCCTCCCTATCTCTGTAAACTTCTGCAGCCCCATACTCCTCCCGATCTCTGTAACCTCCTCCAGCCCCTACACTCCTCCCTATCTCTGTAACCTCCTCCAGCCCCTACACCCTTCCCTATCTCTGTAAGTTCCTCCCGCCCCTACAACCCTCCCTTTCTCTGTAAAATCCTCCAGCCCCTACACCCCCTCCCTCTCTCTGTAACCTTCCCCAGCCCCTATACCCCTCCCGATCTCTGTAACATTCTCCAGCCTCAACACCCCTCCCTATCTCTGTAACCTTCTCCTGGCTCCTACACCCCTCCCTATCTCTGTAACATCCTCCAGCCCCAACAACCCTCCCTATCTCTGTAACCTTCTCCAGCCCCTGCACCCCTCCTATCTCTGTACCCTCCTCCAGCCCATGCACCCATCCCTATCTCTGTAACCACATCCAGCCCCTACAACCCTCCCTATCTCTGTAACATCCCCCAGCCCCTACAAACCTCCCTATCTCTGTAACCTTCTCCAGCCCCTGCACCCCTCCCTATCTCTGTACCCTCCTCCAGAGACTACAAACAAACCTATGTCTGTAACGTCCTCCAGCCCCTACACCCCCTCCCTATCTCTGTAACCTCCTCCAGCCCCTACAGCCCTCCCCATCTCTGTAACCTCCTCCAGCCCCTACACTCCTCCCTATCTCTGTTACATCCTCCAGCCCCTACACCCCTCCCTATCTCTGTAACCTCCTCCAGCCACTACACCCCTCCCTATCTCTGTAAACTCCTCTGGCCCCTACATCCCTCCCTATCCCTGTAACCTCCTCCAGCCCCTACAACCCTCCCTATCTCTGTAACATCCTCCAGCCCCTACAACCCTCCCGATCTCTGTAACATTCTCCTGCCTCTACACCCCTCCCTATCTCTGTAAACTCCTCCAGCCCCTACAACCCTCCCTATCTCTACAACCTCCTCCAGACCATACACCCCTCCCTATCTCAGTAACCTCCTCCAGCCCCTACAACCCTCCATATATCTAAAACCTCATCCAGATCATACACCCCTCCCTAGCTATGTAACCTCCTCCAGCCCCTACACCCCTCCCCATCCCTGTAACCTCCTCCAGCCCCTACAGCCCTCCCTATCTCTGTAACCTCCTCCAGCCCCTACACCCCTCCATATCTCTGTAACCTCCTCCAGCCTTTACAAACCTCCCTATCTCTGTAACCTCCACCAGCCCCTACACCCCTCCCTATCGCTGTAACCACATCCAGCCCCTACAACCCTCCCTATCTCTGTAACATCCTCCAGCCCCTACAACCCTCCCTATCTCTGTAACCTTCTCCCGGCTCCTACACCCCTCCCAATATCTGTAACCTCCTCCAGCCCCTACAACCCTCCCTATCTCTGTAACCTCCTCCAGCCCCTGCACCCCTCCCGATCTCTGTAAGTTCCTCTAGCCCCTACAACCCTCCCTATCTCTGTAACCTCCTACAGCCCCTACACCCCCTCCCTCTCTCTGTAAGCTCCTCCAGCCTCCACACCCCTCCCTATCCCTGTAACCTCCTCCAGCCCCTACTACCCTCCCTATCTCTGTAAACTCCTCCAGCCCCTACACTTCCCCCCATCTCTAACCTCCTCCAGAGACTACAAACAAACCTATTTCTGTAACCTCCACCAACCCCTACACCGCTCCCTATCTCCGTAACCTCCTCCAGACTATAAACCCCTCACTATCTCTGTAACCTCCTCCAGCCCCTACACCCCTCCCTATCTCTGTAACCTCCTCCAGACTATAAACCCCTCCCTATCACTGTAACCTCCTCCAGCTCCTACACCCCTCCCTATCTCTGTAACCTCCTCTAGCACCTACAAACCTCCCTATCTTTGTAACCTCTTCCAGACCCTACAACCCTCCCTATCTCTGTAACCTCCACCAGCCCCTACACCCCTCCCTATCGCTGTAACCACATCCAGCCCCTACAACCCTCCCTAACTCTGTAACATCCTCCAGCCCCTACAACCCTCCCTATCTCTGTAACCTTCTCCCGGCTCCTACACCCCTCCCAATCTCTGTAACCTCCTCCAGCCCCTACAACCCTCCCTATCTCTGTAACCTCCTCCAGCCCCTGCACCCCTCCCTATCTCTGTAACATCCTCCAGCCCCTACACCCATCCCTATCTCTGTAACCTACTCCAGCCCCTACAAACCTCCCTATCTCTGTAACCTCCTCCAGCCCCTACACCCCTCCCTATCTCTGTAACCTCCTCCAGCCCCTACAACCCTCCCGATCTCTGTAAGTTCCTCTAGCCCCTACAACCCTCCCTATCTCTTTAACCTCCTACAGCCCCTACACCCCCTCCCTCTCTCTGTAACCTCCTCCAGCCTCCACAGCCCTCCCTATCTCTGTAACATCCTCCAGCCCCTACAAACCTCCCTATCTCTGTAACCTTCTCCTGGCTCCTACACCCCTCCCTAACTCTGTAACCTCCTCGAGCCCCTACAACCCTCCCTATCTCTGTAACCTTCTCCAGCCTCAACACCCCTCCCTATCTCTGTCACCACATCCAGCCCCTGCAACCCTCCCTATCTCTGTAACATCCTCCAGCCCCTACACCCCTCCCTATCTCTGTAACATCCTCCAGCCCCAACAACCCTCCCTATCTCTGTAACCTTCTGCAGCCCCTATACCCCTCCCGATCTCTGTAACATTCTCCAGCCTCAACACCCCTCCCTATCTCTGGAACCACATCCAGCCCCTACAACCCTCCCTATCTCTGTAACATCCTCCAGCCCCTACAAACCTCCCTATCTCTGTAACCTTCTCCTGGCTCCTACACCCCTCCCAACTCTGCAACCTCCTCCAGCCCCTACAACCCTCCCGATCTCTGTAACATTCTCCTGCCTCGACACCCCTCCCTATCTCTGTAAACTCCTCCAGCCCCTACAACCCTCCCTATCTCTACAACCTCCTCCAGACCATACACCCCTCCCTATCTCAGTAACCTCCTCCAGCCCCTACAACCCTCCCTATATCTGAAACCTCCTCCAGACCATACACCCCTCCCTAGCTATGTAACCTCCTCCAGCCCCTACACCCCTCCCCATCCCTGTAACCTCCTCCAGCCCCTACAGCCCTCCCTATCTCTGTAACCTCCTCCAGCCCCTACACCCCTCCATATCTCTGTAACCTCCTCCAGCCTTTACAACCCTCCCTATCTCTGTAACCTCCACCAGCCCCTACACCCCTCCCTATTGCTGTAACCACATCCAGCCCCTACAACCCTCCCTATCTCTGTAACATCCTCCAGCCCCTGCACCCCTCCCTATCTCTGTAACATCCTCCAGCCCCTACACCCATCCCTATCTCTGTAACCTCCTCCAGCCCCTACAACCCTCCCGATCTCTGTAAGTTCCTCTAGCCCCTACAACCCTCCCTATCTCTTTAACCTCCTACAGCCCCTACACCCCCTCCCTTTCTCTGTAACCTCCTCCAGCCTCCACAGCCCTCCCTATCTCTGTAAACTTCTGCAGCCCCTATAGCCCTCCCGATCTCTGTAACATTCTCCAGCCTCAACACCCCTCCCTATCTCTGTAACCTTCTCCCGGCTCCTCCACCCCTCCCTATCTCTGTAACATCCACCAGCCCCAACAAAACTCCGTCTCTGTAACCTCCTCCAGCCCCTACAACCCTCCCTATCTCTGTAACCTCCTCCAGCACCTACACCCCTCCCTATCTCTGTACCCTCCACCAACCCCTACACCGCTCCCTATCTCCGTAACCTCCTCCAGACTATAAACCCCTCCCTATCACTGTAACCTCCTCCAGCTCCTACACCCCTCCCTATCTCTGTAACCTCCTCCAGCACCTACAAACCTCCCTATCTTTGCAACCTCTTCCAGACCCTACAGCCCTCCTTATCTCTGTAACCTCCTCCAGCCCCTACAACCCTCCCTATCTCTGTCACCTCCTCCAGCCCCTACAACACTCCCTATCTCTGTAACCTCCTCCAGCCCCTACACCCCTCCTTATCTCTGTAACCTCCTCCAGCCCATACAACCCTCCCAATCTCTGTAACCTCCTCCAGTCCCTACACCCCGCCCTATCTCTGTAATCTCCAGTAACTACACCCATCCCTATCTCTGTAACCTCTGGCAACCCCTACACCCCTCCCTATCTCCGTGAACTGCTCCAGCCCCTACACCCCTCCCTGTCTCTGTAACGTCCTCCAGTCACTACACACCTCCGTATCTCTGCAACCTCCTCCAGACGATAAATCCCTCCCTATCTCTGTAACCACCTCCAGCCCCGACACCCCTCCCTATCTCTGGAATCTCCTCCAGCCCCTACAACCCTCCCTATCCCTGTCACCTCCTCCAGCCCCTACAACCCTCCCTATCTCTGTAACCTCCTCCACCCCCTACAACCCTCCCGATCTCTGTAACCACCTCCAGCCCCTACACCCTTCCCTATCTCTGTAAGTTCCTCTAGCCCCTACAACCCTCCCTATCTCTTTAACCTCCTACAGCCCCTACACCCCCTCCCTCTCTCTTTAACCTCCTCCAGCCTCCACAGTCCTCCCTATCTCTGTAAACTTCTGCAGCCCCATACTCCTCCCGATCTCTGTAACCTCCTCCAGCCCCTACACTCCTCCCTATCTCTGTAACCTCCTCCAGCCCCTACACCCTTCCCTATCTCTGTAAGTTCCTCCCGCCCCTACAACCCTCCCTTTCTCTGTAAAATCCTCCAGCCCCTACACCCCCTCCCTCTCTCTGTAACCTTCCCCAGCCCCTATACCCCTCCCGATCTCTGTAACATTCTCCAGCCTCAACACCCCTCCCTATCTCTGTAACCTTCTCCTGGCTCCTACACCCCTCCCTATCTCTGTAACATCCTCCAGCCCCAACAACCCTCCCTATCTCTGTAACCTTCTCCAGCCCCTGCACCCCTCCTATCTCTGTACCCTCCTCCAGCCCATGCACCCATCCCTATCTCTGTAACCACATCCAGCCCCTACAACCCTCCCTATCTCTGTAACATCCCCCAGCCCCTACAAACCTCCCTATCTCTGTAACCTTCTCCAGCCCCTGCACCCCTCCCTATCTCTGTACCCTCCTCCAGAGACTACAAACAAACCTATGTCTGTAACGTCCTCCAGCCCCTACACCCCCTCCCTATCTCTGTAACCTCCTCCAGCCCCTACAGCCCTCCCCATCTCTGTAACCTCCTCCAGCCCCTACACTCCTCCCTATCTCTGTTACATCCTCCAGCCCCTACACCCCTCCCTATCTCTGTAACCTCCTCCAGCCACTACACCCCTCCCTATCTCTGTAAACTCCTCTGGCCCCTACATCCCTCCCTATCCCTGTAACCTCCTCCAGCCCCTACAACCCTCCCTATCTCTGTAACATCCTCCAGCCCCTACAACCCTCCCGATCTCTGTAACATTCTCCTGCCTCTACACCCCTCCCTATCTCTGTAAACTCCTCCAGCCCCTACAACCCTCCCTATCTCTACAACCTCCTCCAGACCATACACCCCTCCCTATCTCAGTAACCTCCTCCAGCCCCTACAACCCTCCATATATCTAAAACCTCATCCAGACCATACACCCCTCCCTAGCTATGTAACCTCCTCCAGCCCCTACACCCCTCCCCATCCCTGTAACCTCCTCCAGCCCCTACAGCCCTCCCTATCTCTGTAACCTCCTCCAGCCCCTACACCCCTCCATATCTCTGTAACCTCCTCCAGCCTTTACAAACCTCCCTATCTCTGTAACCTCCACCAGCCCCTACACCCCTCCCTATCGCTGTAACCACATCCAGCCCCTACAACCCTCCCTATCTCTGTAACATCCTCCAGCCCCTACAACCCTCCCTATCTCTGTAACCTTCTCCCGGCTCCTACACCCCTCCCAATATCTGTAACCTCCTCCAGCCCCTACAACCCTCCCTATCTCTGTAACCTCCTCCAGCCCCTGCACCCCTCCCGATCTCTGTAAGTTCCTCTAGCCCCTACAACCCTCCCTATCTCTGTAACCTCCTACAGCCCCTACACCCCCTCCCTCTCTCTGTAAGCTCCTCCAGCCTCCACAGCCCTCCCTATCTCTGTAAACTTCTGCAGCCCCTATACCCCTCCCGATCTCTGTAACATCCTCCTGCCCCTACACGCCTCCCTATCTCTGTAACATCCTCCAGCCCCAACAAAACTCCCTATCTCTGTAACCTTCTCCAGCCCCTGCACCCCTCCCTATCTCTGTACCCTCCTCCAGCCCATGCACCCATCCCTATCTCTGTAACCTCCTCCAGCCCCTACAACCCTCCCTATCTCTGTAAACTCCTCCAGCCCCGACACCCCTCCCTATCCCTGTAACCTCCTCCAGCCCCTACTACCCTCCCTATCTCTGTAAACTCCTCCAGCCCCTACACTTCCCCCCATCTCTAACCTCCTCCAGAGACTACAAACAAACCTATTTCTGTAACCTCCACCAACCCCTACACCGCTCCCTATCTCCGTAACCTCCTCCAGACTATAAACCCCTCACTATCTCTGTAACCTCCTCCAGCCCCTACACCCCTCCCTATCTCTGTAACCTCCTCCAGACTATAAACCCCTCCCTATCACTGTAACCTCCTCCAGCTCCTACACCCCTCCCTATCTCTGTAACCTCCTCTAGCACCTACAAACCTCCCTATCTTTGTAACCTCTTCCAGACCCTACAACCCTCCCTATCTCTGTAACCTCCACCAGCCCCTACACCCCTCCCTATCGCTGTAACCACATCCAGCCCCTACAACCCTCCCTAACTCTGTAACATCCTCCAGCCCCTACAACCCTCCCTATCTCTGTAACCTTCTCCCGGCTCCTACACCCCTCCCAATCTCTGTAACCTCCTCCAGCCCCTACAACCCTCCCTATCTCTGTAACCTCCTCCAGCCCCTGCACCCCTCCCTATCTCTGTAACATCCTCCAGCCCCTACACCCATCCCTATCTCTGTAACCTACTCCAGCCCCTACAAACCTCCCTATCTCTGTAACCTCCTCCAGCCCCTACACCCCTCCCTATCTCTGTAACCTCCTCCAGCCCCTACAACCCTCCCGATCTCTGTAAGTTCCTCTAGCCCCTACAACCCTCCCTATCTCTTTAACCTCCTACAGCCCCTACACCCCCTCCCTCTCTCTGTAACCTCCTCCAGCCTCCACAGCCCTCCCTATCTCTGTAACATCCTCCAGCCCCTACAAACCTCCCTATCTCTGTAACCTTCTCCTGGCTCCTACACCCCTCCCTAACTCTGTAACCTCCTCGAGCCCCTACAACCCTCCCTATCTCTGTAACCTTCTCCAGCCTCAACACCCCTCCCTATCTCTGTCACCACATCCAGCCCCTGCAACCCTCCCTATCTCTGTAACATCCTCCAGCCCCTACACCCCTCCCTATCTCTGTAACATCCTCCAGCCCCAACAACCCTCCCTATCTCTGTAACCTTCTGCAGCCCCTATACCCCTCCCGATCTCTGTAACATTCTCCAGCCTCAACACCCCTCCCTATCTCTGGAACCACATCCAGCCCCTACAACCCTCCCTATCTCTGTAACATCCTCCAGCCCCTACAAACCTCCCTATCTCTGTAACCTTCTCCTGGCTCCTACACCCCTCCCAACTCTGCAACCTCCTCCAGCCCCTACAACCCTCCCGATCTCTGTAACATTCTCCTGCCTCGACACCCCTCCCTATCTCTGTAAACTCCTCCAGCCCCTACAACCCTCCCTATCTCTACAACCTCCTCCAGACCATACACCCCTCCCTATCTCAGTAACCTCCTCCAGCCCCTACAACCCTCCCTATATCTGAAACCTCCTCCAGACCATACACCCCTCCCTAGCTATGTAACCTCCTCCAGCCCCTACACCCCTCCCCATCCCTGTAACCTCCTCCAGCCCCTACAGCCCTCCCTATCTCTGTAACCTCCTCCAGCCCCTACACCCCTCCATATCTCTGTAACCTCCTCCAGCCTTTACAACCCTCCCTATCTCTGTAACCTCCACCAGCCCCTACACCCCTCCCTATTGCTGTAACCACATCCAGCCCCTACAACCCTCCCTATCTCTGTAACATCCTCCAGCCCCTGCACCCCTCCCTATCTCTGTAACATCCTCCAGCCCCTACACCCATCCCTATCTCTGTAACCTCCTCCAGCCCCTACAACCCTCCCGATCTCTGTAAGTTCCTCTAGCCCCTACAACCCTCCCTATCTCTTTAACCTCCTACAGCCCCTACACCCCCTCCCTTTCTCTGTAACCTCCTCCAGCCTCCACAGCCCTCCCTATCTCTGTAAACTTCTGCAGCCCCTATAGCCCTCCCGATCTCTGTAACATTCTCCAGCCTCAACACCCCTCCCTATCTCTGTAACCTTCTCCCGGCTCCTCCACCCCTCCCTATCTCTGTAACATCCACCAGCCCCAACAAAACTCCGTCTCTGTAACCTCCTCCAGCCCCTACAACCCTCCCTATCTCTGTAACCTCCTCCAGCACCTACACCCCTCCCTATCTCTGTACCCTCCACCAACCCCTACACCGCTCCCTATCTCCGTAACCTCCTCCAGACTATAAACCCCTCCCTATCACTGTAACCTCCTCCAGCTCCTACACCCCTCCCTATCTCTGTAACCTCCTCCAGCACCTACAAACCTCCCTATCTTTGCAACCTCTTCCAGACCCTACAGCCCTCCTTATCTCTGTAACCTCCTCCAGCCCCTACAACCCTCCCTATCTCTGTCACCTCCTCCAGCCCCTACAACACTCCCTATCTCTGTAACCTCCTCCAGCCCCTACACCCCTCCTTATCTCTGTAACCTCCTCCAGCCCATACAACCCTCCCAATCTCTGTAACCTCCTCCAGTCCCTACACCCCGCCCTATCTCTGTAATCTCCAGTAACTACACCCATCCCTATCTCTGTAACCTCTGGCAACCCCTACACCCCTCCCTATCTCCGTGAACTGCTCCAGCCCCTACACCCCTCCCTGTCTCTGTAACGTCCTCCAGTCACTACACACCTCCGTATCTCTGCAACCTCCTCCAGACGATAAATCCCTCCCTATCTCTGTAACCACCTCCAGCCCCGACACCCCTCCCTATCTCTGGAATCTCCTCCAGCCCCTACAACCCTCCCTATCCCTGTCACCTCCTCCAGCCCCTACAACCCTCCCTATCTCTGTAACCTCCTCCACCCCCTACAACCCTCCCGATCTCTGTAACCACCTCCAGCCCCTACACCCTTCCCTATCTCTGTAAGTTCCTCTAGCCCCTACAACCCTCCCTATCTCTTTAACCTCCTACAGCCCCTACACCCCCTCCCTCTCTCTTTAACCTCCTCCAGCCTCCACAGTCCTCCCTATCTCTGTAAACTTCTGCAGCCCCATACTCCTCCCGATCTCTGTAACCTCCTCCAGCCCCTACACTCCTCCCTATCTCTGTAACCTCCTCCAGCCCCTACACCCTTCCCTATCTCTGTAAGTTCCTCCCGCCCCTACAACCCTCCCTTTCTCTGTAAAATCCTCCAGCCCCTACACCCCCTCCCTCTCTCTGTAACCTTCCCCAGCCCCTATACCCCTCCCGATCTCTGTAACATTCTCCAGCCTCAACACCCCTCCCTATCTCTGTAACCTTCTCCTGGCTCCTACACCCCTCCCTATCTCTGTAACATCCTCCAGCCCCAACAACCCTCCCTATCTCTGTAACCTTCTCCAGCCCCTGCACCCCTCCTATCTCTGTACCCTCCTCCAGCCCATGCACCCATCCCTATCTCTGTAACCACATCCAGCCCCTACAACCCTCCCTATCTCTGTAACATCCCCCAGCCCCTACAAACCTCCCTATCTCTGTAACCTTCTCCAGCCCCTGCACCCCTCCCTATCTCTGTACCCTCCTCCAGAGACTACAAACAAACCTATGTCTGTAACGTCCTCCAGCCCCTACACCCCCTCCCTATCTCTGTAACCTCCTCCAGCCCCTACAGCCCTCCCCATCTCTGTAACCTCCTCCAGCCCCTACACTCCTCCCTATCTCTGTTACATCCTCCAGCCCCTACACCCCTCCCTATCTCTGTAACCTCCTCCAGCCACTACACCCCTCCCTATCTCTGTAAACTCCTCTGGCCCCTACATCCCTCCCTATCCCTGTAACCTCCTCCAGCCCCTACAACCCTCCCTATCTCTGTAACATCCTCCAGCCCCTACAACCCTCCCGATCTCTGTAACATTCTCCTGCCTCTACACCCCTCCCTATCTCTGTAAACTCCTCCAGCCCCTACAACCCTCCCTATCTCTACAACCTCCTCCAGACCATACACCCCTCCCTATCTCAGTAACCTCCTCCAGCCCCTACAACCCTCCATATATCTAAAACCTCATCCAGATCATACACCCCTCCCTAGCTATGTAACCTCCTCCAGCCCCTACACCCCTCCCCATCCCTGTAACCTCCTCCAGCCCCTACAGCCCTCCCTATCTCTGTAACCTCCTCCAGCCCCTACACCCCTCCATATCTCTGTAACCTCCTCCAGCCTTTACAAACCTCCCTATCTCTGTAACCTCCACCAGCCCCTACACCCCTCCCTATCGCTGTAACCACATCCAGCCCCTACAACCCTCCCTATCTCTGTAACATCCTCCAGCCCCTACAACCCTCCCTATCTCTGTAACCTTCTCCCGGCTCCTACACCCCTCCCAATATCTGTAACCTCCTCCAGCCCCTACAACCCTCCCTATCTCTGTAACCTCCTCCAGCCCCTGCACCCCTCCCGATCTCTGTAAGTTCCTCTAGCCCCTACAACCCTCCCTATCTCTGTAACCTCCTACAGCCCCTACACCCCCTCCCTCTCTCTGTAAGCTCCTCCAGCCTCCACAGCCCTCCCTATCTCTGTAAACTTCTGCAGCCCCTATACCCCTCCCGATCTCTGTAACATCCTCCTGCCCCTACACGCCTCCCTATCTCTGTAACATCCTCCAGCCCCAACAAAACTCCCTATCTCTGTAACCTTCTCCAGCCCCTGCACCCCTCCCTATCTCTGTACCCTCCTCCAGCCCATGCACCCATCCCTATCTCTGTAACCTCCTCCAGCCCCTACAACCCTCCCTATCTCTGTAAACTCCTCCAGCCCCGACACCCCTCCCTATCCCTGTAACCTCCTCCAGCCCCTACTACCCTCCCTATCTCTGTAAACTCCTCCAGCCCCTACACTTCCCCCCATCTCTAACCTCCTCCAGAGACTACAAACAAACCTATTTCTGTAACCTCCACCAACCCCTACACCGCTCCCTATCTCCGTAACCTCCTCCAGACTATAAACCCCTCACTATCTCTGTAACCTCCTCCAGCCCCTACACCCCTCCCTATCTCTGTAACCTCCTCCAGACTATAAACCCCTCCCTATCACTGTAACCTCCTCCAGCTCCTACACCCCTCCCTATCTCTGTAACCTCCTCTAGCACCTACAAACCTCCCTATCTTTGTAACCTCTTCCAGACCCTACAACCCTCCCTATCTCTGTAACCTCCACCAGCCCCTACACCCCTCCCTATCGCTGTAACCACATCCAGCCCCTACAACCCTCCCTAACTCTGTAACATCCTCCAGCCCCTACAACCCTCCCTATCTCTGTAACCTTCTCCCGGCTCCTACACCCCTCCCAATCTCTGTAACCTCCTCCAGCCCCTACAACCCTCCCTATCTCTGTAACCTCCTCCAGCCCCTGCACCCCTCCCTATCTCTGTAACATCCTCCAGCCCCTACACCCATCCCTATCTCTGTAACCTACTCCAGCCCCTACAAACCTCCCTATCTCTGTAACCTCCTCCAGCCCCTACACCCCTCCCTATCTCTGTAACCTCCTCCAGCCCCTACAACCCTCCCGATCTCTGTAAGTTCCTCTAGCCCCTACAACCCTCCCTATCTCTTTAACCTCCTACAGCCCCTACACCCCCTCCCTCTCTCTGTAACCTCCTCCAGCCTCCACAGCCCTCCCTATCTCTGTAACATCCTCCAGCCCCTACAAACCTCCCTATCTCTGTAACCTTCTCCTGGCTCCTACACCCCTCCCTAACTCTGTAACCTCCTCGAGCCCCTACAACCCTCCCTATCTCTGTAACCTTCTCCAGCCTCAACACCCCTCCCTATCTCTGTCACCACATCCAGCCCCTGCAACCCTCCCTATCTCTGTAACATCCTCCAGCCCCTACACCCCTCCCTATCTCTGTAACATCCTCCAGCCCCAACAACCCTCCCTATCTCTGTAACCTTCTGCAGCCCCTATACCCCTCCCGATCTCTGTAACATTCTCCAGCCTCAACACCCCTCCCTATCTCTGTAACCACATCCAGCCCCTACAACCCTCCCTATCTCTGTAACATCCTCCAGCCCCTACAAACCTCCCTATCTCTGTAACCTTCTCCTGGCTCCTACACCCCTCCCTAACTCTGTAACCTCCTCCAGCCCCTACAACCCTCCCTATCTCTGTAACCTTCTCCAGCCCCTGCACCCATCCCTATCTCTGTAACCTCCTCGAACCCCTACAACCCTCCCTATCTCTGTAAACTCCTCCAGCCCCTACACCCCTCCCTATCCCTGTAACCTCCTCCAGCCCCTACAACCCTCCCTATCTCTGTAAACTCCTCCAGCCCCTACACCTCCCCCCTATCTCTGTAACCTCCTCCAGAGACTACAAAGAAACCTATGTCTGTAACGTCCTCCAGCCCCTACACCCCCTCCCTATTTCTGTAACCTCCTCCAGCCCCTACAGCCCTCCCCATCTCTGTAACCTCCTCCAGCCCCTACACCCCTCCCTATCTCTGTTACATCCTCCAGCCCCTACAGCCATCCCTATCTCTGTGAACTTCTCCAGCCTCTACAACCCTCCCTATCTCTGTAACATCCTCCAGCCCCTACAACCCTCCCGATCTCTGTAACATTCTCCTGCCTCTACACCCCTCCCTATCTCTGTAAACTCCTCCAGCCCCTACAACCCTCCCTATCTCTACAACCTCCTCCAGACCATACACCCCTCCCTATCTCAGTAACCTCCTCCAGCCCCTACAACCCTCCCTATATCTGAAACCTCCTCCAGACCATACACCCCTCCCTAGCTATGTAACCTCCTCCAGCCCCTACACCCCTCCCCATCCCTGTAACCTCCTCCAGCCCCTACAGCCCTCCCTATCTCTGTAACCTCCTCCAGCCCCTACACCCCTCCATATCTCTGTAACCTCCTCCAGCCTTTACAACCCTCCCTATCTCTGTAACCTCCACCAGCCCCTACACCCCTCCCTATCGCTGTAACCACATCCAGCCCCTACAACCCGCCCTATCTCTGTAACATCCTCCAGCCCCTGCACCCCTCCCTATCTCTGTAACATCCTCCAGCCCCGACACCCATCCCTATCTCTGTAACCTCCTCCAGCCCCTACAAACCTCCCTATCTCTGTAACCTCTTCCAGCACCTACACCCCTCCCTATCTCTGTAACATCCTCCAGCCCCTACAACCCTCCCGATCTCTGTAAGTTCCTCTAGCCCCTACAACCCTCCCTATCTCTTTAACCTCCTACAGCCCCTACACCCCCTCCCTTTCTCTGTAAACTCCTCCAGCCCCTACACCTCCCCCCTATCTCTGTAACCTCCTCCAGAGACTACAAAGAAACCTATGTCTGTAACGTCCTCCAGCCCCTACACCCCCTCCCTATTTCTGTAACCTCCTCCAGCCCCTACAGCCCTCCCCATCTCTGTAACCTCCTCCAGCCCCTACACCCCTCCCTATCTCTGTTACATCCTCCAGCCCCTACAGCCATCCCTATCTCTGTGAACTTCTCCAGCCTCTACAACCCTCCCTATCTCTGTAACATCCTCCAGCCCCTACAACCCTCCCGATCTCTGTAACATTCTCCTGCCTCTACACCCCTCCCTATCTCTGTAAACTCCTCCAGCCCCTACAACCCTCCCTATCTCTACAACCTCCTCCAGACCATACACCCCTCCCTATCTCAGTAACCTCCTCCAGCCCCTACAACCCTCCCTATATCTGAAACCTCCTCCAGACCATACACCCCTCCCTAGCTATGTAACCTCCTCCAGCCCCTACACCCCTCCCCATCCCTTAAACCTCCTCCAGCCCCTACAGCCCTCCCTATCTCTGTAACCTCCTCCAGCCCCTACACCCCTCCATATCTCTGTAACCTCCTCCAGCCTTTACAACCCTCCCTATCTCTGTAACCTCCACCAGCCCCTACACCCCTCCCTATCGCTGTAACCACATCCAGCCCCTACAACCCTCCCTATCTCTGTAACATCCTCCAGCCCCTGCACCCCTCCCTATCTCTGTAACATCCTCCAGCCCCGACACCCATCCCTATCTCTGTAACCTCCTCCAGCCCCTACAAACCTCCCTATCTCTGTAACCTCTTCCAGCACCTACACCCCTCCCTATCTCTGTAACCTCCTCCAGCCCCTACAACCCTCCCGATCTCTGTAAGTTCCTCTAGCCCCTACAACCCTCCCTATCTCTTTAACCTCCTACAGCCCCTACACCCCCTCCCTTTCTCTGTAACCTCCTCCAGCCTCCACAGCCCTCCCTATCTCTGTAAACTTCTGCAGCCCCTATACCCCTCCCGATCTCTGTAACATTCTCCAGCCGCAACACCCCTCCCTATCTCTGTAACCTTCTCCCGGCTCCTACACCCCTCCCTATCTCTGTAACATCCTCCAGCCCCAACAAAACTCCCTGTCTCTGTAACCTCCTCCAGCCCCTACAACCCTCCCTATATCTGTAACCTCCTCCAGCACCTACACCCCTCCCTATCTCTGTACCCTCCTCCAGCCCATGCACCCATCCCTATCTCTGTAACCTCCCCCAGCCCCTACAACCCTCCCTATCTCTGTAAACTCCTCCAGCCCCGACACCCCTCCCTATCCCTGTAACCTCCTCCAGCCCCTACAACCCTCCCTATCTCTGTAAACTCCTCCAGCCCCTTCACCTCCCCCCTATCTCTGTAACCTCCTCCAGAGACTACAAACAAACCAATGTCTGTAACGTCCTCCAGCCCCTACACACCTCCCTATCTCTGTAACCTCCTCCCGCCCCTACACCACTCCCTATCTCTGTAACCTCCTCCAGCCCCTACAACGCTCCCATTCTCTGTAACCTCCTCCAGCCCCTAAACCACTCCCTATCTCTGTAACCTCCACCAACCCCTACACCGCTCCCTATCTCCGTAACCTCCTCCAGACTATAAACCCCTCCCTATCACTGTAACCTCCTCCAGCTCCTACACCCCTCCCTATCTCTGTAACCTCCTCCAGCACCTACAAACCTCCCTATCTTTGTAAACTCTTCCAGACCCTACAGCCCTCCTTATCTCTGTAACCTCCTCCAGCCCCTACAACCCTCCCTATCTCTGTCACCTCCTCCAGCCCCTACAACACTCCCTATCTCTGTAACCTCCTCCAGCCCCTACACCCCTCCTTATCTCTGTAACCTCCTCCAGCCCATACAACCCTCCCAATCTCTGTAACCTCCTCCAGTCCCTACACCCCGCCCTATCTCTGTAATCTCCTCCAGTAACTACACTCATCCCTATCTCTGTAACCTCTGGCAACCCCTACACCCCTCCCTATCTCCGTGAACTGCTCCAGCCCCTACACCCCTCCCTGTCTCTGTAACGTCCTCCAGTCACTACACACCTCCGTATCTCTGCAACCTCCTCCAGACGATAAATCCCTCCCTATCTCTGTAACCACCTCCAGCCCCGACACCCCTCCCTATCTCTGGAATCTCCTCCAGCCCCTACAACCCTCCCTATCCCTGTCACCTCCTCCAGCCCCTACAACCCTCCCTATCTCTGTAACCTCCTCCACCCCCTACAACCCTCCCGATCTCTGTAACCACCTCCAGCCCCTACACCCTTCCCTATCTCTGTAAGTTCCTCTAGCCCCTACAACCCTCCCTATCTCTTTAACCTCCTACAGCCCCTACACCCCCTCCCTCTCTCTTTAACCTCCTCCAGCCTCCACAGCCCTCCCTATCTCTGTAAACTTCTGCAGCCCCATACTCCTCCCGATCTCTGTAACCTCCTCCAGCCCCTACACTCCTTCCTATCTCTGTAACCTCCTCCAGCCCCTACACCCTTCCCTATCTCTGTAAGTTCCTCCCGCCCCTACAACCCTCCCTATCTCTGTAAAATCCTCCAGCCCCTACACCCCCTCCCTCTCTCTGTAACCTTCCCCAGCCCCTATACCCCTCCCGATCTCTGTAACATTCTCCAGCCTCAACACCCCTCCCTATCTCTGTAACCTTCTCCTGGCTCCTACACCCCTCCCTATCTCTGTAACATCCTCCAGCCCCAACAACCCTCCCTATCTCTGTACCCTTCTCCAGCCCCTGCACCCCTCCTATCTCTGTACCCTCCTCTAGCCCATGCACCCATCCCTATCTCTGTAACCTCCTCCAGCCCCTACAACCCTCCCTATCTCTGTAAACTCCTCCAGCCCCTACACCCCTCCCTATCTCTGTAACCTCCTCCAGCCCCTAGAACCCTCTCTATCTCTGTATCCTCCTCCAGCCCCTACACCTCCCCCCTATCTCTGTAACCTCCTCCAGAGACTACAAACAAACCGATGTCTGTAACGTCCTCCAGCCCCTACACCCCCTCCCTCTCTGTGTAACCTCCTCCAGCCTCCACAGCCCTCCCTATCTCTGTAAATTTCTGCAGCCCCTATACCCCTCCTGATCTCTGTAACATTCTCCAGCCTCAACACCCCTCCCTATCTCTGTAACCACATCCAGCCCCTACAACCCTCCCTATCTCTGTAACATGCTCCAGCCCCTACAAACCTCCCTATCTCTGTAACCTTCTCCTGGCTCCTACACCCCTCCCTAACTCTGTAACCTCCTCCAGCCCCTACAACCCTCCCTATCTCCGTAACCATCTCCAGCCCCTGCACCCCTCCCTATCTCTGTACCCTCCTCCAGCCCATGCACCCATCCCTATCGCTGTAACCTCCTCCAGCCCCTACAACCCTCCCTATCTCTGTAAACTCCGCCAGCCCCTACACCCCTCCCTATCCCTGTTACCTCCTCCAGCCCCTACAACCCTCCCTATCTCTGTAAACTCCTCCAGCCCCTACACCTCCCCCCTATCTCTGTAACCTCCTCCAGAGACTACAAACAAACCTATGTCTGTAACGTCCTCCAGCCCCTACACCCCCTCCCTATCTCTGTAACCTCCTCCAGCCCCTACACCACTCCCTATCTCTGTAACCTCCTCCAGCCCCTACACCCCTCCCTATCTCTGTAACCTCCTCCAGCCCCTACACCCCTCCCTATCTCTGTAAATTCCTCTGGCCCCTACACCCCTCCCTATCTCTGTAACCTCGTCCAGCAGCTACAACCCTCTCTACCTCTGTAACCTCCTCCAGACCATACACCCCTCCCTAGCTCTGTAACCTCCTCCAGCCCCTACAGCCCTCCCCATCTCTGTAACCTCCTCCAGCCCCTACACCCCTCCCTATCTCTGTTACATCCTCCAGCCCCTACACCCCTCCCTATCTCTGTAACCTCCTCCAGCCCCTACACCCCTCCCTATCTCTGTAAACTCCTCTGGCCCCTACACCCCTCCCTATCACTGTAACCTCCTCCAGCCCCTACAGCCATCCGTATCTCTGTGAACTTCTCCAGCCTCTACAGCCCTCCCTATCTCTGTAACCTCCTCCAGCCCCTACACCCCTCCCTATCTCTGTAACATCCTCCAGCCCCTACAACCCTCCCGATCTCTGTAACATTCTCCTGCCTCTACATCCCTCCCTATCTCTGTAAACTCCTCCAGCCACTACAACCCTCCCTATCTCTACAACCTCCTCCAGACCATACATCCCTCCCTATCTCAGTAACCTCCTCCAGCCCCCACACCCCTCCCTATATCTGAAACCTCCTCCAGACCATACACCCCTCCCTAGCTATGTAACCTCCTCCAGCCCCTACACCCCTCCCCATCCCTGTAACCTCCTCCAGCCCCTACAGCCCTCCCTATCTCTGTAATCTCCTCTGCCCCTACACCCCTCCCTATTGCTGTAACCACATCCAGCCCCAACATCCCTCCCAATCTCTGTAACCTCCTCCAGCCCCTACAACCCTCCCTATCTCTGTAACCTCCTCCAGCCCCTGCACCCCTCCCTATCTCTGTAACATCCTACAGCCCCAACAACCCTCCCTATCTCTGTAACCTTCTCCAGCCCCTGCACCCCTCCTATCTCTGTACCCTCCTCCAGCCCATGCACCCATCCCTATCTCTGTAACCTCCTCCAGCCCCTACAACCCTCCCTATCTCTGTAAACTCCTCCAGCCCCTACACCCCTCCCTATCTCTGTAACCTCCTCCAGCCCCTACAACCCTCTCTATCTCTGTATCCTCCTCCAGCCCCTACACCTCCCCCCTATCTCTGTAACCTCCTCCAGAGACTACAAACAAACCGATGTCTGTAACGTCCTCCAGCACCTACACCCCCTCCCTCTCTGTGTAACCTCCTCCAGCCTCCACAGCCCTCCCTATCTCTGTAAATTTCTGCAGCCCCTATACCCCTCCCGATCTCTGTAACATTCTCCAGCCTCAACACCCCTCCCTATCTCTGTAACCACATCCAGCCCCTACAACCCTCCCTATCTCTGTAACATGCTCCAGCCCCTACAAACCTCCCTATCTCTGTAACCTTCTCCTGGCTCCTACACCCCTCCCTAACTCTGTAACCTCCTCCAGCCCCTACAACCCTCCCTATCTCCGTAACCATCTCCAGCCCCTGCACCCCTCCCTATCTCTGTACCCTCCTCCAGCCCATGCACCCATCCCTATCGCTGTAACCTCCTCCAGCCCCTACAACCCTCCCTATCTCTGTAAACTCCTCCAGCCCCTACACCCCTCCCTATCCCTGTTACCTCCTCCAGCCCCTACAACCCTCCCTATCTCTGTAAACTCCTCCAGCCCCTACACCTCCCCCCTATCTCTGTAACCTCCTCCAGAGACTACAAACAAACCTATGTCTGTAACGTCCTCCAGCCCCTACACCCCCTCCCTATCTCTGTAACCTCCTCCAGCCCCTACACCACTCCCTATCTCTGTAACCTTCTCCAGCCCCTACACCCCTCCCTATCTCTGTAACCTCCTCCAGCCCCTACACCCCTCCCTATCTCTGTAAATTCCTCTGGCCCCTACAGCCCTCCCCATCTCTGTAACCTCCTCCAGCCCCTACACCCCTCCCTATCTCTGTTACATCCTCCAGCCCCTACACCCCTCCCTATCTCTGTAACCTCCTCCAGCCCCTACACCCCTCCCTATCTCTGTAAACTCCTCTGACCCCTACACCCCTCCCTATCTCTGTAACCTCCTCCAGCCCCTACAGCCATCCGTATCTCTGTGAACTTCTCCAGCCTCTACAGCCCTCCCTATCTCTGTAACCTCCTCCAGCCCCTACACCCCTCCCTATCTCTGTAACATCCTCCAGCCCCTACAACCCTCCCGATCTCTGTAACATTCTCCTGCCTCTACATCCCTCCCTATCTCTGTAAACTCCTCCAGCCACTACAACCCTCCCTATCTCTACAACCTCCTCCAGACCATACACCCCTCCCTATCTCAGTAACCTCCTCCAGCCCCCACACCCCTCCCTATATCTGAAACCTCCTCCAGACCATACACCCCTCCCTAGCTATGTAACCTCCTCCAGCCCCTACACCCCTCCCCATCCCTGTAACCTCCTCCAGCCCCTACAGCCCTCCCTATCTCTGTAATCTCCTCCGCCCCTACACCCCTCCCTATTGCTGTAACCACATCCAGCCCCTACACCCCTCCCAATCTCTGTAACCTCTTCCAGCCCCTACAACCCTCCCTATCTCTGTAACCTCCTCCAGCCCCTGCACCCCTCCCTATCTCTGTAACATCCTCCAGCCCCTAAACCCATCCCTATCTCTGTAACCTCCTCCAGCCCCTCCAAACCTCCCTATCTCTGTAACCTCCTCCAGCCCCTACACCCCTCCCTATCTCTGTAACCTCCTCCAGCCCCTACAACCCTCCCGATCTTTGTAAGTTCCCCTCGCCCCTACAACCCTCCCTATCTCTTTAACCTCCTACAGCCCCTACACACCCGCCCTCTCTCTGTAACCTCCTCCAGGCTCCACAGCCCTCCCTATCTCTGTAAACTTCTACAGCCCCTATACCCCTCCCGATCTCTGTAACATTCTCCAGCCTCAACACCCCTCCCCATCTCTGTAACCACATCCAGCCCCTACAACCCTCCCTATCTCTGTAACATCCTCCAGCCCCTACACCCCTCCCTATCTCTGTAACATCCTCCAGCCCCAACAACCCTCCCTATCTCTGTAACCTTCTGCAGCCCCTGTACCCCTCCCGATCTCTGTAACATTCTCCAGCCTCAACACCCCTCCCTATCTCTGTAACCACATCCAGCCCCTACAACCCTCCCTATCTCTGTAACATCCTCCAGCCCCTACACCCATCCCTATCTCTGTAACCTCCTCCAGCCCCTACAAACCTGCCTATCTCTGTAACCTCCTCCAGCCCCTACACCCCTCCCTATCTCTGTAACCTCCTCCAGCCCCTACAAACCTCCCGATCTCTAAGTTCCTCTAGCACCTACAACCCTCCCTATCTCTTTAACCTCCTACAGCCCCTCCCTCTCTCTGTAACCTCCTCCAGCCTCCACAGCCCTCCCTATCTCTGTAAACTTCCGCAGCCCCTATACCCCTCCCGATCTCTGTAACATTCTCCAGCCTCAACACCCCTCCCTATCTCTGTAACCACATCCAGCCCCGACAACCCTCCCTATCTCTGTAACATCCTCCAGCCCCAACAACCCTCCCTATCTCTGTAACCTTCTCCAGCCCCTGCACCCCTCCCTATCTCTGTACCCTCCTCCAGCCCATGCACCCATCCCTATCTCTGTAACCTCCTCCAGCCCCTATAACCCTCCCTATCCCTGTAACCTCCTCCAGCCCCTACAACCCTCCCTATCTCTGTAAACTCCTCCAGCCCCTACACCTCCCCCCATCTCTGTAACCTCCTCCAGAGACTACAAACAAACCTATGTCTCTAACGTCCTCCAGCCCCTACACCCCCTCCCTATCTCTGTAACCTCCTCCAGCCCCTACACCACTCACTATCTCTGTAACCTCCTCCAGCCCCTACACCCCTCCCTATCTGTGTAACCTCCTCCAGCCCCTACACCCCTCCCTATCTCTGTAAATTCCTCTGGCCCCTACACCACTCCCTATCTCTGTAACCTCGTCCAGCAGCTACAACCCTCTCTATCTCTGTAACCTCCTCCAGACCATACACGCCTCCCTATTTCTGTAACGTCCTCCAGCCCCTACAGCCCTCCCCATCTCTGTAACCTCCTCCAGCCCCTACACCCCTCCCTATCTCTGTTACATCCTCCAGCCCCTACACCCCTCCCTATCTCTGTAACCTCCTCCAGCCCCTACACCCCTCCCTATCTCTGTAAACTCCTCTGGCCCCTACACCCCTCCCTATCTCTGTAACCTCCTACAGCCCCTACAGCCATCCCTATCTCTGTGAACTTCTGCAGCCTCTACAGCCCTCCCTATCTCTGTAACCTCCTCCAGCCCCTACAACCCTCCCTATCTCTGTAACCTCCTCCAGCCCATGCACCCATCCGTATCTCTGTAACCTCCTCCAGCACCTACAACCCTCCCTATCTCTGTAACCTCCTCCAGCCTCTACACCCCTCCCTATCTCTGTAACCTCCTCCAGCCTCTACAACCCTCCCTATCTCTGTAACCTCCTCCAGCCCCTACAACCCTCCCAATCTCTGTAACCTCCTTCAACCCCTACACCCCTCCCTATCTCTGTATCCTCCGCCAGCCCTTACACCCCTCCCTATCTCTGTAACCTCCTCCAGAGCCTACACCCCTCCCTATCTCTGTAACCTCCTCCAGCCCCTACACCCCTCCCTCTCTCTGTAAACTCCTCCAGCCCCTACAACCCTCACTATCTCTGTATCCTCCTCCAGCCCCTACACCTCCCCCCTATCTCTGTAACCTCCTCCAGAGACTACAAACAAACCTATCTCTGTAACGTCCTCCAGCCCCTACACCCCCTCCCTATCTCTGTAACCTCCTCCAGCCCCTACAACCCTCCCGATCTCTGTAAGTTCCTCTAGCCCCTACAACCCTCCCTATCTCTTCAACCTCCTACAGCCCCTACACCCCCTCCCTCTCTCTGTCACCTCCTCCAGCCTCCACAGCCCTCCCTATCTCTGTAAACTTCTGCAGCCCCTATACCCCTCCCGATCTCTGTAACATTCTCCAGCCTCAACACCCCTCCCTATCTCTGTAACCACATCCAGCCCCAACAACCCTCCCTATCTCTGTAACCTTCTCCAGCCCCTGCACCCCTCCCTATCTCTGTACCCTCCTCCAGCCCATGCACCCATCCCTATCTCTGTAACCTCCTCCAGCCCCTACAACCCTCCCTATCTCTGTAAACTCCTCCAGCACCGACACCCCTCCCTATCGCTGTAACCTCCTCCAGCCCCAACAACCCTCCCTATCTCTGTAAACTCCTCCAGCCCCTACACCTCCCCCCTATCTCTGTAACCTCCTCCAGAGACTACAAACAAACCTATGTCTGTAACGTCCTCCAGCCCCTACACCACCTCCCTATCTCTGTAACCTCCTCCAGCCCCTACACCACTCCCTATCTCTGTAACCTCCTCCAGCCCCTACACCCTTCCCTATCTCTGTAACCTCCTCCAGCCCCTACACCCCTCCCTATCTCTGTAAATTCCTCCGGCCCCTACACCACTCCCTATCTCTGTAACCTCGTCCAGCAGCTACAACCCTCCCTATCTCTGTAACCTCCTCCAGCCCCTACAGCCATCCCTATCTCTGTGAACTTCTCCAGCCTCTACAGCCCTCCCTATTTCTGTATCCTCCTCCAGCCCCTACACCCCTCCCCATCTCTGTAAACTTCTGCAGTCCCTATACCACTCCCAATCTCTGTAACATTCTCCTGCCTCTACACCCCTCCCTATCTCTGTAAACTCCTCCAGCCCCTACAACCCTCCCTATATCTGAAACCTCCTCAAGACCATACACCCCTCCCTAGCTATGTAACCTCCTCCAGCCCCTACACCCCTCCCCATCCCTGTAACCTCCTCCAGCCCCTACAGCCTCCCTATCTCTGTAACCTCCTCCAGCCCCTACACCCCTCCCTATCTCTGTAACCTCCTCCAGCCCTTACAACCCTCCCTATCTCTGAAACCTCCACCAGCCCCTACACCCCTCCCTATCGCTGTAACCACATCCAGCCCCTACAACCCTCCCTATCTCTGTAACATCCTCCAGCCCCTACAACCCTCCCTATCTCTGTAACCTTCTCCCGGCTCCTACACCCCTCCCTATCTCTGTAATCTCCTCCAGCCCGTGCACCCATCCGTATCTCTGTAACCTCCTCCAGCCCCTACAACCCACCCTATCTCTGTAACCTCCTCCAGCCTCTACAACCCTCCCTATCTCTGTAACCTCCTCCAGCCCCTACAACCCTCCCAATCTCTGTAACCTCCTCCAGCCCCTACACCACTCCCTATCTCTGTAACCTCCTTCAACCCCTACACCCCTCCCTATCTCTGTATCCTCCGCCAGCCCTTACATCCCTCCCTATCTCTGTAACCTCCTCCAGCCCCTACAACCCTCCCTATCTCTGTAAACTCCTCCAGCCCCTACACCTCCCCCCTATCTCTGTAACCTCCTCCAGAGACTACAAACAAACCTCTGTCTGTAACTTCCTCCAGCCCCTGCACCCCCTCCCTATCTCTGTAACCTCCTCCAGACCCTACACCACTCCCTATCTCTGTAACCTCCTCCAGCCCCTACACCCTTCCCTATCTCTGTAACCTCCTCCAGCCCCTACACCCCTCCCTATCTCTGTAAATTCCTCTGGCCCCTACACCACTCCCTATCTCTGTAACCTCGTCCAGCAGCTACAGCCCTCTCTATCTCTGTAACCTCCTCCAGACCATACACCCCTCCCTAGCTATGTAACCTCCTCCAGCCCCTACAGCCCTCCCCATCTCTGTAACCTCCTCCAGCCCCTACACCCCTCCCTATCTCTGTTACATCCTCCAGCCCCTACACCTCTCCCTATCTCTGTAACCTCCTCCAGCCCCTACACCCCTCCCTATCTCTGTAAACTCCTCTGGCCCCTACACCCCTCCCTATCTCTGTAACCTCCTCCAGCCCCTACAACCCTCCCTATCTCTGTAAACTCCTCCAGCCCCTACACCTCCCCCCTATCTCTGTAACCTCCTCCAGAGACTACAAACAAACCTCTGTCTGTAACTTCCTCCAGCCCCTGCATCCCCTCCCTATCTCTGTAACCTCCTCCAGACCCTACACCACTCCCTATCTCTGTAACCTCCTCCAGCCCCTACACCCTTCCCTATCTCTGTAACCTCCTCCAGCCCCTACACCCCTCCCTATCTCTGTAAATTCCTCTGGCCCCTACACCACTCCCTATCTCTGTAACCTCGTCCAGCAGCTACAGCCCTCTCTATCTCTGTAACCTCCTCCAGACCATACACCCCTCCCTAGCTATGTAACCTCCTCCAGCCCCTACAGCCCTCCCCATCTCTGTAACCTCCTCCAGCCCCTACACCCCTCCCTATCTCTGTTACATCCTCCAGCCCCTACACCTCTCCCTATCTCTGTAACCTCCTCCAGCCCCTACAGCCATCCCTATCTCTGTGAACTTCTCCAGCCTCTACAGCCCTCCCTATCTCTGTAACCTCCTCCAGCCCCTACACCCCTCCCTATCTCTGTAAACTCCTCTGGCCCCTACACCCCTCCCTATCTCAGTAACCTCCTCCAGCCCCTACAGCCATCCCTATCTCTGTGAACTTCTCCAGCCTCTACACCCCTCCCTATCTCTGTAAACTCCTCCAGCCCCTACAACCCTCCCTATCTCTACAACCTCCTCCAGACCATACACCCCTTCCTCTCTCAGTCACCTCCTCCAGCCCCTACAACCCTCCCTATATCTGAAACCTCCTCCAGACGATACACCCCTCCCCAGCTATGTAACCTCCTCCAGCCCCTACACCCCTCCCCATCCCTGTAACCTCCTCCAGCCCCTACAGCCCTCCCTATCTCTGTAACCTCCTCCAGCCCCTACACCCCTCCCTATCTCTGTAACCTCCTCCAGCCCTTACAACCCTCCCTATCTCTGTAACCTCCACCAGCCCCTACACCCCTCCCTATCGCTGTAACCACATCCAGCCCCTACAACCCTCCCTATCTCTGTAACATCCTCCAGCCCCTACAACCCTCCCTATCTCTGTAACCTTCACCGGCTCCTACACCCCTCCCTATCTCTGTAACCTCCTCCAGCCCCTACAACCCTCCCTATCTCTGTAACCTTCTCCAGCCCCTGCACCCCTCCCTATCTCTGTAATCTCCTCCAGCCCATGCACCCATCCGTATCTCTGTAACCTCCTCCAGCCCTACAACCCTCCCTATCTCTGTAACCTCCTCCAGCCCCTACAATCCTCCCTATCTCTGTAACCTCCTCCAGCCCCTACAACCCTCCCAATCTCTGTAACCTCCTCCAGCCCCTACACCACTCCCTATCTCTGTAACCTCCTTCAACCCCTACACCCCTCCCTATCTCTGTATCCTCCGCCAGCCCCTACACCCCTCCCTATCTCTGTAACCACCTTCAACCCCTACACCCCTCCCTATCTCTGTATCCTCCGCCAGCCCCTACACCCCTCCCTATCTCTGTAACCTCCTCCGGAGACTACAAACAAACCTATCTCTGTAACGTCCTCCAGCCCCTACACCCCCTCCCTATCTCTGTAACCTCCTCCAGCCCCTACACCACTCCCTATCTCTGTAACCTCCTCCAGCCCCTACACCCACTCCCTATCTCTGTAACCTCCTCCAGCCCCTACACCACTCCCTAACTCTGTAACCTCCTCCAGCCCCTACACCCCTCCCTATCTCTGTAAACTCCTCCAGCCCCTACACCCCTCCCTATCTCTGTAAACTCCTCTGGCCCCTACACCCCTCCCTATCTCTGTAAGCTCCTCCAGACCATACACCCCTCCCCATCTCTGTAACCTCCTCCAGCCCCTACAGCCCTCACTATCTCTGTAACCTCCTCCAACCCCTACACCCCTCCCTATCTCTGTAAACTCCTCCAGCCCCTACACCTCCCCCCATCTCTGTAACCTCCTCCAGAGACTACAAACAAACCTATGTCTGTAACGTCCTCCAGCCCCTACACCCCCTCCCTATCTCTGTAACCTCCTCCAGCCCCTACACCACTCCCTATCTCTGTAACCTCCTCCAGACCCTACACCCCTCCCTATCTCTGTAACCTCCTCCAGCCCCTACACCCCTCCCTATCTCTGTAAATTCCTCTGGCCCCTACACCCTTCCCTATCTCTGTAACCTCGTCCAGCAGCTACAACCCTATCTCTGTAACCTCCTCCAGACCATACACCCCTCCCTAGCTCTGTAACCTCCTCCAGCCCCTACAGCCCTCCCCATCTCTGTAACCTCCTCCAGCCCCTACACCCCTCCCTATCTCTGTTACATCCTCCAGCCCCTACACCCCTCCCTATCTCTGTAACCTCCTCCAGCCCCTACACCCCTCCCTATCTCTGTAAACTCCTCTGGCCCCTACACCCCTCCCTATCTCTGTAACCTCCTCCAGCCCCTACAGCCATCCCTATCTCTGTGAACTTCTCCAGCCTCTACAGCCCTCCCTATCTCTGTAACCTCCTCCAGCCCCTACAACCCTCCCTATCTCTGTAACATCCTCCAGCCCCACAACCCTCCCTATCTCTGTAACCTTCTCCAGCCCCTGCACCCCTCCCTATCTCTGTAATCTCCTCCAGCCCATGCACCCATCCGTATCTCTGTAACCTCCTCCAGCCCCTACAACCCTCCCTATCTCTGTAACCTCCTCCAGCCTCTACACCCCTCCCTATCTCTGTAACCTCCTCCAGCCCCTACAACCCTCCCAATCTCTGTAACCTCCTCCAGCCCCAACACCACTCCCTATCTCTGTAACCTCCTTCAACCCCTACACCCCTCCCTATCTGTGTATCCTCCGCCAGCCCCTACACCCCTCCCTATCTCTGTAACCTCCTCCAGAGCCTACACCCCTCCCTATCTCTGTAACCTCCTCCAGCCCCTACACCCCTCCCTCTCTCTGTAACCTCCTCCAGCCCCTACAACCCTCACTATCTCTGTATCCTCCTCCAGCCCCTACACCTCCCCCCTATCTCTGTAACCTCCTCCAGAGACTAAAAACAAACCTATCTCTGTAACGTCCTCCAGCCCCTACACCCCCTCCCTATCTCTGTAACCTCCTCCAGCCACTACACCACTCCCTAACTCTGTAACCTCCTCCAGCCCCTACACCCCTCCCTATCTCTGTAAACTCCTCCAGCCCCTACACCCCTCCCTATCTCTGTAAACTCCTCTGGCCCCTACACCCCTCCCTATCTCTGTAAGCTCCTCCAGACCATACACCCCTCCCTATCTCAGTAACCTCCTCCAGCCCCTACAGCCCTCACTATCTCTGTAACCTCCTCCAACCCCTACACCCCTCCCTATCTCTGTAACCTCCTCCAGCACCAACAACCCTCCCTATCTCTGTAACCTCCTCCAGCCCCTACAACCCTCCCTATCTCTGTAACCTCCTCCAGCCCCTACACCCCTCCCTATCTCTGTAACCTCCTCCAGCCCCGACAACCCTCCCTATCTCTGTAACCTCGTCCAGCCCCGACAACCCTCCCTAACTCTGTAAGCTCCTCCAGCACCTGCAACCCTCCATAGCTCTGTAAGCTCCTCCAGACCCTACAACCCTCCCTCTCTCTGTAACCTCCTCCAGCCCCTACACTCCTCCCAATCTCTGTAACCTCCTCCAGCCCCTACACCCTTCCCTATCTCTGTAAGTTCCTCTAGCCCCTACAACCCTCCCTATCTCTTTAACCTCCTACAGCCCCTACACCCCCTCCCTCTCTCTGTAACCTCCTACAGCCTCCACAGCCCTCCCTATCTCTGTAAACTTCTGCAGCCCCTATACCCCTCCCGATCTCTGTAACATTCTCCAGCCTCAACACCCCTCCCTATCTCTGTAACCACATCCAGCCCCTACAACCCTCCCTATCTCTGTAACATGCTCCAGCCCCTACAAACCTCCCTATCTCTGTAACCTTCTCCTGGCTCCTACACCCCTCCCTAACTCTGTAACCTCCTCCAGCCCCTACAACCCTCCCTATCTCCGTAACCATCTCCAGCCCCTGCACCCCTCCCTATCTCTGTACCCTCCTCCAGCCCATGCACCCATCCCTATCGCTGTAACCTCCTCCAGCCCCTACAACCCTCCCTATCTCTGTAAACTCCTCCAGCCCCTACACCCCTCCCTATCCCTGTTACCTCCTCCAGCCCCTACAACCCTCCCTATCTCTGTAAACTCCTCCAGCCCCTACACCTCCCCCCTATCTCTGTAACCTCCTCCAGAGACTACAAACAAACCTATGTCTGTAACGTCCTCCAGCCCCTACACCCCCTCCCTATCTCTGTAACCTCCTCCAGCCCCTACACCACTCCCTATCTCTGTAACCTCCTCCAGCCCCTACACCCCTCCCTATCTCTGTAACCTCCTCCAGCCCCTACACCCCTCCCTATCTCTGTAAATTCCTCTGGCCCCTACAGCCCTCCCCATCTCTGTAACCTCCTCCAGCCCCTACACCCCTCCCTATCTCTGTTACATCCTCCAGCCCCTACACCCCTCCCTATCTCTGTAACCTCCTCCAGCCCCTACACCCCTCCCTATCTCTGTAAACTCCTCTGGCCCCTACACCCCTCCCTATCTCTGTAACCTCCTCCAGCCCCTACAGCCATCCGTATCTCTGTGAACTTCTCCAGCCTCTACAGCCCTCCCTATGTCTGTAACCTCCTCCAGCCCCTACACCCCTCCCTATCTCTGTAACATCCTCCAGCCCCTACAACCCTCCCGATCTCTGTAACATTCTCCTGCCTCTACATCCCTCCCTATCTCTGTAAACTCGTCCAGCCACTACAACCCTCCCTATCTCTACAACCTCCCCCAGACCATACACCCCTCCCTATCTCAGTAACCTCCTCCAGCCCCCACACCCCTCCCTATATCTGAAACCTCCTCCAGACCATACACCCCTCCCTAGCTATGTAACCTCCTCCAGCCCCTACACCCCTCCCCATCCCTGTAACCTCCTCCAGCCCCTACAGCCCTCCCTATCTCTGTAATCTCCTCCGCCCCTACACCCCTCCCTATTGCTGTAACCACATCCAGCCCCTACACCCCTCCCAATCTCTGTAACCTCCTCCAGCCCCTACAACCCTCCCTATCTCTGTAACCTCCTCCAGCCCCTGCACCCCTCCCTATCTCTGTAACATCCTCCAGCCCCTAAACCCATCCCTATCTCTGTAACCTCCTCCAGCCCCTCCAAACCTCCCTATCTCTGTAACCTCCTCCAGCCCCTACACCCCTCCCTATCTCTGTAACCTCCTCCAGCCCCTACAACCCTCCCGATCTTTGTAAGTTCCCCTCGCCCCTACAACCCTCCCTATCTCTTTAACCTCCTACAGCCCCTACACACCCGCCCTCTCTCTGTAACCTCCTCCAGCCTCCACAGCCCTCCCTATCTCTGTAAACTTCTACAGCCCCTATACCCCTCCCCATCTCTGTAACATTCTCCAGCCTCAACACCCCTCCCCATCTCTGTAACCACATCCAGCCCCTACAACCCTCCCTATCTCTGTAACATCCTCCAGCCCCTACACCCCTCCCTATCTCTGTAACATCCTCCAGCCCCAACAACCCTCCCTATCTCTGTAACCTTCTGCAGCCCCTGTACCCCTCCCGATCTCTGTAACATTCTCCAGCCTCAACACCCCTCCCTATCTCTGTAACCACATCCAGCCCCTACAACCCTCCCTATCTCTGTAACATCCTCCAGCCCCTACACCCATCCCTATCTCTGTAACCTCCTCCAGCCCCTACAAACCTCCCTATCTCTGTAATCTCCTCCAGCCCCTACACCCCTCCCTATCTCTGTAACCTCCTCCAGCCCCTACAACCCTCCCGATCTCTAAGTTCCTCTAGCACCTACAACCCTCCCTATCTCTTTAACCTCCTACAGCCCCTACAGCCCCTCCCTCTCTCTGTAACCTCCTCCAGCCTCCACAGCCCTCCCTATCTCTGTAAACTTCCGCAGACCCTATACCCCTCCCGATCTCTGTAACATTCTCCAGCCTCAACACCCCTCCCTATCTCTGTAACCACATCCAGCCCCGACAACCCTCCCTATCTCTGTAACATCCTCCAGCCCCAACAACCCTCCCTATCTCTGTAACCTTCTCCAGCCCCTGCACCCCTCCCTATCTCTGTACCCTCCTCCAGCCCATGCACCCATCCCTATCTCTGTAACCTCCTCCAGCCCCTATAACCCTCCCTATCCCTGTAACCTCCTCCAGCCCCTACAACCCTCCCTATCTCTGTAAACTCCTCCAGCCCCTACACCTCCCCCCTATCTCTGTAACCTCCTCCAGAGACTACAAACAAACCTATGTCTCTAACGTCCTCCAGCCCCTACACCCCCTCCCTATCTCTGTAACCTCCTCCAGCCCCTACACCCCTCCCTATCTCTGTAAACTCCTCTGGCCCCTACACCCCTCCCTATCTCTGTAACCTCCTCCAGCCCCTACAGCCATCCCTATCTCTGTGAACTTCTGCAGCCTCTACAGCCCTCCCTATCTCTGTAACCTCCTCCAGCCCCTACAACCCTCCCTATCTCTGTAACCTCCTCCAGCCCATGCACCCATCCGTATCTCTGTAACCTCCTCCAGCACCTACAACCCTCCCTATCTCTGTAACCTCCTCCAGCCTCTACACCCCTCCCTATCTCTGTAACCTCCTCCAGCCTCTACAACCCTCCCTATCTCTGTAACCTCCTCCAGCCCCTACAACCCTCCCAATCTCTGTAACCTCCTTCAACCCCTACACCCCTCCCTATCTCTGTAAGTTCCTCTAGCCCCTACAACCCTCCCTATCTCTTCAACCTCCTACAGCCCCTACACCCCCTCCCTCTCTCTGTCACCTCCTCCAGCCTCCACAGCCCTCCCTATCACTGTAAACTTCTGCAGCCCCTATACCCCTCCCGATCTCTGTAACATTCTCCAGCCTCAACACCCCTCCCTATCTCTGTAACCACATCCAGCCCCAACAACCCTCCCTATCTCTGTAACCTTCTCCAGCCCCTGCACCCCTCCCTATCTCTGTACCCTCCTCCAGCCCATGCACCCATCCCTATCTCTGTAACCTCCTCCAGCCCCTACAACCCTCCCTATCTCTGTAAACTCCTCCAGCACCGACACCCCTCCCTATCGCTGTAACCTCCTCCAGCCCCAACAACCCTCCCTATCTCTGTAAACTCCTCCAGCCCCTACACCTCCCCCCTATCTCTGTAACCTCCTCCAGAGACTACAAACAAACCTATGTCTGTAACGTCCTCCAGCCCCTACACCACCTCCCTATCTCTGTAACCTCCTCCAGCCCCTACACCACTCCCTATCTCTGTAACCTCCTCCAGCCCCTACACCCTTCCCTATCTCTGTAACCTCCTCCAGCCCCTACACCCCTCCCTATCTCTGTAAATTCCTCTGGCCCCTACACCACTCCCTATCTCTGTAACCTCGTCCAGCAGCTACAACCCTCCCTATCTCTGTAACCTCCTCCAGCCCCTACAGCCATCCCTATCTCTGTGAACTTCTCCAGCCTCTACAGCCCTCCCTATTTCTGTATCCTCCTCCAGCCCCTACACCCCTCCCCATCTCTGTAAACTTCTGCAGTCCCTATACCACTCCCAATCTCTGTAACATTCTCCTGCCTCTACACCCCTCCCTATCTCTGTAAACTCCTCCAGCCCCTACAACCCTCCCTATATCTGAAACCTCCTCAAGACCATACACCCCTCCCTAGCTATGTAACCTCCTCCAGCCCCTACACCCCTCCCCATCCCTGTAACCTCCTCCAGCCCCTACAGCCTCCCTATCTCTGTAACCTCCTCCAGCCCCTACACCCCTCCCTATCTCTGTAACCTCCTCCAGCCCTTACAACCCTCCCTATCTCTGAAACCTCCACCAGCCCCTACACCCCTCCCTATCGCTGTAACCACATCCAGCCCCTACAACCCTCCCTATCTCTGTAACATCCTCCAGCCCCTACAACCCTCCCTATCTCTGTAACCTTCTCCCGGCTCCTACACCCCTCCCTATCTCTGTAATCTCCTCCAGCCCGTGCACCCATCCGTATCTCTGTAACCTCCTCCAGCCCCTACAACCCACCCTATCTCTGTAACCTCCTCCAGCCTCTACAACCCTCCCTATCTCTGTAACCTCCTCCAGCCCCTACAACCCTCCCAATCTCTGTAACCTCCTCCAGCCCCTACACCACTCCCTATCTCTGTAACCTCCTTCAACCCCTACACCCCTCCCTATCTCTGTATCCTCCGCCAGCCCTTACATCCCTCCCTATCTCTGTAAACTCCTCCAGCCCCTACAACCCTCCCTATCTCTGTAAACTCCTCCAGCCCCTACACCTCCCCCCTATCTCTGTAACCTCCTCCAGAGACTACAAACAAACCTCTGTCTGTAACTTCCTCCAGCCCCTGCACCCCCTCCCTATCTCTGTAACCTCCTCCAGACCCTACACCACTCCCTATCTCTGTAACCTCCTCCAGCCCCTACACCCTTCCCTATCTCTGTAACCTCCTCCAGCCCCTACACCCCTCCCTATCTCTGTAAATTCCTCTGGCCCCTACACCACTCCCTATCTCTGTAACCTCGTCCAGCAGCTACAGCCCTCTCTATCTCTGTAACCTCCTCCAGACCATACACCCCTCCCTAGCTATGTAACCTCCTCCAGCCCCTACAGCCCTCCCCATCTCTGTAACCTCCTCCAGCCCCTACACCCCTCCCTATCTCTGTTACATCCTCCAGCCCCTACACCTCTCCCTATCTCTGTAACCTCCTCCAGCCCCTACACCCCTCCCTATCTCTGTAAACTCCTCTGGCCCCTACACCCCTCCCTATCTCTGTAACCTCCTCCAGCCCCTACAACCCTCCCTATCTCTGTAAACTCCTCCAGCCCCTACACCTCCCCCCTATCTCTGTAACCTCCTCCAGAGACTACAAACAAACCTCTGTCTGTAACTTCCTCCAGCCCCTGCACCCCCTCCCTATCTCTGTAACCTCCTCCAGACCCTACACCACTCCCTATCTCTGTAACCTCCTCCAGCCCCTACACCCTTCCCTATCTCTGTAACCTCCTCCAGCCCCTACACCCCTCCCTATCTCTGTAAATTCCTCTGGCCCCTACACAACTCCCTATCTCTGTAACCTCGTCCAGCAGCTACAGCCCTCTCTATCTCTGTAACCTCCTCCAGACCATACACCCCTCCCTAGCTATGTAACCTCCTCCAGCCCCTACAGCCCTCCCCATCTCTGTAACCTCCTCCAGCCCCTACACCCCTCCCTATCTCTGTTACATCCTCCAGCCCCTACACCTCTCCCTATCTCTGTAACCTCCTCCAGCCCCTACAGCCATCCCTATCTCTGTGAACTTCTCCAGCCTCTACAGCCCTCCCTATCTCTGTAACCTCCTCCAGCCCCTACACCCCTCCCTATCTCTGTAAACTCCTCTGGCCCCTACACCCCTCCCTATCTCAGTAACCTCCTCCAGCCCCTACAGCCATCCCTATCTCTGTGAACTTCTCCAGCCTTTACACCCCTCCCTATCTCTGTAAACTCCTCCAGCCCCTACAACCCTCCCTATCTCTACAACCTCCTCCAGACCATACACCCCTTCCTCTCTCAGTCACCTCCTCCAGCCCCTACAACCCTCCCTATATCTGAAACCTCCTCCAGACCATACACCCCTCCCCAGCTATGTAACCTCCTCCAGCCCCTACACCCCTCCCCATCCCTGTAACCTCCTCCAGCCCCTACAGCCCTCCCTATCTCTGTAACCTCCTCCAGCCCCTACACCCCTCCCTATCTCTGTAACCTCCTCCAGCCCTTACAACCCTCCCTATCTCTGTAACCTCCACCAGCCCCTACACCCCTCCCTATCGCTGTAACCACATCCAGCCCCTACAACCCTCCCTATCTCTGTAACATCCTCCAGCCCCTACAACCCTCCCTATCTCTGTAACCTTCACCGGCTCCTACACCCCTCCCTATCTCTGTAACCTCCTCCAGCCCCTACAACCCTCCCTATCTCTGTAACCTTCTCCAGCCCCTGCACCCCTCCCTATCTCTGTAATCTCCTCCAGCCCATGCACCCATCCGTATCTCTGTAACCTCCTCCAGCCCTACAACCCTCCCTATCTCTGTAAGCTCCTCCAGCCCCTACAACCCTCCCTATCTCTGTAACCTCCTCCAGCCCCTACAACCCTCCCAATCTCTGTAACCTCCTCCAGCCCCTACACCACTCCCTATCTCTGTAACCTCCTTCAACCCCTACACCCCTCCCTATCTCTGTATCCTCCGCCAGCCCCTACACCCCTCCCTATCTCTGTAACCACCTTCAACCCCTACACCCCTCCCTATCTCTGTATCCTCCGCCAGCCCCTACACCCCTCCCTATCTCTGTAACCTCCTCCGGAGACTACAAACAAACCTATCTCTGTAACGTCCTCCAGCCCCTACACCCCCTCCCTATCTCTGTAACCTCCTCCAGCCCCTACACCACTCCCTATCTCTGTAACCTCCTCCAGCCCCTACACCCACTCCCTATCTCTGTAACCTCCTCCAGCCCCTACACCACTCCCTAACTCTGTAACCTCCTCCAGCCCCTACACCCCTCCCTATCTCTGTAAACTCCTCCAGCCCCTACACCCCTCCCTATCTCTGTAAACTCCTCTGGCCCCTACACCCCTCCCTATCTCTGTAAGCTCCTCCAGACCATACACCCCTCCCCATCTCTGTAACCTCCTCCAGCCCCTACAGCCCTCACTATCTCTGTAACCTCCTCCAACCCCTACACCCCTCCCTATCTCTGTAAAATCCTCCAGCCCCGACACCTCCCCCCATCTCTGTAACCTCCTCCAGAGACTACAAACAAACCTATGTCTGTAACGTCCTCCAGCCCCTACACCCCCTCCCTATCTCTGTAACCTCCTCCAGCCCCTACACCACTCCCTATCTCTGTAACCTCCTCCAGACCCTACACCCCTCCCTATCTCTGTAACCTCCTCCAGCCCCTACACCCCTCCCTATCTCTGTAAATTCCTCTGGCCCCTACACCCCTCCCTATCTCTGTAACCTCGTCCAGCAGCTACAACCCTATCTCTGTAACCTCCTCCAGACCATACACCCCTCCCTAGCTCTGTAACCTCCTCCAGCCCCTACAGCCCTCCCCATCTCTGTAACCTCCTCCAGCCCCTACACCCCTCCCTATCTCTGTTACATCCTCCAGCCCCTACACCCCTCCCTATCTCTGTAACCTCCTCCAGCCCCTACACCCCTCCCTATCTCTGTAAACTCCTCTGGCCCCTACACCCCTCCCTATCTCTGTAACCTCCTCCAGCCCCTACAGCCATCCCTATCTCTGTGAACTTCTCCAGCCTCTACAGCCCTCCCTATCTCTGTAACCTCCTCCAGCCCCTACAACCCTCCCTATCTCTGTAACATCCTCCAGCCCCACAACCCTCCCTATCTCTGTAACCTTCTCCAGCCCCTGCACCCCTCCCTATCTCTGTAATCTCCTCCAGCCCATGCACCCATCCGTATCTCTGTAACCTCCTCCAGCCCCTACAACCCTCCCTATCTCTGTAACCTCCTCCAGCCTCTACACCCCTCCCTATCTCTGTAACCTCCTCCAGCCCCTACAACCCTCCCAATCTCTGTAACCTCCTCCAGCCCCAACACCACTCCCTATCTCTGTAACCTCCTTCAACCCCTACACCCCTCCCTATCTGTGTATCCTCCGCCAGCCCCTACACCCCTCCCTATCTCTGTAACATCCTCCAGAGCCTACACCCCTCCCTATCTCTGTAACCTCCTCCAGCCCCTACACCCCTCCCTCTCTCTGTAACCTCCTCCAGCCCCTACAACCCTCACTATCTCTGTATCCTCCTCCAGCCCCTACACCTCCCCCCTATCTCTGTAACCTCCTCCAGAGACTAAAAACAAACCTATCTCTGTAACGTCCTCCAGCCCCTACACCCCCTCCCTATCTCTGTAACCTCCTCCAGCCACTACACCACTCCCTAACTCTGTAACCTCCTCCAGCCCCTACACCCCTCCCTATCTCTGTAAACTCCTCCAGCCCCTACACCCCTCCCTATCTCTGTAAACTACTCTGGCCCCTACACCCCTCCCTATCTCTGTAAGCTCCTCCAGACCATACACCCCTCCCTATCTCAGTAACCTCCTCCAGCCCTCACTATCTCTGTAACCTCCTCCAACCCCTACACCCCTCCCTATCTCTGTAACCTCCTCCAGCACCAACAACCCTCCCTATCTCTGTAACCTCCTCCAGCCCCTACAACCCTCCCTATCTCTGTAACCTCCTCCAGCCCCTACACCACTCCCTATCTCTGTAACCTTCTCCAGCCCCGACAACCCTCCCTATCTCTGTAACCTCCTCCAGCCCCGACAACCCTCCCTAACTCTGTAAGCTCCTCCAGCACCTGCAACCCTCCATAGCTCTGTAAGCTCCTCCAGACCCTACAACCCTCCCTCTCTCTGTAACCTCCTCCAGCCCCTACACTCCTCCCTATCTCTGTAACCTCCTCCAGCCCCTACACCGTTCCCTATCTCTGTAAGTTCCTCCAGACCATACACACCTCCCCATCTCTGTAACCTCCTCCAGCCCCTACAGCCCTCACTATCTCTGTAACCTCCTCCAACCCCTACACCCCTCCCTATCTCTGTAACCTCCTCCAGCCCCGACAACCCTCCCTATCTCTGTAACCTCCTCCAGCCCCGACAACCCTCCCTATCTCTGTAACCTCCTCCAGCCCCGACAACCCTCCCTAACTCTGTAAGCTCCTCCAGCACCTGCAACCCTCCATAGCTCTGTAAGCTCCTCCAGACCCTACAACCCTCCCTCTCTCTGTAACCTCCTCCAGCCCCTACACTCCTCCCTATCTCTGTAACCTCCTCCAGCCCCTACACCCTTCCCTATCTCTGTAAGTTCCTCTAGCCCCTACAACCCTCCCTATCTCTTTAACCTCCTACAGCCCCTACACCCCCTCCCTCTCTCTGTAACCTCCTACAGCCTCCACAGCCCTCCCTATCTCTGTAAACTTCTGCAGCCCCTATACCCCTCCCGATCTCTGTAACATTCTCCAGCCTCAACACCCCTCCCTATCTCTGTAACCACATCCAGCCCCTACAACCCTCCCTATCTCTGTAACATCCTCCAGCCCCTACACCCCTCCCTATCTCTGTAACATCCTCTAGCCCCAACAACCCTCCCTATCTCTGTAACCTTCTCCAGCCCCTGCACCCCTCCCTATCTCTGTACCCTCCTCCAGCCCATGCACCCATCCCTATCTCTGTAACCTCCTCCAGCCCCTACAACCCTCCCTATCTCTGTAAACTCCTCCAGCCCCGACACCCCTCCCTATCCCTGTAACCTCCTCCAGCCCCTACAACCCTCCCTATCTCTGTATCCTCCTTCCGCCCCTACACCTCCCCCCTATCTCTGTAACCTCCTCCAGAGACTACAAACAAACCCTATCTCTGTAACGTCCTCCAGCCCGTACACCCCCTCCCTATCTCTGTAACCTCCTCCAGCCCCTACACCACTCCCTAACTCTGTAACCTCCTCCAGCCCCTACACCCCTCCCTATCTCTGTAAACTCCTCCAGCCCCTACACCCCTCCCTATCTCTGTAAACTCCTCTGGCCCCTACACCCCTCCCTATCTCTGTAATCTCATCCAGCCCATGCACCCATCCGTATCTCTGTAACCTCCTCCAGCCCCTACAACCCTCCCTATCTCTGTAACCTCCTCCAGCCTCTACACCCCTCCCTATCTCTGTAACCTCCTCCAGCCCCTACAACCCTCCCTATCTCTGTAACCTCCTCCAGCCCCTACAACCCTCCCAATCTCTGTAACCTCCTCCAGCCCCTACACCACTCCCTATCTCTGTAACCTCCTTCAACCCCTACACCCCTCCCTATCTCTGTATCCTCCGCCAGCCCCTACACCCCTCCCTATCTCTGTAACCTCCTCCAGAGACTACAAACAAACCTATCTCTGTAACGTCCTCCAGCCCCTACACCCCCTCCCTATCTCTGTAACCTCCTCCAGCCCCTACACCACTCCCTATCTCTGTAACCTCCTCCAGCCCCTACACCCCCTCCCTATCTCTGTAACCTCCTCCAGCCCCTACACCACTCCCTAACTCTGTAACCTCCTCCAGCCCCTACACCCCTCCCTATCTCTGTAAACTCCTCCAGCCCCTACACCCCTCACTATCTCTGTAACCTCCTCCAACCCCTACACCCCTCCGTATCTGTAAACTCCTCCAGCCCCTACACCTCCCCCCATCTCTGTAACCTCCTCCAGAGACTACAAACAAACCTATGTCTGTAACGTCCTCCAGCTCCTACACCCCCTCCCTATCTCTGTAACCTCCTCCAGCCCCTACACCACTCCCTATCTCTGTAACCTCCTCCAGACCCTACACCCCTCCCTATCTCTGTAACCTCCTCCAGCCCCTACACCCCTCCCTATCTCTGTAAATTCCTCTGGCCCCTACACCCCTCCCTATCTCTGTAACCTCGCCCAGCAGCTACAACCCTATCTCTGTAACCTCCTCCAGACCATACACCCCTCCCTAGCTCTGTAACCTCCTCCAGCCCCTACAGCCCTCCCCATCTCTGTAACCTCCTCCAGCCACTACACCCCTCCCTATCTCTGTTACATCCTCCAGCCCCTACACCCCTCCCTATCTCTGTAACCTCCTCCAGCCCCTACACCCCTCCCTATCTCTGTAAACTCCTCTGGCCCCTACACCCCTCCCTATCTCTGTAACCTCCTCCAGCCCCTACAGCCATCCCTATCTCTGTGAACTTCTCCAGCCTCTACAGCCCTCCCTATCTCTGTAACCTCCTCCAGCCCCTACAACCCTCCCTATCTCTGTAACATCCTCCAGCCCCACAACCCTCCCTATCTCTGTAACCTTCTCCAGCCCCTGCACCCCTCCCTATCTCTGTAATCTCCTCCAGCCCATGCACCCATCCGTATCTCTGTAACCTCCTCCAGCCCCTACAACCCTCCCTATCTCTGTAACCTCCTTCAGCCTCTACACCCCTCCCTATCTCTGTAACCTCCTCCAGCCCCTACAACCCTCCCAATCTCTGTAAACTCCTCCAGCCCCTACACCTCCCCCCTATCTCTGTAACCTCCTCCAGAGACTACAAACAAACCTATGTCTGTAACGTCCTCCAGCCCCTACACCACCTCCCTATCTCTGTAACCTCCTCCAGCCCCTACACCACTCCCGATCTCTGTAACCTCCTCCAGCCCCTACAACCCTCACTATCTCTGTATCCTCCTCCAGCCCCTACACCTCCCCCCTATCTCTGTAACCTCCTCCAGAGACTACAAACAAACCTATCTCTGTAACGTCCTCCAGCCACTACACCCCCTCCCTATCTCTGTAAACTCCTCCAGCCCCTACACCACTCCCTAACTCTGTAACCTCCTCCAGCCCCTTCACCCCTCCCTATCTCTGTAAACTCCTCCAGCCCCTACACCCCTCCCTATCTCTGTAAACTCCTCTGGCCCCTACACCCCTCCCTATCTCTGTAAGCTCCTCCAACCCCTACAACCCTCCCTATCTCTGTAAGTTCCTCTAGCCCCTACAACCCTCCCTATCTCTTTAACCTCCTACAGCCCCTACACCCCCTCCCTCTCTCTGTAACCTCCTACAGTCTCCACAGCCCTCCCTATCTCTGTAAACTTCTGCAGCCCCTATACCCCTCCCGATCTCTGTAACATTCTCCAGCCTCAACATCCCTCCCTATCTCTGTAACCACATCCAGCCCCTACAACCCTCCCTATCTCTGTAACATCCTCCAGCCCCTACACCCCTCCCTATCTCTGTAACATCCTCCAGCCCATGCACCCATCCCTATCTCTGTAACCTCCTCCAGCCCCTACAACCCTCCCTATCTCTGTAAACTCCTCCAGCACCGACACCCCTCCCTATCCCTGTAACCTCCTCCAGCCCCTACAACCCTCCCTATCTCTGTAAACTCCTCCAGCCCCTACACCTCCCCCCTATCTCTGTAACCTCCTCCAGAGACTACAAACAAACCTATGTCTGTAACTTCCTCCAGCCCCTACACCCCCTCCCTATCTCTGTAACCTCCTCCAGACCCTACACCACTCCCTATCTCTGTAACCTCCTCCAGCCCCTACACCCTTCCCTATCTCTGTAACCTCCTCCAGCCCCTACACCCCTCCCTATCTCTGTAAATTCCTCTGGCCCCTACACCACTCCCTATCTCTGTAACCTCGTCCAGCAGCTACAACCCTCTCTATCTCTGTAACCTCCTCCAGACCATACACCCCTCCCTAGCTATGTAACCTCCTCCAGCCCCTACAGCCCTCCCCATCTCTGTAACCTCCTCCAGCCCCTACACCCCTCCCTATCTCTGTTACATCCTCCAGCCCCTACACCCCTCCCTATCTCTGTAACCTCCTCCAGCCCCTACACCCCTCCCTATCTCTGTAAACTCCTCTGGCCCCTACACCCCTCCCTATCTCTGTAACCTCCTCCAGCCCCTACACCCCTCCCTATCTCTGTAAACTCCTCTGGCCCCTACACCCCACCCTATCTCTGTAACCTCCTCCAGCCCCTACAGCCATCCCTATCTCTGTGAACTTCTCCAGCCTCTACAGCCCTCCCTATCTCTGTAACCTCCTCCAGCCCCTACACCCCTCCCTATCTCTGTAAACTCCTCTGGCCCCTACACCCCTCCCTATCTCTGTAACCTCCTCCAGCCCCTACAACCCTCCCAATCTCTGTAACCTCCTCCAGCCCCTACACCACTCCCTATCTCTGTAACCTCCTTCAACACCTACACCCCTCCCTATCTCTGTATCCTCCGCCAGCCCTTACACCCCTCCCTATCTCTGTAACCTCCTCCAGAGCCTACACCCCTCCCTATCTCTGTAACCTCCTCCAGCCCCTACACCCCTCCCTCTCTCTATAACCTCCTCCAGCCCCTACAACCCTCACTATCTCTGTATCCTCCTCCAGCCCCTACACCTCCCCCCTATCTCTGTAACCTCCTCCAGAGACTACAAACAAACCTATCTCTGTAACGTCCTCCAGCCCCTACACCCCCTCCCTATCTCTGTAACCTCCTCCCGCCCCTACACCACTCCCTATCTCTGTAACCTCCTTCAACCCCTACACCCCTCCCTATCTCTGTATCCTCCGCCAGCCCTTACACCCCTCCCTATCTCTGTAACCTCCTCCAGAGCCTACACCCCTCCCTATCTCTGTAACCTCCTCCAGCCCCTACACCCCTCCCTCTCTCTGTAACCTCCTCCAGCCCCTACAACCCTCACTATCTCTGTATCCTCCTCCAGCCCCTACACCTCCCCCCTATCTCTGTAACCTCCTCCAGAGACTACAAACAAACCTATCTCTGTAACGTCCTCCAGCCCCTACACCCCCTCCCTATCTCTGTAAACTCCTCCAGCCCCTACACCACTCCCTAACTCTGTAACCTCCTCCAGCCCCTTCACCCCTCCCTATCTCTGTAAACTCCTCCAGCCCCTACACCCCTCCCTATCTCTGTAAACTCCTCTGGCCCCTACACCCCTCCCTATCTCTGTAAGCTCCTCCAGCCCCTACAACCCTCCCTATCTCTGTAACCTCCTCCAGCCTCTACACCCCTCCCGATCTCTGTAAGTTCCTCTAGCCCCTACAACCCTCCCTATCTCTTTAACCTCCTACAGCCCCTACACCCCCTCCCTCTCTCTGTAACCTCCTACAGTCTCCACAGCCCTCCCTATCTCTGTAAACTGCTGCAGCCCCTATACCCCTCCCGATCTCTTTAACATTCTCCAGCCTCAACACCCCTCCCTATCTCTGTAACCACATCCAGCCCCTACAACCCTCCCTATCTCTGTAACATCCTCCAGCCCCTACACCCCTCCCTATTTCTGTAACATCCTCCAGCCCCAACAACCCTCCCTATCTCTGTAACCTTCTCCAGCCCCTGCACCCCTCCCTATCTCTGTACCCTCCTCCAGCCCATGCACCCATCCCTATCTCTGTAACCTCCTCCAGCCCCTACAACCCTCCCTATCTCTGTAAACTCCTCCAGCACCGACACCCCTCCCTATCCCTGTAACCTCCTCCAGCCCCTACAACCCTCCCTATCTCTGTAAACTCCTCCAGCCCCTACACCTCCCCCCTATCTCTGTAACCTCCTCCAGAGACTACAAACAAACCTATGTCTGTAACTTCCTCCAGCCCCTACACCCCCTCCCTATCTCTGTAACCTCCTCCAGACCCTACACCACTCCCTATCTCTGTAACCTCCTCCAGCCCCTACACCCCTCCCTATCTCTGTAAATTCCTCTGGCCCCTACACCACTCCCTATCTCTGTAACCTCGTCCAGCAGCTACAACCCTCTCTATCTCAGTAACCTCCTCCAGACCATACACCCCTCCCAAGCTATGTAACCTCCTCCAGCCCCTACAGCCCTCCCCATCTCTGTAACCTCCTCCAGCCCCTACACCCCTCCCTATCTCTGTAAACTCCTCCGGCCCCTACACCCCTCCCTATCTCTGTAACCTCCTCCAGCCCCTACACCCCTCCCTATCTCTGTAAACTCCTCTGGCCCCTACACCCCTCCCTATCTCTGTAACCTCCTCCAGCCCCTACAGCCATCCCTATCTCTGTGAACTTCTCCAGCCTCTACAGCCCTCCCTATCTCTGTAACCTCCTCCAGCCCCTACACCCCTCCCTATCTCTGTAAACTCCTCTGGCCCCTACACCCCTCCCTATCTCTGTAACCTCCTCCAGCCCCTACAGCCATCCCTATCTCTGTGAACTTCTCCAGCCTCGACACCCCTCCCTATCTCTGTAAACTCCTCCAGCCCCTACAACCCTCCCTATCTCTACAACCTCCTCCAGACCATACACCCCTTCCTATCTCAGTAACCTCCTCCAGCCCCTACAACCCTCCCTATATCTGAAACCTCCTCCAGACCATACACCCCTCCCCAGCTATGTAACCTCCTCCAGCCCCTACACCCCTCCCCATCCCTGTAACCTCCTCCAGCCCCTACAGCCCTCCCTATCTCTGTAACCTCCTCCAGTCCCTACACCCCTCCCTATCTCTGTAACCTCCTCCAGGCCTTACAACCCTCCCTATCTCTGTAACCTCCGCCAGCCCCTACACCCCTCCCTATCTTTGTAACCACCTTCAACCCCTACACCCCTCCCTATCTCTGTATCCTCCGCCAGCCCCTACACCCCTCCCTATCTCTGTAACCTCCTCCAGAGACTACAAACAAACCTATCTCTGTAACGTCCTCCAGCCACTACACCCCCTCCCTATCTCTGTAACCTCCTCCAGCCCCTACAGCCATCCCTTTCTCTGTAACCTTCTCCAGCCCCTGCACCCCTCCCTATCTCTGTAATCTCCTCCAGCCCATGCACCCATCCGTATCTCTGTAACCTCCTCCAGCCCCTACAACCCTCCCTATCTCTGTAACCTCCTCCAGCCTCTACACCCCTCCCTATCTCTGTAACCTCCTCCAGCCCCTACAACCCTCCCTATCTCTGTAACCTCCTCCAGCCCCTACAACCCTCCCAATCTCTGTAACCTCCTCCAGCCCCTACACCACTCCCTATCTCTGTAACCTCCTTCAACCCCTACACCCCTCCCTATCTCTGTATCCTCCGCCAGCCGCTACACCCCTCCCTATCTCTGTAACCTCCTCCAGAGACTACAAACAAACCTATCTCTGTAACGTCCTCCAGCCCCTACACCCCCTCCCTATCTCTGTAACCTCCTCCAGCCCCTACACCACTCCCTATCGCTGTAACCTCCTCCAGCCCCTACACCCCCTCCCTATCTCTGTAACCTCCTCCAGCCCCTACACCACTCCCTAACTCTGTAACCTCCTCCAGCCCCTACACCCCTCCCTATCTCTGTAAACTCCTCCAGCCCCTACACCCCTCCCTATCTCTGTAAACTCCTCTGGCCCCTACACACCTCCCTATCTCTGTAAGCTCCTCCAGACCATACACCCCTCCCCATCTCTGTAACCTCCTCCAGCCCCTACAGCCCTCACTATCTCTGTAACCTCATCCAACCCCTACACCCCTCCCTATCTCTGTAAACTCCTCCAGCCCCTACACCTCCCCCCATCTCTGTAACCTCCGCCAGAGACTACAAACAAACCTATGTCTGTAACGTCCTCCAGCCCCTACACCCCCTCCCTATCTCTGTAACCTCCTCCAGCCCCTACACCACTCCCTATCTCTGTAACCTCCTCCAGACCCTACACCCCTCCCTATCTCTGTAACCTCCTCCAGCCCCTACACCCCTCCCTATCTCTGTAAATTCCTCTGGCCCCTACACCCCTCCCTATCTCTGTAACCTCGTCCAGCAGCTACAACCCTATCTCTGTAACCTCCTCCAGACCATACACCCCTCCCTAGCTCTGTAACCTCCTCCAGCCCCTACAGCCCTCCCCATCTCTGTAACCTCCTCCAGCCCCTACACCCCTCCCTATCTCTGTTACATCCTCCAGCCCCTACACCCCTCCCTATCTCTGTAACCTCCTCCAGCCCCTACACCCCTCCCTATCTCTGTAAACTCCTCTGGCCCCTACACCCCTCCCTATCTCTGTAACCTCCTCCAGCCCCTACAGCCATCCCTATCTCTGTGAACTTCTCCAGCCTCTACAGCCCTCCCCAGCTATGTAACCTCCTCCAGCCCCTACACCCCTCCCCATCCCTGTAACCTCCTCCAGCCCCTACAGCCCTCCCTATCTCTGTAACCTCCTCCAGCCCCTACACCCCTCCCTATCTCTGTAACCTCCTCCAGCCCTTACAACCCTCCCTATCTCTGTAACCTCCACCAGCCCCTACACCCCTCCCTATCGCTGTAACCACATCCAGCCCCTACAACCCTCCCTATCTCTGTAACATCCTCCAGCCCCTACAACCCTCCCTATCTCTGTAACCTTCACCGGCTCCTACACCCCTCCCTATCTCTGTAACCTCCTCCAGCCCCTACACCCCTCCCTATCTCTGTAACCACCTTCAACCCCTACACCCCTCCCTATCTCTGTATCCTCCGCCAGCCCCTACACCCCTCCCTATCTCTGTAACCTCCTCCAGAGACTACAAACAAACCTATCTCTGTAATGTCCTCCAGCCCCTTCACCCCCTCCCTATCTCTGTAACATTCTCCAGCCTCAACACCCCTCCCTATCTCTGTAACCACATCCAGCCCCAACAACCCTCCCTATCTCTGTAACCTTCTCCAGCCCCTGCACCCCTCCCTATCTCTGTACCCTCCTCCAGCCCATGCACCCCTCCCTATCTTTGTAATCTCCTCCAGCCCATGCACCCATCCGTATCTCTGTAACCTCCTCCAGCCCCTACAACCCTCCCTATCTCTGTAACCTCCTCCAGCCTCTACACCCCTCCCTATCTCTGTAACCTCCTCCAGCCCCTACAACCCTCCCAATCTCTGTAACCTCCTCCAGCCCCTACAACCCTCCCACTCTCTGTAACCTCCTCCAGCCCCTACACCACTCCCTATCTCTGTAACCTCCTTCAACCCCTACACCCCTCCCTATCGCTGTATCCTCCGCCAGCCCCTACACCCCTCCCTATCTCTGTAAACTCCTCCAGAGACTACAAACAAACCTATCTCTGTAATGTCCTCCAGCCCCTGCACCCCCTCCCTATCTCTGTAACCTCCTCCAGCCCCTACACCACTCCCTATCTCTGTAACCTCCTCCAGCCCCTACACCCCCTCCCTATCTCTGTAACCTCCTCCAGCCCCTACACCACTCCCTAACTCTGTAACCTCCTCCAGCCCCTACACCCCTCCCTATCTCTGTAAACTCCTCCAGCCCCTACACCCCTCCCTATCTCTGTAAACTCCTCTGGCCCCTACACCCCTCCCTATCTCTGTAAGCTCCTCCAGACCATACACCCCTCCCTATCTCAGTAACCTCCTCCAGCCCCTACAGCCCTCACTATATCTGTTACCTCCTCCAACCCCTACACCCCTCCCTATCTCTGTAACCTCCTCCAGCACCAACAACCCTCCCTATCTCTGTAACTTCCTCCAGCCCCTACAACCCTCCCTATCTCTGTAACCTCCTCCAGCCCCTACACAACTCCCTATCTCTGTAACCTTCTCCAGCCCCGACAACCCTCCCTATCTCTGTAACCTCCTCCAGCCCCGACAACCCTCCCTAACTCTGTAAGCTCCTCCAGCACCTGCAACCCTCCATAGCTCTGTAAATTCCTCTGGCCCCTACACCCCTCCCTATCTCTGTAACCTCGCCCAGCCCCTACAACCCTCCCTATATCTGAAACCTCCTCCAGACCATACACCCCTCCCTAGCTCTGTAACCTCTTCCAGCCCCTACAGCCCTCCCCATCTCTGTAACCTCCTCCAGCCCCTACACCCCTCCCTATCTCTGTTACATCCTCCAGCCCCTACACCCCTCCCTATCTCTGTAACCTCCTCCAGCCCTTACAACCCTCCCTATCTCTGTAACCTCCGCCAGCCCCTACACCCCTCCCAATCTCTGTAATCTCCTCCAGCCCATGCACCCCTCCCTATCTCTGTAACCTCCTCCAGAGACTACAAACAAACCTATCTCTGTAACGTCCTCCAGCCCCTACACCCCCTCCCTATCTCTGTAACCTCCTCCAGCCCCTACAGCCATCCCTATCTCTGTAACCTTCTCCAGCCCCTGCACCCCTCCCAATCTCTGTAATCTCCTCCAGCCCATGCACCCATCCGTATCTCTGTAACCTCCTCCAGCCCCTACAACCCTCCCTATCTCTGTAACCTCCTCCAGCCTCTACACCCCTCCCTATCTCTGTAACCTCCTCCAGCCCCTACAACCCTCCCTATCTCTGTAACCTCCTCCAGCCCCTACAACCCTCCCAATCTCTGTAACCTCCTCCAGCCCCTACACCACTCCCTATCTCTGTAACCTCCTTCAACCCCTACACCCCTCCCTATCTCTGTATCCTCCGCCAGCCCCTACACCCCTCCCTATCTCTGTAACCTCCTCCAGAGACTACAAATAAACCTATCTCTGTAACGTCCTCCAGCCCCTACACCCCCTCCCTATCTCTGTAACCTCCTCCAGCCCCTACACCACTCCCTATCTCTGTAACCTCCTCCAGCCCCTACAACCCTCCCTATCTCTGTAACCTCCTCCAGCCCCCACAACCCTCCCAATCTCTGTAACCTCCTCCAGCCCCTACACCACTCCCTATCTCTGTAACCTCCTTCAACCCCTACACCCCTCCCTATCTCTGTATCCTCCGCCAGCCCCTACACCCCTCCCTATCTCTGTAAGCTCCTCCAGCCCCTACAACCCTCCCGATCTCTGTAAGTTCCTCTAGCCCCTACAACCCTCCCTATCTCTGTAACCTCCTCCAGCCCCTACAACCCTCCCTATCTCTGTAACCTTCTGCAGCCCCTGCACCCCTCCCTATCTCTGTAATCTCCTCCAGCCCATGCACCCATCCGTATCTCTGTAACCTCCTCCAGCCCCTACAACCCTCCCTATCTCTGTAACCTCCTCCAGCCCCTACAACCCTCCCTATCTCTGTAACCTCCTCCAGCCCCTACAACCCTCCCAATCTCCGTAACCTCCTCCAGCCCCTACACCACTCCCTATCTCTGTAACCTCCTTCAACGCCTACACCCCTCCCTATCTCTGTATCCTCCGCCAGCCCCTACACCCCTCCCTATCTCTGTAACCACCTTCAACCCCTACACCCCTCCCTATCTCTGTATCCTCCGCCAGCCCCTACACCCCTCCCTATCTCTGTAACCTCCTCCAGAGACTACAAACAAACCTATCTCTGTAATGTCCTCCAGCCCCTTCACCCCCTCCCTATCTCTGTAACCTCCTCCAGCCCCTACAGCCATCCCTATCTCTGTAACCTTCTCCAGCCCCTGCACCCCTCCCTATCTCTGTAATCTCCTCCAGCCCATGCACCCATCCGTATCTCTGTAACCTCCTCCAGCCCCTACAACCCTCCCTATCTCTGTAAGCTCCTCCAGCCCCTACAACCCTCCCGATCTCTGTAAGTTCCTCCAGCCCCTACAACCCTCCCTATCTCTTTAACCTCCTACAGCCCCTACACCCCCTCCCTCTCTCGGTCACCTCCTCCAGCCTCCACAGCCCTCCCTATCTCTGTAAACTTCTGCAGCCCCTATACCCCTCCCGATCTCTGTAACATTCTCCAGCCTCAACACCCCTCCCTATCTCTGTAACCACATCCAGCCCCAACAACCCTCCCTATCTCTGTAACCTTCTCCAGCCCCTGCACCCCTCCCTATCTCTGTACCCTCCTCCAGCCCATGCACCCCTCACTATCTCTGTAATCTCCTCCAGCCCATGCACCCATCCGTATCTCTGTAACCTCCTCCAGCCCCTACAACCCTCCCTATCTCTGTAACCTCCTCCAGCCTCTACACCCCTCCCTATCTCTGTAACCTCCTCCAGCCCCTACAACCCTCCCAATCTCTGTAACCTCCTCCAGCCCCTACAACCCTCCCAATCTCTGTAACCTCCTCCAGCCCCTACACCACTCCCTATCTCTGTAACCTCCTTCAACCCCTACACCCCTCCCTATCTCTGTATCCTCCGCCAGCCCCTACACCCCTCCCTATCTCTGTAAACTCCTCCAGAGACTACAAACAAACCTATCTCTGTAACGTCCTCCAGCCCCTACACCCCCTCCCTATCTCTGTAACCTCCTCCAGCCCCTACACCACTCCCTATCTCTGTAACCTCCTCCAGCCCCTACACCCCCTCCCTATCTCTGTAACCTCCTCCAGCCCCTACACCACTCCCTAACTCTGTAACCTCCTCCAGCCCCTACACCCCTCCCTATCTCTGTAAACTCCTCCAGCCCCTACACCCCTCCCTATCTCTGTAAACTCCTCTGGCCCCTACACCCCTCCCTATCTCTGTAAGCTCCTCCAGACCATACACCCCTCCCTATCTCAGTAACCTCCTCCAGCCCCTACAGCCCTCACTATATCTGTAACCTCCTCCAACCCCTACAACCCTCCCTATCTCTGTAACCTCCTCCAGCCCCTACAACCCTCCCTATCTCTGTAACCTCCTCCAGCCCCTACACCACTCCCTATCTCTGTAACCTTCTCCAGCCCCGACAACCCTCCCTATCTCTGTAACCTCCTCCAGCCCCGACAACCCTCCCTAACTCTGTAAGCTCCTCCAGCACCTGCAACCCTCCATAGCTCTGTAAATTCCTCTGGCCCCTACACCCCTCCCTATCTCTGTAACCTCGCCCAGCCCCTACAACCCTCCCTATATCTGAAACCTCCTCCAGACCATACACCCCTCCCTAGCTCTGTAACCTCCTCCAGCCTCTACAGCCCTCCCCATCTCTGTAACCTCCTCCAGCCCCTACACCCCTCCCTATCTCTGTTACATCCTCCAGCCCCTACACCCCTCCCTATCTCTGTAACCTCCTCCAGCCCTTACAACCCTCCCTATCTCTGTAACCTCCGCCAGCCCCTACACCCCTCCCTATCTCTGTAACCACCTTCAACCCCTACACCCCTCCCTATCTCTGTATCCTCCGCCAGCCCCTACACCCCTCCCTATATCTGTAACCTCCTCCAGAGACTACAAACAAACCTATCTCTGTAACGTCCTCCAGCCCCTACACCCCCTCCCTATCTCTGTAACCTCCTCCAGCCCCTACAGCCATCCCTATCTCTGTAACCTTGTCCAGCCCCTGCACCCCTCCCTATCTCTGTAATCTCCTCCAGCCCATGCACCCATCCGTATCTCTGTAACCTCCTCCAGCCCCTACAACCCTCCCTATCTCTGTAACCTCCTCCAGCCTCTACACCCCTCCCTATCTCTGTAACCTCCTCCAGCCCCTACAACCCTCTCTATCTCTGTAACCTCCTCCAGCCCCTACAACCCTCCCAATCTCTGTAACCTCCTCCAGCCCCTACACCACTCCCTATCTCTGTAACCTCCTTCAACCCCTACACCCCTCCCTATCTCTGTATCCTCCGCCAACCCCTACACCCCTCCCTATCTCTGTAACCTCCTCCAGAGACTACAAACAAACCTATCTCTGTAACGTCCTCCAGCCCCTACACCCCCTCCCTATCTCTGTAACCTCCTCCAGCCCCTACACCACTCCCTATCTCTGTAACCTCCTCCAGCCCCTACAACCCTCCCTATCTCTGTAACCTCCTCCAGCCCCTACAACCCTCCCAATCTCTGTAACCTCCTCCAGCCCCTACACCACTCCCTATCTCTGTAACCTCCTTCAACCCCTACACCCCTCCCTATCTCTGTATCCTCCGCCAGCCCCTACACCCCTCCCTATCTCTGTAAGCTCCTCCAGCCCCTACAACCCTCCCGATCTCTGTAAGTTCCTCTAGCCCCTACAACCCTCCCTATCTCTGTAACCTCCTCCAGCCCCTACAACCCTCCCAATCTCTGTAACCTCCTCCAGCCCCTACACCACTCCCTATCTCTGTAACCTCCTCCAGAGACTACAAACAAACCTATCTCTGTAACGTCCTCCAGCCCCTACACCCCCTCCCTATCTCTGTAACCTCCTCCAGCCCCTACACCACTCCCTATCTCTGTAACCTCCTCCAGCCCCTACACCCCCTCCCTATCTCTGTAACCTCCTCCAGCCCCTACACCACTCCCTAACTCTGTAACCTCCTCCAGCCCCTACACCCCTCCCTATCTCTGTAAACTCCTCCAACCCCTACACCCCTCCCTATCTCTGTAAGCTCCTCCAGACCATACACCCCTCCCCATCTCTGTAACCTCCTCCAGCCCCTACAGCCCTCACTATCTCTGTAACCTCATCCAACCCCTACACCCCTCCCTATCTCTGTAAACTCCTCCAGCCCCTACACCTCCCCCCATCTCTGTAACCTCCTCCAGAGACTACAAACAAACCTATGTCTGTAACGTCCTCCAGCCCCTACACCCCCTCCCTATCTCTGTAACCTCCTCCAGCCCCTACACCACTCCCTATCTCAGTAACCTCCTCCAGACCCTACACCCCTCCCTATCTCTGTAACCTCCTCCAGCCCCTACACCCCTCCCTATCTCTGTAAATTCCTCTGGCCCCTACACCCCTCCCTATCTCTGTAACCTCGTCCAGCAGCTACAACCCTCCCTATCTCTGTAACCTCCTCCAGCCCCTACAACCCTCTCTATCTCTGTAACCTCCTCCAGACCATACACCCCTCCCTAGCTCTGTAACCTCCTCCAGCCCCTACAGCCCTCCCCATCTCTGTAACCTCCTCCAGCCCCTACACCCCTCCCTATCTCTGTTACATCCTCCAGCCCCTACACCCCTCCCTATCTCTGTAACCTCCTCCAGCCCCTACACCCCTCCCTATCTCTGTAAACTCCTCTGGCCCCTACACCCCTCCCTATCTCTGTAACCTCCTCCAGCCCCTACAGCCATCCCTATCTCTGTGAACTTCTCCAGCCTCTACACCCCTCCCTATCTCTGTAACCTCCTCCAGCCCCTACAACCCTCCCAATCTCTGTAACCTCCTCCAGCCCCAACACCACTCCCTATCTCTGTAACCTCCTTCAACCCCTACACCCCTCTCTATCTCTGTAACCTCCTCCAGCCCCTACACCCCTCCCTATCTCTGTAAACTCCTCTGGCCCCTACACCCCTCCCTATCTCTGTAACCTCCTCCAGCCCCTACAGCCATCCCTATCACTGTGAACTTCTCCAGCCTCTACAGCCCTCCCTATCTCTGTAACCTCCTCCAGCCCCTACACTCCTCCCTATCTCTGTAAACTCCTCTGGCCCCTACACCCCTCCCTATCTCTGTAACCTCTTCCAGCCCCTACAGCCATCCCTATCTCTGTGAACTTCTCCAGCCTCTACACCCCTCCCTATCTCTGTAAACTCCTCCAGCCCCTACAACCCTCCCTATCTCTACAACCTCCTCCAGACCATACACCCCTTCCTATCTCAGTAACCTCCTCCAGCCCCTACAACCCTCCCTATATCTGAAACCTCCTCCAGACCATACACCCCTCCCCAGCTATGTAACCTCCTCCAGCCCCTACACCCCTCCCGATCCCTGTAACCTCCTCCAGCCCCTACAGCCCTCCCTATCTCTGTAACCTCCTCCAGCCCCTACACCCCTCCCTATCTCTGTAACCTCCTCCAGCCCTTACACCCCTCCCTATCTCTGTAACCTCCTCCAGCCCCTACAACCCTCCCTATCTCTGTAACCTTCTCCAGCCCCTGCACCCCTCCCTATCTCTGTAAACTCCTCCAGCCCATGCACCCATCCGTATCTCTGTAACCTCCTCCAGCCCCTACAACCCTCCCTATCTCTGCAACCTCCTCCAGCCCCTACAACCCTCCCTATCTCTGTAATCTCCTCCAGCCCCTACAACCCTCCCAATCTCTGTAACCTCCTCCAGCCCCTACACCACTCCCTATCTCTGTAACCTCCTTCAACCCCTACACCCCTCCCTATCTCTGTATCCTCCGCCAGCCCCTACACCCCTCCCTATCTCTGTAACCTCCTCCAGAGACTACAAACAAACCTATCTCTGTAACGTCCTCCAGCCCCTACACCCCCTCCCTATTTCTGTAACCTCCTCCAGCCCCTACACCACTACCTATCTCTGTAACCTCCTCCAGCCCCTACACCCCCTCCCTATCTCTGTAACCTCCTCCAGCCCCTACACCACTCCCTAACTCTGTAACCTCCTCCAGCCCCTACACCCCTCCCTATCTCTGTAAACTCCTCCAGCCCCTACACCCCTCCCTATCTCTGTAAACTCCTCTGGCCCCTACACCCCTCCCTATCACTGCAAGCTCCTCCAGACCATACACCCCTCCCCATCTCTGTAACCTCCTCCAGCCCCTACAGCCCTCACTATCTCTGTAACCTCCTCCAACCCCTACACCCCTCCCTATCTCTGTAACCTCCTCCAGCACCAACAACACTCCCTATCTCTGTAACCTCCTCCAGCCCCTACACCCCTCCCTATCTCTGTAACCTCCTTCAGCCCCTACACCCCTCCCTATCTCTGTAAACTCCTCTGGCCCCTACACCCCTCCCTATCTCTGTAACCTCGTCCAGCAGCTACAACCCTCCCTATCTCTGTAAGCTCCTCCAGACCATACACCCCTCCCTAGCTATGTAACCTCCTCCAGCCCCTACACCCCTCCCTATCTCTGTTACATCCTGCAGCCCCTACACCCCTCCCTATCTCTGTAACCTCCTCCAGCCCCTACACCCCTCCCTATCTCTGTAACGTCCTCCAGCCCCTACACCCCTCCCTATCTCTGTAACCTCCTCCAGCCCCTACAGCCATCCCTATCTCTGTGAACTTCTCCAGCCTCTACAGCCCACCCTATCTCTGTAACCTCCTCCAGCCCCTACACCCCTCCCTATCTCTGTAAATTTCTCCAGCCCCTATACCCCTCCTGATCTCTGTAACATTCTCCAGCCTCAACACCCCTCCCTATCTCTGTAACCACATCCAGCCCCTACAACCCTCCCTATCTCTGTAACATCCTCCAGCCCCTACAAACCTACCTATCTCTGTAACCTTCTCCTGGCTCCTACACCCCTCCCTAACTCTGTAACCTCCTCCAGCCCCTACAACCCTCCCTATCTCTGTAACCTTCTCCAGCCCCTGCACCCCTCCCGATCTCTGTACCCTCCTCCAGCCCATGCACCCATCCCTATCTCTGTAACCTCCTCCAGCCCCTACACCCCTCCCTATCCCTGTAACCTCCTCCAGCCCCTACAACCCTCCCTATCTCTGTAAACTCCTCCAGCCCCTACACCCCTCCCTATCCCTGTAACCTCCTCCAGCCCCTGCAACCCTCCCTATCTCTGTAAACTCCTCCAGCCCCTACACCTCCCCCCATCTCTGTAACCTCCTCCAGAGACTACAAACAAACCTATATCTGTAACGTCCTCCAGCCCCTACACCCCTCCCTATCTCTGTTACATCCTCCAGCCCCTACACCCCTCCCTATCTCTGTAACCTCCTCCAGCCCCTACACCCCTCCCTATCTCTGTAAACTCCTCTGGCCCCTACACCCCTCCCTATCTCTGTAACCTCCTCCAATCCCTACAGCCATCCCTATCTCTGTGAACTTCTCCAGCCTCTACAGCCCACCCTATCTCTGTAACCTCCTCCAGCCGCTACACCCCTCCCCATCTCTGTAAAATTCTGCAGCACCTATACCCCTCCCGATCTCTGTAACATTCTCCTGCCTCTACACCCCTCCCTATCTCTGTAAACTCCTCCAGCCCCTACAACCCTCCCTATCTCTATAACCTCCTCCAGACCATACACCCCTCCCTATCTCAGTACCCTCCTCCAGCCCCAACAACCCTCCCTATCTCTGTAACCTCCTCCAGCCCCTGCTCCCCTCCCTATCTCTGTAACCTCCTCCAGCCCCTACAAACCTCCCCATCTCTGTAACCTCCTCCAGCGCCTACAGACCTCCCTATCTCTGTAACCTCCTCCAGCCCCTACACCCCTCCCTATCTCTGTAACCTCCTCCAGCCCCTACAACCCTCCCGATCTCTGTAACCTCCTCCAGCCCCTACACCCCTCCCTATCTCTGTAACCTCCTCCAGCCCCTACAACCCTCCCTATCTCTTTAACCTTCTCCCGGCTCCTACACCCCTCCCAATCTCTGTAACCTCCTCCAGCCCCTACAACCCTCCCTATCTCTGTAACCTCCTCCAGCCCCTACACCCCTCCCTATCTCTGTAACCTCCTCCAGCCCCTACACCCCTCCCTATCTCTGTAACCTCCTCCAGCCCCTACACCCTTCCCTATCTCTGTAAGTTCCTCCAGCCCACACAACCCTCCCTATCTCTGTAAAATCCTCCAGCCCCTACACCCCTCCCTATCTCTGTAAACTCCTCTGGCCCCTACACCCCTCCCTAACTCTGTAACCTCCTCCAGCCCCTACAACCCTCCCTATCTCTGTAACCTTCTCCAGCCCCTGCACCCCTCCCTATCTCTGTACCCTCCTCCAGCCCATGCACCCATCCCAATCTCTGTAACCTCCTCCAGCGCCTAAAACCCTCCCTATCTATGTATCCTCCTCCAGCCCCTACACCTCCCCCCATCTCTGTAACCTCCTCCAGAGACTACAAACAAACCGATGTCTGTAACGTCCTCCAGCCCCTACACCCCCTCCCTATCTCTGTAACCTCCTCCAGCCCCTACACCACTCCCTATCTCTGTAACCTCCTCCAGCCCCTACACCCCTCCCTATCTCTGTAACCTCCTTCAGCCCCTACACCCCTCCCTAGCTATGTAACCTCCTCCAGCCCCTACACCCCTCCCTATCTCTGTTACATCCTCCAGCCCCTACACCCCTCCCTATCTCTGTAACCTCCTCCAGCCCCTACACCCCTCCCTATCTCTGTAAACTCCTGCAGCCCCTACACCCCTCCCTATCTCTGTTACATCCTCCAGCCCCTACACCCCTCCCTATCTCTGTAACCTCCTCCAGCCCCTACACCCCTCCCTATCTCTGTAAACTCCTCCAGCCCCTGCACCCCTCCCTATCTCTGTAAACTCCTCCAGACCCTACACCTCCCCCCTATCTCTGTAACCTCCTCCAGAGACTACAAACAAACCTATGTCTGTAACGTCCTCCAGCCCCTACACCCCCTCCCTATCTCTGTCACCTCCTCCAGCCCCTACACCACTCCCTATCTCAGTAACCTCCTCCGCCCCTACACCCCTCCCTATCTCTGTAACCTCCTCCAGCCCCTACACCCCTCCCTATCTCTGTAAATTCCTCTGGCCCCTACACCCCTCCCTATCTCTGTAACCTCGTCCAGCAGCTACAACCCTCTCTATCTCTGTAACCTCCTCCAGACCATACACCCCTCCCTAGCTCTGGAACCTCCTCCAGCCCCTACAGCCCTCCCAATCTCTGTAACCTCCTCCAGCCCCTACACCCCTCCCTATCTCTGTTACATCCTCCAGCCCCTACACCCCTCCCTATCTCTGTAACCTCCTCCAGCCCCTAAACCTCTCCCTATCTCTGTAAACTCCTCTGGCCCCTACACCCCTCCCTATCTCTGTAACCTCCTCCAGCCCCTACAGCCATCCCTATCTCTGTGAACTTCTCCAGCCTCTACAGCCCTCCCTATCTCTGTAACCTCCTCCAGCCCCTACAACACTCCCTATCTCTGTAGCATCCTCCAGACCATACACCCCTCCCTATCTCAGTAACCTCCTCCAGCCCCTACAACCCTCCCTATATCTGAAACCTCCTCCAGACCATACACCCCTCCCTAGCTATGTAACCTCCTCCAGCCCCTACACCCCGCCCCATCCCTGTAACCTCCTCCAGCCCCTACAGCCCTCCCTATCTCTGTAACCTCCTCCAGCCCCTACACCCCTCCCTATCTCTGTAACCTCCTCCAGCCCTTACAACCCTGCCTATCTCTGTAACCTCCACCAGCCCCTACACCCCTCCCTATCGCTGTAACCACATCCAGCCCCTACAACCCTCCCTATCTCTGTAACATCCTCCAGCCCCTACAACCCTCCCTATCTCTTTAACCTTCTCCCGGCTCCTACACCCCTCCCAATCTCTGTAACCTCCTCCAGCCCCTACAACCCTCCCTATCTCTGTAACCTCCTCCAGCCCCTGCACCCCTCCCTATCTCTGTAACATCCTCCAGACCCTGCACCCATCCCTATCTCTGTAACCTCCTCCAGCCACTACAAACCCCCCTATCTCTGTAACCTCCTCCAGCCCCTACACCCCTCCCTATCTCTGTAACCTCCTCCAGCCCCTACAACCCTCCCGATCTCTGTAAACTTCTGCAGCCTCTATACCCCTCCCGATCTCTGTAACCACATCCAGCCCCTACAACCCTCCCTATCTCTGTAACATCCTCCAGCCCCTACACCCCTCCCTATCTCTGTAACATCCTCCAGCCCCAACAACCCTCCCTATCTCTGTACCCTCCTCCAGCCCATGCACCCATCCCTATCTCTGTAACCTCCTCCAGCCCCTACAACCCTCCCTATCTCTGTAAACCCCTCCAGCCCCGACACCCGTCCCTATCCCTGTAACCTCCTCCAGCCCCTACAACCCTCCCTATCTCTGTAAACTCCTCCAGCCCCTACACCTCCCCCCTATCTCTGTAACCTCCTCTAGAGACTACAAACAAACCTATGTCTGTAACGTCCTCCAGCCCCTACACCCCTCCCTATCTCTGTAAACTCCTCTGGCCCCTACACCCCTCCCTATCTCTGTAAACTCCTCTGGCCCCTACAACCCTCCCTATCTCTGTAACCTCGTCCAGCAGCTACAACCCTCCCTATCTCTGTAACCTCCTCCAGACTATAAACACCTCCCTATCTCTGTAACCTCCTCCAGCCCCTTCACTCCCCCCTATCTCTGTAACCTCCTCCAGCCCCTACACCCTTCCCTATCTCTAAGTTCCTCCAGCCCCTACAACCCTCCCTATCTCTGTAAAATCCTCCAGCCCCTACACCCCTCCCTATCTCTGTAAACTCCTCTGGCCCCTACACCCCTCCCTAACTCTGTAACCTCCTCCAGCCCCTACAACCCTCCCTATCTCTGTATCCTCCTCCAGCCCCTACACATCCCCCCTATCTCTGTAACCTCCTCCAGAGACTACAAACAAACAGATGTCTGTAACGTCCTCCAGCCCCTACACCCCCTCCCTATCTCTGTAACCTCCTCCAGCCCCTACACCACTCCCTATCTCTGTAACCTCCTCCAGCCCCTACACCCCTCCCTATCTCTGTAACCTCCTTCAGTCCCTACACCCTCCCTATCTCTGTAAACTCCTCTGGCCCCTACAACCCTCCCTATCTCTGTAACCTCGTCCAGCAGCTACAACCCTCCCTATCTCTGTAACCTCCTCCAGACCATACACCCCACCCTAGCTATGTAACCTCCTCCAGCCCCTACACCCCTCCCTATCTCTGTTACATCCTCCAGCCCCTACACCCCTCCCTATCTCTGTAACCTCCTCCAGCCCCTACACCCCTCCCTATCTCTGTAAACTCCTCTGGCCCCTACACCCCTCCCTATCTCTGTAACCTCCTCCAATCCCTACAGCCATCCCTATCTCTGTGAACTTCTCCAGCCTCTACAGCCCACCCTATCTCTGTAACCTCCTCCAGCCGCTACACCCCTCCCCATCTCTGTAAAATTCTGCAGCACCTATACCCCTCCCGATCTCTGTAACATTCTCCTGCCTCTACACCCCTCCCTATCTCTGTAAACTCCTCCAGCCCCTACAACCCTCCCTATCTCTATAACCTCCTCCAGACCATACACCCCTCCCTATCTCAGTACCCTCCTCCAGCCCCAACAACCCTCCCTATCTCTGTAACCTCCTCCAGCCCCTGCTCCCCTCCCTATCTCTGTAACCTCCTCCAGCCCCTACAAACCTCCCCATCTCTGTAACCTCCTCCAGCGCCTACAGACCTCCCTATCTCTGTAACCTCCTCCAGCCCCTACACCCCTCCCTATCTCTGTAACCTCCTCCAGCCCCTACAACCCTCCCGATCTCTGTAACCTCCTCCAGCCCCTACACCCCTCCCTATCTCTGTAACCTCCTCCAGCCCCTACAACCCTCCCTATCTCTTTAACCTTCTCCCGGCTCCTACACCCCTCCCAATCTCTGTAACCTCCTCCAGCCCCTACAACCCTCCCTATCTCTGTAACCTCCTCCAGCCCCTACACCCCTCCCTATCTCTGTAACCTCCTCCAGCCCCTACACCCCTCCCTATCTCTGTAAACTCCTCCAGCCCCTGCACCCCTCCCTATCTCTGTAAACTCCTCCAGACCCTACACCTCCCCCCTATCTCTGTAACCTCCTCCAGAGACTACAAACAAACCTATGTCTGTAACGTCCTCCAGCCCCTACACCCCCTCCCTATCTCTGTCACCTCCTCCAGCCCCTACACCACTCCCTATCTCTGTAAATTCCTCTGGCCCCTACACCCCTCCCTATCTCTGTAACTCGTCCAGCAGCTACAACCCTCTCTATCTCTGTAACCTCCTCCAGACCATACACCCCTCCCTAGCTCTGGAACCTCCTCCAGCCCCTACAGCCCTCCCAATCTCTGTAACCTCCTCCAGCCCCTACACCCCTCCCTATCTCTGTTACATCCTCCAGCCCCTACACCCCTCCCTATCTCTGTAACCTCCTCCAGCCCCTACACCTCTCCCTATCTCTGTAAACTCCTCTGGCCCCTACACCCCTCCCTATCTCTGTAACCTCCTCCAGCCCCTACAGCCATCCCTATCTCTGTGAACTTCTCCAGCCTCTACAGCCCTCCCTATCTCTGTAACCTCCTCCAGCCCCTACAACACTCCCTATCTCTGTAGCATCCTCCAGACCATACACCCCTCCCTATCTCAGTAACCTCCTCCAGCCCCTACAACCCTCCCTATATCTGAAACCTCCTCCAGACCATACACCCCTCCCTAGCTATGTAACCTCCTCCAGCCCCTACACCCCGCCCCATCCCTGTAACCTCCTCCAGCCCCTACAGCCCTCCCTATCTCTGTAACCTCCTCCAGCCCCTACACCCCTCCCTATCTCTGTAACCTCCTCCAGCCCTTACAACCCTGCCTATCTCTGTAACCTCCACCAGCCCCTACACCCCTCCCTATCGCTGTAACCACATCCAGCCCCTACAACCCTCCCTATCTCTGTAACATCCTCCAGCCCCTACAACCCTCCCTATCTCTTTAACCTTCTCCCGGCTCCTACACCCCTCCCAATCTCTGTAACCTCCTCCAGCCCCTACAACCCTCCCTATCTCTGTAACCTCCTCCAGCCCCTGCACCCCTCCCTATCTCTGTAACATCCTCCAGACCCTGCACCCATCCCTATCTCTGTAACCTCCTCCAGCCACTACAAACCCCCCTATCTCTGTAACCTCCTCCAGCCCCTACACCCCTCCCTATCTCTGTAACCTCCTCCAGCCCCTACAACCCTCCCGATCTCTGTAAACTTCTGCAGCCTCTATACCCCTCCCGATCTCTGTAACCACATCCAGCCCCTACAACCCTCCCTATCTCTGTAACATCCTCCAGCCCCTACACCCCTCCCTATCTCTGTAACATCCTCCAGCCCCAACAACCCTCCCTATCTCTGTACCCTCCTCCAGCCCATGCACCCATCCCTATCTCTGTAACCTCCTCCAGCCCCTACAACCCTCCCTATCTCTGTAAACCCCTCCAGCCCCGACACCCGTCCCTATCCCTGTAACCTCCTCCAGCCCCTACAACCCTCCCTATCTCTGTAAACTCCTCCAGCCCCTACACCTCCCCCCTATCTCTGTAAACTCCTCTAGAGACTACAAACAAACCTATGTCTGTAACGTCCTCCAGCCCCTACACCCCTCCCTATCTCTGTAAACTCCTCTGGCCCCTACACCCCTCCCTATCTCTGTAAACTCCTCTGGCCCCTACAACCCTCCCTATCTCTGTAACCTCGTCCAGCAGCTACAACCCTCCCTATCTCTGTAACCTCCTCCAGACTATAAACACCTCCCTATCTCTGTAACCTCCTCCAGCCCCTTCACTCCCCCCTATCTCTGTAACCTCCTCCAGCCCCTACACCCTTCCCTATCTCTAAGTTCCTCCAGCCCCTACAACCCTCCCTATCTCTGTAAAATCCTCCAGCCCCTACACCCCTCCCTATCTCTGTAAACTCCTCTGGCCCCTACACCCCTCCCTAACTCTGTAACCTCCTCCAGCCCCTACAACCCTCCCTATCTCTGTATCCTCCTCCAGCCCCTACACATCCCCCCTATCTCTGTAACCTCCTCCAGAGACTACAAACAAACAGATGTCTGTAACGTCCTCCAGCCCCTACACCCCCTCCCTATCTCTGTAACCTCCTCCAGCCCCTACACCACTCCCTATCTCTGTAACCTCCTCCAGCCCCTACACCCCTCCCTATCTCTGTAACCTCCTTCAGCCCCTACACCCTCCCTATCTCTGTAAACTCCTCTGGCCCCTACAACCCTCCCTATCTCTGTAACCTCGTCCAGCAGCTACAACCCTCCCTATCTCTGTAACCTCCTCCAGACCATACACCCCACCCTAGCTATGTAACCTCCTCCAGCCCCTACACCCCTCCCTATCTCTGTTACATCCTCCAGCCCCTACACCCCTCCCTATCTCTGTAACCTCCTCCAGCCCCTACACCCCTCCCTATCTCTGTAAACTCCTCTGGCCCCTACACCCCTCCCTATCTCTGTAACCTCCTCCAATCCCTACAGCCATCCCTATCTCTGTGAACTTCTCCAGCCTCTACAGCCCACCCTATCTCTGTAACCTCCTCCAGCCGCTACACCCCTCCCCATCTCTGTAAAATTCTGCAGCACCTATACCCCTCCCGATCTCTGTAACATTCTCCTGCCTCTACACCCCTCCCTATCTCTGTAAACTCCTCCAGCCCCTACAACCCTCCCTATCTCTATAACCTCCTCCAGACCATACACCCCTCCCTATCTCAGTACCCTCCTCCAGCCCCAACAACCCTCCCTATCTCTGTAACCTCCTCCAGCCCCTGCTCCCCTCCCTATCTCTGTAACCTCCTCCAGCCCCTACAAACCTCCCCATCTCTGTAACCTCCTCCAGCGCCTACAGACCTCCCTATCTCTGTAACCTCCTCCAGCCCCTACACCCCTCCCTATCTCTGTAACCTCCTCCAGCCCCTACAACCCTCCCGATCTCTGTAACCTCCTCCAGCCCCTACACCCCTCCCTATCTCTGTAACCTCCTCCAGCCCCTACAACCCTCCCTATCTCTTTAACCTTCTCCCGGCTCCTACACCCCTCCCAATCTCTGTAACCTCCTCCAGCCCCTACAACCCTCCCTATCTCTGTAACCTCCTCCAGCCCCTACACCCCTCCCTATCTCTGTAACCTCCTCCAGCCCCTACACCCCTCCCTATCTCTGTAACCTCCTCCAGCCCCTACACCCTTCCCTATCTCTGTAAGTTCCTCCAGCCCACACAACCCTCCCTATCTCTGTAAAATCCTCCAGCCCCTACACCCCTCCCTATCTCTGTAAACTCCTCTGGCCCCTACACCCCTCCCTAACTCTGTAACCTCCTCCAGCCCCTACAACCCTCCCTATCTCTGTAACCTTCTCCAGCCCCTGCACCCCTCCCTATCTCTGTACCCTCCTCCAGCCCATGCACCCATCCCAATCTCTGTAACCTCCTCCAGCGCCTACAACCCTCCCTATCTATGTATCCTCCTCCAGCCCCTACACCTCCCCCCATCTCTGTAACCTCCTCCAGAGACTACAAACAAACCGATGTCTGTAACGTCCTCCAGCCCCTACACCCCCTCCCTATCTCTGTAACCTCCTCCAGCCCCTACACCACTCCCTATCTCTGTAACCTCCTCCAGCCCCTACACCCCTCCCTATCTCTGTAACCTCCTTCAGCCCCTACACCCCTCCCTAGCTATGTAACCTCCTCCAGCCCCTACACCCCTCCCTATCTCTGTTACATCCTCCAGCCCCTACACCCCTCCCTATCTCTGTAACCTCCTCCAGCCCCTACACCCCTCCCTATCTCTGTAAACTCCTGCAGCCCCTACACCCCTCCCTATCTCTGTTACATCCTCCAGCCCCTACACCCCTCCCTATCTCTGTAACCTCCTCCAGCCCCTACACCCCTCCCTATCTCTGTAAACTCCTCCAGCCCCTGCACCCCTCCCTATCTCTGTAAACTCCTCCAGACCCTACACCTCCCCCCTATCTCTGTAACCTCCTCCAGAGACTACAAACAAACCTATGTCTGTAACGTCCTCCAGCCCCTACACCCCCTCCCTATCTCTGTCACCTCCTCCAGCCCCTACACCACTCCCTATCTCAGTAACCTCCTCCGCCCCTACACCCCTCCCTATCTCTGTAACCTCCTCCAGCCCCTACACCCCTCCCTATCTCTGTAAATTCCTCTGGCCCCTACACCCCTCCCTATCTCTGTAACCTCGTCCAGCAGCTACAACCCTCTCTATCTCTGTAACCTCCTCCAGACCATACACCCCTCCCTAGCTCTGGAACCTCCTCCAGCCCCTACAGCCCTCCCAATCTCTGTAACCTCCTCCAGCCCCTACACCCCTCCCTATCTCTGTTACATCCTCCAGCCCCTACACCCCTCCCTATCTCTGTAACCTCCTCCAGCCCCTAAACCTCTCCCTATCTCTGTAAACTCCTCTGGCCCCAACACCCCTCCCTATCTCTGTAACCTCCTCCAGCCCCTACAGCCATCCCTATCTCTGTGAACTTCTCCAGCCTCTACAGCCCTCCCTATCTCTGTAACCTCCTCCAGCCCCTACAACACTCCCTATCTCTGTAGCATCCTCCAGACCATACACCCCTCCCTATCTCAGTAACCTCCTCCAGCCCCTACAACCCTCCCTATATCTGAAACCTCCTCCAGACCATACACCCCTCCCTAGCTATGTAACCTCCTCCAGCCCCTACACCCCGCCCCATCCCTGTAACCTCCTCCAGCCCCTACAGCCCTCCCTATCTCTGTAACCTCCTCCAGCCCCTACACCCCTCCCTATCTCTGTAACCTCCTCCAGCCCTTACAACCCTGCCTATCTCTGTAACCTCCACCAGCCCCTACACCCCTCCCTATCGCTGTAACCACATCCAGCCCCTACAACCCTCCCTATCTCTGTAACATCCTCCAGCCCCTACAACCCTCCCTATCTCTTTAACCTTCTCCCGGCTCCTACACCCCTCCCAATCTCTGTAACCTCCTCCAGCCCCTACAACCCTCCCTATCTCTGTAACCTCCTCCAGCCCCTGCACCCCTCCCTATCTCTGTAACATCCTCCAGACCCTGCACCCATCCCTATCTCTGTAACCTCCTCCAGCCACTACAAACCCCCCTATCTCTGTAACCTCCTCCAGCCCCTACACCCCTCCCTATCTCTGTAACCTCCTCCAGCCCCTACAACCCTCCCGATCTCTGTAAACTTCTGCAGCCTCTATACCCCTCCCGATCTCTGTAACCACATCCAGCCCCTACAACCCTCCCTATCTCTGTAACATCCTCCAGCCCCTACACCCCTCCCTATCTCTGTAACATCCTCCAGCCCCAACAACCCTCCCTATCTCTGTACCCTCCTCCAGCCCATGCACCCATCCCTATCTCTGTAACCTCCTCCAGCCCCTACAACCCTCCCTATCTCTGTAAACCCCTCCAGCCCCGACACCCGTCCCTATCCCTGTAACCTCCTCCAGCCCCTACAACCCTCCCTATCTCTGTAAACTCCTCCAGCCCCTACACCTCCCCCCTATCTCTGTAACCTCCTCTAGAGACTACAAACAAACCTATGTCTGTAACGTCCTCCAGCCCCTACACCCCTCCCTATCTCTGTAAACTCCTCTGGCCCCTACACCCCTCCCTATCTCTGTAAACTCCTCTGGCCCCTACAACCCTCCCTATCTCTGTAACCTCGTCCAGCAGCTACAACCCTCCCTATCTCTGTAACCTCCTCCAGACTATAAACACCTCCCTATCTCTGTAACCTCCTCCAGCCCCTTCACTCCCCCCTATCTCTGTAACCTCCTCCAGCCCCTACACCCTTCCCTATCTCTAAGTTCCTCCAGCCCCTACAACCCTCCCTATCTCTGTAAAATCCTCCAGCCCCTACACCCCTCCCTATCTCTGTAAACTCCTCTGGCCCCTACACCCCTCCCTAACTCTGTAACCTCCTCCAGCCCCTACAACCCTCCCTATCTCTGTATCCTCCTCCAGCCCCTACACATCCCCCCTATCTCTGTAACCTCCTCCAGAGACTACAAACAAACAGATGTCTGTAACGTCCTCCAGCCCCTACACCCCCTCCCTATCTCTGTAACCTCCTCCAGCCCCTACACCACTCCCTATCTCTGTAACCTCCTCCAGCCCCTACACCCCTCCCTATCTCTGTAACCTCCTTCAGCCCCTACACCCTCCCTATCTCTGTAAACTCCTCTGGCCCCTACAACCCTCCCTATCTCTGTAACCTCGTCCAGCAGCTACAACCCTCCCTATCTCTGTAACCTCCTCCAGACCATACACCCCACCCTAGCTATGTAACCTCCTCCAGCCCCTACACCCCTCCCTATCTCTGTTACATCCTCCAGCCCCTACACCCCTCCCTATCTCTGTAACCTCCTCCAGCCCCTACACCCCTCCCTATCTCTGTAAACTCCTCTGGCCCCTACACCCCTCCCTATCTCTGTAACCTCCTCCAATCCCTACAGCCATCCCTATCTCTGTGAACTTCTCCAGCCTCTACAGCCCACCCTATCTCTGTAACCTCCTCCAGCCGCTACACCCCTCCCCATCTCTGTAAAATTCTGCAGCACCTATACCCCTCCCGATCTCTGTAACATTCTCCTGCCTCTACACCCCTCCCTATCTCTGTAAACTCCTCCAGCCCCTACAACCCTCCCTATCTCTATAACCTCCTCCAGACCATACACCCCTCCCTATCTCAGTACCCTCCTCCAGCCCCAACAACCCTCCCTATCTCTGTAACCTCCTCCAGCCCCTGCTCCCCTCCCGATCTCTGTAACCTCCTCCAGCCCCTACACCCCTCCCTATCTCTGTAACCTCCTCCAGCCCCTACAACCCTCCCTATCTCTTTAACCTTCTCCCGGCTCCTACACCCCTCCCAATCTCTGTAACCTCCTCCAGCCCCTACAACCCTCCCTATCTCTGTAACCTCCTCCAGCCCCTACACCCCTCCCTATCTCTGTAACCTCCTCCAGCCCCTACACCCCTCCCTATCTCTGTAACCTCCTCCAGCCCCTACACCCTTCCCTATCTCTGTAAGTTCCTCCAGCCCACACAACCCTCCCTATCTCTGTAAAATCCTCCAGCCCCTACACCCCTCCCTATCTCTGTAAACTCCTCTGGCCCCTACACCCCTCCCTAACTCTGTAACCTCCTCCAGCCCCTACAACCCTCCCTATCTCTGTAACCTTCTCCAGCCCCTGCACCCCTCCCTATCTCTGTACCCTCCTCCAGCCCATGCACCCATCCCAATCTCTGTAACCTCCTCCAGCGCCTACAACCCTCCCTATCTATGTATCCTCCTCCAGCCCCTACACCTCCCCCCATCTCTGTAACCTCCTCCAGAGACTACAAACAAACCGATGTCTGTAACGTCCTCCAGCCCCTACACCCCCTCCCTATCTCTGTAACCTCCTCCAGCCCCTACACCACTCCCTATCTCTGTAACCTCCTCCAGCCCCTACACCCCTCCCTATCTCTGTAACCTCCTTCAGCCCCTACACCCCTCCCTAGCTATGTAACCTCCTCCAGCCCCTACACCCCTCCCTATCTCTGTTACATCCTCCAGCCCCTACACCCCTCCCTATCTCTGTAACCTCCTCCAGCCCCTACACCCCTCCCTATCTCTGTAAACTCCTGCAGCCCCTACACCCCTCCCTATCTCTGTTACATCCTCCAGCCCCTACACCCCTCCCTATCTCTGTAACCTCCTCCAGCCCCTACACCCCTCCCTATCTCTGTAAACTCCTCCAGCCCCTGCACCCCTCCCTATCTCTGTAAACTCCTCCAGACCCTACACCTCCCCCCTATCTCTGTAACCTCCTCCAGAGACTACAAACAAACCTATGTCTGTAACGTCCTCCAGCCCCTACACCCCCTCCCTATCTCTGTCACCTCCTCCAGCCCCTACACCACTCCCTATCTCAGTAACCTCCTCCGCCCCTACACCCCTCCCTATCTCTGTAACCTCCTCCAGCCCCTACACCCCTCCCTATCTCTGTAAATTCCTCTGGCCCCTACACCCCTCCCTATCTCTGTAACCTCGTCCAGCAGCTACAACCCTCTCTATCTCTGTAACCTCCTCCAGACCATACACCCCTCCCTAGCTCTGGAACCTCCTCCAGCCTACACCCCTCCCTATCTCTGTTACATCCTCCAGCCCCTACACCCCTCCCTATCTCTGTAACCTCCTCCAACCCCTACACCTCTCCCTATCTCTGTAAACTCCTCTGGCCCCTACACCCCTCCCTATCTCTGTAACCTCCTCCAGCCCCCTACAGCCATCCCTATCTCTGTGAACTTCTCCAGCCTCTACAGCCCTCCCTATCTCTGTAACCTCCTCCAGCCCCTACAACACTCCCTATCTCTGTAGCATCCTCCAGACCATACACCCCTCCCTATCTCAGTAACCTCCTCCAGCCCCTACAACCCTCCCTATATCTGAAACCTCCTCCAGACCATACACCCCTCCCTAGCTATGTAACCTCCTCCAGCCCCTACACCCCGCCCCATCCCTGTAACCTCCTCCAGCCCCTACAGCCCTCCCTATCTCTGTAACCTCCTCCAGCCCCTACACCCCTCCCTATCTCTGTAACCTCCTCCAGCCCTTACAACCCTGCCTATCTCTGTAACCTCCACCAGCCCCTACACCCCTCCCTATCGCTGTAACCACATCCAGCCCCTACAACCCTCCCTATCTCTGTAACATCCTCCAGCCCCTACAACCCTCCCTATCTCTTTAACCTTCTCCCGGCTCCTACACCCCTCCCAATCTCTGTAACCTCCTCCAGCCCCTACAACCCTCCCTATCTCTGTAACCTCCTCCAGCCCCTGCACCCCTCCCTATCTCTGTAACATCCTCCAGACCCTGCACCCATCCCTATCTCTGTAACCTCCTCCAGCCACTACAAACCCCCCTATCTCTGTAACCTCCTCCAGCCCCTACACCCCTCCCTATCTCTGTAACCTCCTCCAGCCCCTACAACCCTCCCGATCTCTGTAAACTTCTGCAGCCTCTATACCCCTCCCGATCTCTGTAACCACATCCAGCCCCTACAACCCTCCCTATCTCTGTAACATCCTCCAGCCCCTACACCCCTCCCTATCTCTGTAACATCCTCCAGCCCCAACAACCCTCCCTATCTCTGTACCCTCCTCCAGCCCATGCACCCATCCCTATCTCTGTAACCTCCTCCAGCCCCTACAACCCTCCCTATCTCTGTAAACCCCTCCAGCCCCGACACCCGTCCCTATCCCTGTAACCTCCTCCAGCCCCTACAACCCTCCCTATCTCTGTAAACTCCTCCAGCCCCTACACCTCCCCCCTATCTCTGTAACCTCCTCTAGAGACTACAAACAAACCTATGTCTGTAACGTCCTCCAGCCCCTACACCCCTCCCTATCTCTGTAAACTCCTCTGGCCCCTACACCCCTCCCTATCTCTGTAAACTCCTCTGGCCCCTACAACCCTCCCTATCTCTGTAACCTCGTCCAGCAGCTACAACCCTCCCTATCTCTGTAACCTCCTCCAGACTATAAACACCTCCCTATCTCTGTAACCTCCTCCAGCCCCTTCACTCCCCCCTATCTCTGTAACCTCCTCCAGCCCCTACACCCTTCCCTATCTCTAAGTTCCTCCAGCCCCTACAACCCTCCCTATCTCTGTAAAATCCTCCAGCCCCTACACCCCTCCCTATCTCTGTAAACTCCTCTGGCCCCTACACCCCTCCCTAACTCTGTAACCTCCTCCAGCCCCTACAACCCTCCCTATCTCTGTATCCTCCTCCAGCCCCTACACATCCCCCCTATCTCTGTAACCTCCTCCAGAGGACTACAAACAAACAGATGTCTGTAACGTCCTCCAGCCCCTACACCCCCTCCCTATCTCTGTAACCTCCTCCAGCCCCTACACCACTCCCTATCTCTGTAACCTCCTCCAGCCCCTACACCCCTCCCTATCTCTGTAACCTCCTTCAGCCCCTACACCCTCCCTATCTCTGTAAACTCCTCTGGCCCCTACAACCCTCCCTATCTCTGTAACCTCGTCCAGCAGCTACAACCCTCCCTATCTCTGTAACCTCCTCCAGACCATACACCCCACCCTAGCTATGTAACCTCCTCCAGCCCCTACACCCCTCCCTATCTCTGTTACATCCTCCAGCCCCTACACCCCTCCCTATCTCTGTAACCTCCTCCAGCCCCTACACCCCTCCCTATCTCTGTAAACTCCTCTGGCCCCTACACCCCTCCCTATCTCTGTAACCTCCTCCAATCCCTACAGCCATCCCTATCTCTGTGAACTTCTCCAGCCTCTACAGCCCACCCTATCTCTGTAACCTCCTCCAGCCGCTACACCCCTCCCCATCTCTGTAAAATTCTGCAGCACCTATACCCCTCCCGATCTCTGTAACATTCTCCTGCCTCTACACCCCTCCCTATCTCTGTAAACTCCTCCAGCCCCTACAACCCTCCCTATCTCTATAACCTCCTCCAGACCATACACCCCTCCCTATCTCAGTACCCTCCTCCAGCCCCAACAACCCTCCCTATCTCTGTAACCTCCTCCAGCCCCTGCTCCCCTCCCTATCTCTGTAACCTCCTCCAGCCCCTACAAACCTCCCCATCTCTGTAACCTCCTCCAGCGCCTACAGACCTCCCTATCTCTGTAACCTCCTCCAGCCCCTACACCCCTCCCTATCTCTGTAACCTCCTCCAGCCCCTACAACCCTCCCGATCTCTGTAACCTCCTCCAGCCCCTACACCCCTCCCTATCTCTGTAACCTCCTCCAGCCCCTACAACCCTCCCTATCTCTTTAACCTTCTCCCGGCTCCTACACCCCTCCCAATCTCTGTAACCTCCTCCAGCCCCTACAACCCTCCCTATCTCTGTAACCTCCTCCAGCCCCTACACCCCTCCCTATCTCTGTAACCTCCTCCAGCCCCTATACCCCTCCCTATCTCTGTAACCTCCTCCAGCCCCTACACCCTTCCCTATCTCTGTAAGTTCCTCCAGCCCACACAACCCTCCCTATCTCTGTAAAATCCTCCAGCCCCTACACCCCTCCCTATCTCTGTAAACTCCTCTGGCCCCTACACCCCTCCCTAACTCTGTAACCTCCTCCAGCCCCTACACCCCTCCCTATCTCTGTAACCTCCTCCTGCCCCTACACCCCTCCCTATCTCTGTAACCTTCTCCAGCCCCTGCACCCCTCCCTATCTCTGTACCCTCCTCCAGCCCATGCACCCATCCCAATCTCTGTAACCTCCTCCAGCGCCTACAACCCTCCCTATCTATGTATCCTCCTCCAGCCCCTACACCTCCCCCCATCTCTGTAACCTCCTCCAGAGACTACAAACAAACCGATGTCTGTAACGTCCTCCAGCCCCTACACCCTCTCCCTATCTCTGTAACCTCCTCCAGCCCCTACACCACTCCCTATCTCTGTAACCTCCTCCAGCCCCTACACCCCTCCCTATCTCTGTAACCTCCTTCAGCCCCTACACCCCTCCCTAGCTATGTAACCTCCTCCAGCCCCTACACCCCTCCCTATCTCTGTTACATCCTCCAGCCCCTACACCCCTCCCTATCTCTGTAACCTCCTCCAGCCCCTACACCCCTCCCTATCTCTGTAAACTCCTGCAGCCCCTACACCCCTCCCTATCTCTGTTACATCCTCCAGCCCCTACACCCCTCCCTATCTCTGTAACCTCCTCCAGCCCCTACACCCCTCCCTATCTCTGTAAACTCCTCCAGCCCCTGCACCCCTCCCTATCTCTGTAAACTCCTCCAGACCCTACACCTCCCCCCTATCTCTGTAACCTCCTCCAGAGACTACAAACAAACCTATGTCTGTAACGTCCTCCAGCCCCTACACCCCCTCCCTATCTCTGTCACCTCCTCCAGCCCCTACACCACTCCCTATCTCAGTAACCTCCTCCGCCCCTACACCCCTCCCTATCTCTGTAACCTCCTCCAGCCCCTACACCCCTCCCTATCTCTGTAAATTCCTCTGGCCCCTACACCCCTCCCTATCTCTGTAACCTCGTCCAGCAGCTACAACCCTCTCTATCTCTGTAACCTCCTCCAGACCATACACCCCTCCCTAGCTCTGGAACCTCCTCCAGCCCCTACAGCCCTCCCAATCTCTGTAACCTCCTCCAGCCCCTACACCCCTCCCTATCTCTGTTACATCCTCCAGCCCCTACACCCCTCCCTATCTCTGTAACCTCCTCCAACCCCTACACCTCTCCCTATCTCTGTAAACTCCTCTGGCCCCTACACCCCTCCCTATCTCTGTAACCTCCTCCAGCCCCTACAGCCATCCCTATCTCTGTGAACTTCTCCAGCCTCTACAGCCCTCCCTATCTCTGTAACCTCCTCCAGCCCCTACAACACTCCCTATCTCTGTAGCATCCTCCAGACCATACACCCCTCCCTATCTCAGTAACCTCCTCCAGCCCCTACAACCCTCCCTATATCTGAAACCTCCTCCAGACCATACACCCCTCCCTAGCTATGTAACCTCCTCCAGCCCCTACACCCCGCCCCATCCCTGTAACCTCCTCCAGCCCCTACAGCCCTCCCTATCTCTGTAACCTCCTCCAGCCCCTACACCCCTCCCTATCTCTGTAACCTCCTCCAGCCCTTACAACCCTGCCTATCTCTGTAACCTCCACCAGCCCCTACACCCCTCCCTATCGCTGTAACCACATCCAGCCCCTACAACCCTCCCTATCTCTGTAACATCCTCCAGCCCCTACAACCCTCCCTATCTCTTTAACCTTCTCCCGGCTCCTACACCCCTCCCAATCTCTGTAACCTCCTCCAGCCCCTACAACCCTCCCTATCTCTGTAACCTCCTCCAGCCCCTGCACCCCTCCCTATCTCTGTAACATCCTCCAGACCCTGCACCCATCCCTATCTCTGTAACCTCCTCCAGCCACTACAAACCCCCCTATCTCTGTAACCTCCTCCAGCCCCTACACCCCTCCCTATCTCTGTAACCTCCTCCAGCCCCTACAACCCTCCCGATCTCTGTAAACTTCTGCAGCCTCTATACCCCTCCCGATCTCTGTAACCACATCCAGCCCCTACAACCCTCCCTATCTCTGTAACATCCTCCAGCCCCTACACCCCTCCCTATCTCTGTAACATCCTCCAGCCCCAACAACCCTCCCTATCTCTGTACCCTCCTCCAGCCCATGCACCCATCCCTATCTCTGTAACCTCCTCCAGCCCCTACAACCCTCCCTATCTCTCTAAACCCCTCCAGCCCCGACACCCGTCCCTATCCCTGTAACCTCCTCCAGCCCCTACAACCCTCCCTATCTCTGTAAACTCCTCCAGCCCCTACACCTCCCCCCTATCTCTGTAACCTCCTCTAGAGACTACAAACAAACCTATGTCTGTAACGTCCTCCAGCCCCTACACCCCTCCCTATCTCTGTAAACTCCTCTGGCCCCTACACCCCTCCCTATCTCTGTAAACTCCTCTGGCCCCTACAACCCTCCCTATCTCTGTAACCTCGTCCAGCAGCTACAACCCTCCCTATCTCTGTAACCTCCTCCAGACTATAAACACCTCCCTATCTCTGTAACCTCCTCCAGCCCCTTCACTCCCCCCTATCTCTGTAACCTCCTCCAGCCCCTACACCCTTCCCTATCTCTAAGTTCCTCCAGCCCCTACAACCCTCCCTATCTCTGTAAAATCCTCCAGCCCCTACACCCCTCCCTATCTCTGTAAACTCCTCTGGCCCCTACACCCCTCCCTAACTCTGTAACCTCCTCCAGCCCCTACAACCCTCCCTATCTCTGTATCCTCCTCCAGCCCCTACACATCCCCCCTATCTCTGTAACCTCCTCCAGAGACTACAAACAAACAGATGTCTGTAACGTCCTCCAGCCCCTACACCCCCTCCCTATCTCTGTAACCTCCTCCAGCCCCTACACCACTCCCTATCTCTGTAACCTCCTCCAGCCCCTACACCCCTCCCTATCTCTGTAACCTCCTTCAGCCCCTACACCCTCCCTATCTCTGTAAACTCCTCTGGCCCCTACAACCCTCCCTATCTCTGTAACCTCGTCCAGCAGCTACAACCCTCCCTATCTCTGTAACCTCCTCCAGACCATACACCCCACCCTAGCTATGTAACCTCCTCCAGCCCCTACACCCCTCCCTATCTCTGTTACATCCTCCAGCCCCTACACCCCTCCCTATCTCTGTAACCTCCTCCAGCCCCTACACCCCTCCCTATCTCTGTAAACTCCTCTGGCCCCTACACCCCTCCCTATCTCTGTAACCTCCTCCAATCCCTACAGCCATCCCTATCTCTGTGAACTTCTCCAGCCTCTACAGCCCACCCTATCTCTGTAACCTCCTCCAGCCGCTACACCCCTCCCCATCTCTGTAAAATTCTGCAGCACCTATACCCCTCCCGATCTCTGTAACATTCTCCTGCCTCTACACCCCTCCCTATCTCTGTAAACTCCTCCAGCCCCTACAACCCTCCCTATCTCTATAACCTCCTCCAGACCATACACCCCTCCCTATCTCAGTACCCTCCTCCAGCCCCAACAACCCTCCCTATCTCTGTAACCTCCTCCAGCCCCTGCTCCCCTCCCTATCTCTGTAACCTCCTCCAGCCCCTACAAACCTCCCCATCTCTGTAACCTCCTCCAGCGCCTACAGACCTCCCTATCTCTGTAACCTCCTCCAGCCCCTACACCCCTCCCTATCTCTGTAACCTCCTCCAGCCCCTACAACCCTCCCGATCTCTGTAACCTCCTCCAGCCCCTACACCCCTCCCTATCTCTGTAACCTCCTCCAGCCCCTACAACCCTCCCTATCTCTTTAACCTTCTCCCGGCTCCTACACCCCTCCCAATCTCTGTAACCTCCTCCAGCCCCTACAACCCTCCCTATCTCTGTAACCTCCTCCAGCCCCTGCACCCCTCCCTATCTCTGTAACATCCTCCAGCCCCTACACCCATCCCTATCTCTGTAACCTCCTCCAGCCCCTACAAACCCCCCTATCTCTGTAACCTCCTCCAGCCCCTACACCCCTCCCTATCTCTGTAACCTCCTCCAGCCCCTACAACCGTCCCGATCTCTGTAAGTTCCTCTAGCCCCTACAACCCTCCCTATCTCTTTAACCTCCTACAGCCCCTACACCCCCTCCCTCTCTCTGTAACCTCCTCCAGCCTCCACAGCCCTCCCTATCTCTGTAACATCCTCCAGCCCCAACAACCCTCCCTATCTCTGTACCCTCCTCCAGCCCATGCACCCATCCCTATCTCTGTAACCTCCTCCAGCCCCTACAACCCTCCCTATCTCTGTAAACCCCTCCAGCCCCGACAGCCCTCCCTATCCCTGTAACCTCCTCCAGCCCCTACAACCCTCCCTATCTCTGTAAACTCCTCCAGCCCCTACACCTCCCCCCTATCTCTGTAACCTCCTCCAGAGACTACAAACAAACCTATGTCTGTAACGTCCTCCAGCCCCTACACCCCTCCCTATCTCTGTAACCTCCTCCCGCCCCTACACCACTCCCTATCTCTGTAACCTCCTCCAGCCCCTACACCCCTCCCTATCTCTGTAAACTCCTCCAGCCCCTACACCCCCTCCCTATCCCTGTAACCTCCTCCAGCCCCTGCACCACTCCCTATCTCTGTAACCTCCTCCAGCCCCTACACCCCTCCCTATCTCTGTAAATTCCTCTGGCCCCTACACCACTCCCTATCTCTGTAACCTCCTCCAGACCATACACCCCTTCCTATCTCAGTAACCTCCTCCAGCCCCTACAACCCTCCCTATATCTGAAACCTCCTCCAGACCATACACCCCTCCCTAGCTATGTAACCTCCTCCAGCCCCTACACCCCTCCCTATCTGTGTAACCTCCACCAGCCCCTACAACCCTCCCTATCTCTGTAACCTTCTCCAGCCCCTACAGCCCTCCCTATCTCTGTAACCTCCTCCAGCCCCTACACCCCTCCCTATCTCTGTAACCTCCTCCAGCCCTTACAACCCTCCCTATCTCTGTAACCTCCACCAGCCCCTACACCCCTCCCTATCGCTGTAACCACATCCAGCCCCTACAACCCTCCCTATCTCTGTAACATCCTCCAGCCCCTACAACCCTCCCTATCTCTGTAACCTTCTCCCGGCTCCTACACCCCTCCCTATCTCTGTAACCTCCTCCAGCCCCTACAACCCTCCCTATCTCTGTTACCTTCTCCAGCCCCTGCACCCCTCCCTATCTCTGTAATCTCCTCCAGTCCATGCACCCATCCATATCTCTGTAACCTCCTCCAGCCCCTACAACCCTCCCTATCTCTGTAACCTCCTCCAGCCTGTACACCCCTCCCTATCTCTGTAACCTCCTCCAGCCCCTACAACCCTCCCTATCTCTGTAACCTCCTCCAGCCCCTGCAACCCTCCCAATCTCTGTAACCTCCTCCAGCCCCTACACCCCTCCCTATCTCTGTAACCTCCGCCAGCCCCAACACCCCTCCCTATCTCTGTAACCTCCTCCAGAGCCTACACCCCTCCCTATCTTTGTGACCTCCTCCAGCCCCTACACCCGTCCCTCTCTCTGTAACCTCCTCCAGCCCCTACAACCCTCACTATCTCTGTATCCTCCTCCAGCCCCTACACCTCCCCCCATCTCTGTAACCTCCTCCAGAGACTACAAACAAACCTATCTCTGTAACGTTATCCAGCCCCTACACCCCCTCCCTATCTCTGTAACCTCCTCCAGCCCCTACACCCCTCCCTATCTCTGTAAACTCCTCCAGCCCCTACACCCCTCCCTATCTCTGTAAACTCCTCTGGCCCCTACAACCCTCCCTATCTCTGAAACCTCCTCCAGACCATACACCCCTCCCAAGCTATGTAACCTCCTCCAGACTATAAACACCTCCCTATCTCTGTAACCTCCTCCAGCCCCTTCACTCCCCCCTATCTCTGTAACCTCCTCCAGCCCCTACACCCTTCCCTATCTCTAAGTTCCTCCAGCCCCTACAACCCTCCCTATCTCTGTAAAATCCTCCAGCCCCTACACCCCTCCCTATCTCTGTAAACTCCTCTGGCCCCTACACCCCTCCCTAACTCTGTAACCATCTCCAGCCCCTACAACCCTCCCTATCTCTGTATCCTCCTCCAGCCCCTACACCTCCCCCCTATCTCTGTAACCTCCTCCAGAGACTACAAACAAACAGATGTCTGTAACGTCCTCCAGCCCCTACACCCCCTCCCTATCTCTGTAACCTCCTCCAGCCCCTACACCACTCCCTATCTCTGTAACCTCCTCCAGCCCCTACACCCCTCCCTATCTCTGTAACCTCCTTCAGCCCCTACACCCCTCCCTATCTCTGTAAACTCCTCTGGCCCCTACAACCCTCCCTATCTCTGTAACCTCGTCCAGCAGCTACAACCCTCCCTATCTCTGTAACCTCCTCCAGACCATACACCCCTCCCTAGCTATGTAACCTCCTCCAGCCCCTACACCCCTCCCTATCTCTGTTACATCCTCCAGCCCCTACACCCCTCCCTATCTCTGTAACCTCCTCCAGCCCCTACACCCCTCCCTATCTCTGTAAACTCCTCTGGCCCCTACACCCCTCCCTATCTCTGTAACCTCCTCCAGCCCCTACACCCCACCCTATCTCTGTAACCTCCTCCAGCCCCTACAGCCATCCCTATCTCTGTGAACTTCTCCAGCCTCTACAGCCCACCCTATCTCTGTAACCTCCTCCAGCCGCTACACCCCTCCCCATCTCTGTAAAATTCTGCAGCCCCTATACCCCTCCCGATCTCTGTAACATTCTCCTGCCTCTACACCCCTCCCTATCTCCGTAAACTCCTCCAGCCCCTACAACCCTCCCTATCTCTATAACCTCCTCCAGACCATACACCCCTCCCTATCTCAGTACCCTCCTCCAGCCCCAACAACCCTCCCTATCGCTGTAACTCCTCCAGCCTCTACAACCCACCCTATCTCTGTAACATCCTCCAGCCCCTACAACCCTCCCTCTCTCTGTAACATCCTCCAGCCCCGACAACCCTCCCTATCTCTGTAACATCCTCCAGCCCCTACAACCCTCCCTATCTCTGTAACATCCTCCAGCCCCTACACCCCTCCCTATCGCTGTAACCATATCCAGCCCCTACAACCCTCCCTATCTCTGTAACATCATCCAGCCCCTACAACCCTCCCTATCTCTGTAACATCCTCCAGCCCCTACAACCCTCCCTATCTCTAACCTTCTCCCGGCTACTACACCCCTCCCAAACTCTGTAACCTCCTCCAGCCCCTACAACCCTCCCTATCTCTGTAACCTCCTCCAGCCCCTGCTCCCCTCCCTATCTCTGTAACCTCCTCCAGCCCCTACAAACCTCCCCATCTCTGTAACCTCCTCCAGCCCCTACAGACCTCCCTATCTCTGTAACCACCTCCAGCCCCTACACCCCTCCCTATCTCTGTAACCTCCTCCAGCCCCTACAACCCTCCCGATCTCTGTAACCTCCTCCAGCCCCTACACCCCTCCCTATCTCTGTAACCTCCTCCAGCCCCTACACCCCTCCCTATCTCTGTAACCTCCTCCAGCCCCTACACCCCTCCCTATCTCTGTAACCTCCTCCAGCCCCTAAACCACTCCCTATCTCTGTAACCTCCAGCAACCCCTACACCGCTCCCTATCTCCGTAACCTCCTCCAGACTATAAACCCCTCACTATCTCTGTAACTTCCTCCAGCCCCTACACCCCTCCCTATCTCTGTAACCTCCTCCAGACGATAAACCCCTCCCTATCTCTGTAACCTCCTCCAGCACCTACAAACCTCCCTATCTTTGTAACCTCTTCCAGACCCTACAGCCCTCCTTATCTCTGTAACCTCCTCCAGCCCCTACACCCCTCCCTATCGCTGTAACCTCCTCCAGCCCCTACACCTTTCCCTATGTCTGTCAGTTCCTCCAGCCCCTACAGCCCTCCCTATCTCTGTAACCTCCTCCAGCCCCTACACCCCTCCCTATCTCTGTAACCTCCTCCAGCCCTTACAACCCTCCCTATCTCTGTAACCTCCACCAGCCCCTACACCCCTCCCTATCGCTGTAACCACATCCAGCCCCTACAACCCTCCCTATCTCTGTAACATCCTCCAGCCCCTACAACCCTCCCTATCTCTGTAACCTTCTCCCGGCTCCTACACCCCTCCCTATCTCTGTAACCTCCTCCAGCCCCTACAACCCTCCCTATCTCTGTAACCTTCTCCAGCCCCTGCACCCCTCCCTATCTCTGTAATCTCCTCCAGTCCATGCACCCATCCGTATCTCTGTAACCTCCTCCAGCCCCTACAACCCTCCTTATCTCTGTAACCTCCTCCAGCCTGTACACCCCTCCCTATCTCTGTAACCTCCTCCAGCCCCTACAACCCTCCCTATCTCTGTAACCTCCTCCAGCCCTTGCAACCCTCCCAATCTCTGTAACCTCCTCCAGCCCCTACCCCCCTCCCTATCTCTGTAACCTCCGCCAGCCCCAACACCCCTCCCTATCTCTGTAACCTCCTCCAGAGCCTACACCCCTCCCTATCTCTGTGACCTCCTCCAGCCCCTACACCCGTCCCTCTCTCTGTAACCTCCTCCAGCCCCTACAACCCTCACTATCTCTGTATCCTCCTCCAGCCCCTACACCTCCCCCAATCTCTGTAACCTCCTCCAGAGACTACAAACAAACCTATCTCTGTAACGTCATCCAGCCCCTACACCCCCTCCCTATCTCTGTAACCTCCTCCAGCCCCTACACCCCTCCCTATCTCTGTAAACTCCTCCAGCCCCTACACCCCTCCCTATCTCTGTAAACTCCTCTGGCCCCTACAACCCTCCCTATCTCTGAAACCTCCTCCAGACCATACACCCCTCCCTAGCTATGTAACCTCCTCCAGCCCCTACACCCCTCCCCATCTCTGTAAAATCCTCCAGCCCCTACAGCCCTCCCTATCTCTGTAACCTCCTCCAGACTATAAACACCTCCCTATCTCGGTAACCTCCTCCAGCCCCTTCACTCCCCCCTATCTCTGTAACCTCCTCCAGCCCCTACACCCTTCCCTATCTCTAAGTTCCTCCAGCCCCTACAACCCTCCCTATCTCTGTAAAATCCTCCAGCCCCTACACCCCTCCCTATCTCTGTAAACTCCTCTGGCCCCTACACCCCTCCCTAACTCTGTAACCTCCTCCAGCCCCTACAACCCTCCCTATCTCTGTATCCTCCTCCAGCCCCTACACCTCCCCCCTATCTCTGTAACCTCCTCCAGAGACTACAGACAAACAGATGTCTGTAACGTCCTCCAGCCCCTACACCCCCTCCCTATCTCTGTAACCTCCTCCAGCCCCTACACCACTCCCTATCTCTGTAACCTCCTCCAGCCCCTACACCCCTCCCTATCTCTGTAACCTCCTTCAGCCCCTACACCCCTCCCTATCTCTGTAAACTCCTCTGGCCCCTACAACCCTCCCTATCTCTGTAACCTCGTCCAGCAGCTACAACCCTCCCTATCTCTGTAACCTCCTCCAGACCATACACCCCTCCCTAGCTATGTAACCTCCTCCAGCCCCTACACCCCTCCCTATCTCTGTTACATCCTCCAGCCCCTACACCCCTCCCTATCTCTGTAACCTCCTCCAGCCCCTACACCCCTCCCTATCTCTGTAAACTCCTCTGGCCCCTACACCCCTCCCTATCTCTGTAACCTCCTCCAGCCCCTACACCCCACCCAATCTCTGTAACCTCCTCCAGCCCCTACAGCCATCCCTATCTCTGTGAACTTCTCCAGCCTCTACACCCCTCCCTATCTCTGTAACCTCCTCCAGCCGCTACACCCCTCCCCATCTCTGTAAAATTCTGCAGCCCCTATACCCCTCCCGATCTCTGTAACATTCTCCTGCCTCTACACCCCTCCCTATCTCTGTAAACTCCTCCAGCCCCTACAACCCTCCCTATCTCTATAACCTCCTCCAGACCATACACCCCTCCCTATCTCAGTACCCTCCTCCAGCCCCAACAACCCTCCGTATCGCTGTAACCTCCTCCAGCCGCTACAACCCACCCTATCTCTGTAACATCCTCCAGCCCCTACAACCCTCCCTATCTCTGTAACATCCTCCAGCCCCGACAACCCTCCCTATCTCTGTAACATCCTCCAGCCCCTACAACCCTCCCTATCTCTGTAACATCCTCCAGCCCCTACACCCCTCCCTATCGCTGTAACCATATCCAGCCCCTACAACCCTCCCTATCTCTGTAACATCATCCAGCCCCTACAACCCTCCCTATCTCTGTAACATCCTCCAGCCCCTACAACCCTCCCTATCTCTAACCTTCTCCCGGCTACTACACCCCTCCCAAACTCTGTAACCTCCTCCAGCCCCTACAACCCTCCCTATCTCTGTAACCTCCTCCAGCCCCTGCTCCCCTCCCTATCTCTGTAACCTCCTCCAGCCCCTACAAACCTCCCCCTCTCTGTAACCTCCTCCAGCCCCTACAGACCTCCCTATCTCTGTAACCTCCTCCAGCCCCTACACCCCTCCCTATCTCTGTAACCTCCTCCAGCCCCTACAACCCTCCCGATCTCTGTAACCTCCTCCAGCCCCTACACCCCTCCCTATCTCTGTAACCTCCTCCAGCCCCTACACCCCTCCCTATCTCTGTAACCTCCTCCAGCCCCTACACCCCTCCCTATCTCTGTAACCTCCTCCAGCCCCTAAACCAGTCCCTATCTCTGTAACCTCCAGCAACCCCTACACCGCTCCCTATCTCCGTAACCTCCTCCAGACTATAAACCCCTCACTATCTCTGTAACTTCCTCCAGCCCCTACACCCCTCCCTATCTCTGTAACCTCCTCCAGACTATAAACCCCTCCCTATCTCTGTAACCTCCTCCAGCACCTACAAACCTCCCTATCTTTGTAACCTCTTCCAGACCCTACAGCCCTCCTTATCTCTGTAACCTCCTCCAGCCCCTACACCCCTCCCTATCGCTGTAACCTCCTCCAGCCCCTACACCTTTCCCTATGTCTGTAAGTTCCTCCAGCCCCTACAACACTCCCTATCTCTGTAACCTCCTCCAGTCCCTACACCCCGCCCTATCTCTGTAACCTCCTGCAGTAACTACAACCCTCCCTATCGCTGTAACCTCTGGCAACCCCTACACCCCTCCCTATCTCCGTAACCTGCTCCAGCCCCTACACCCCTCCCTGTCTCTGTAACCTCCTCCAATCACTACACACTTCTGTATCTCTGCAACCTCCTCCAGACGATAAATCCCTCCCTATCTCTGTAACCTCCTCCAGCCCCTACACCCCTCCCTATCTCTGTAATCTCCTCCAGCACCTACAACCCTCCCTATCTCTGTAAGCTCCTCCAGACCCTACAGCCCTCCCTATCTCTGTAACCTCCGCCAGCCCCTACAACCCTCCCTATCTCTGTAACCTCCTCCAGCCCCTACACCCTTCCCTATCTCTGTAAGTTCCTCCAGCCCCTACAACCCTCCCTATCCCTGTAAAATCCTCCAGCCCCTACACCCCCTCCCTCTCTCTGTAACCTCCTCCAGCCTCCACAGCCCTCCCTATCTCTGTAAATTTCTGCAGCCCCTATACCCCTCCCGATCTCTGTAACATTCTCCAGCCTCAACACCCCTCCCTATCTCTGTAACCACATCCAGCCCCTACAACCCTCCCTATCTCTGTAACATCCTCCAGCCCCTACAACCCTCCCTATCTCTGTAACCTTCTCCTGGCTCCTACACCCCTCCCTAACTCCGTAACCTCCTCCAGCCCCTACAACCCTCCCTATTTCTGTAACCTTCTCCAGCCCCTGCACCCCTCCCTATCTCTGTACCCTCCTCCAGCCCATGCACCCATCCCTATCTCTGTAACCTCCTCCAGCCCCTACAACCCTCCCTATCTCTGTCAACTCCTCCAGCCCCTACACCCCTCCCTATCCCTGTAACCTCCTCCAGCCCCTACAACCCTCCCTATCTCTGTAAACTCCTCCAGCCCCTACACCTCCCCCCTATCTCTGTAACCTCCTCCAGAGACTACAAACAAACCTGTCTGTAACGTCCTCCAGCCCCTACACCCCCTCCCTATCTCTGTAACCTCCTCCAGCCTCTACACCACTCCCTATCTCTGTAACCTCCTCCAGCCCCTACACCCCTCCCTATCTCTGTAACCTCCTCCAGCCCCTACACCCCTCCCTATCTCTGTAAATTCCTCTGGCCCCTACATCCCTCCCTATCTCTGTAACCTCGTCAAGCAGCTACAACCCTCTCTATCTCTGTAACCTCCTCCAGACCATACACCCCTCCCAAGCTGTGTAGCCTCCTCCAGCCCCTACAGCCCTCCCCATCTCTGTAACCTCCTCCAGCCCCTACACCCCTCCCCATCTCTGTTACATCCTCCAGCCCCTACACCCCTCCCTATCTCTGTAACCTCCTCCAGCCCCTACACCCCTTCGTATCTCTGTAAACTCCTCCAGCCCCTACAGCCATCCCTATCTCTGTGAACTTCTCCAGCCTCTACAGCCCTCCCTATCTCTGTAACCTCCTCCTGCCTCTACACCCCTCCCTATCTCTGTAAACTCCTCCAGCCCCTACAACCCTCCCTATCTCTACAACCTCCTCCAGACCATACAGCCCTCCCTATCTCAGTAATCTCCTGCAGCCCCTACAACCCTCCCTATATCTGAAAACTCCTCCAGACCATACACCCCTCCCTAGCTATGTAACCTCCTCCAGCCCCTACACCCCTCCCCATCCCTGTAACCTCCTCCAGCCCCTACAGCCCTCCCTATCTCTGTCACCTCCTCCAGCCCCTACACCCCTCCCTATCTCTGTAACCTCCTCCAGCCCCTACACCCCTCCCTATCTCTGTAACCTCCTCCAGCCCCTACAACCCTCCCGATCTCTGTAACCTCCTCCAGCCCCGACAACGCTCCCAATCTCTGTAACCTCCTCCAGCCCCTAAACCACTCCCTATCTCTGTAACCTCCACCAACCCCTACACCGCTCCCTATCTCCGTAACCTCCTCCAGACTATAAACCCCTCCCTATCTCTGTAAACTCCTCCAGCCCCGACACCCCTCCCTCTCTCTGTAACCTCCTCCAGCCCCTACAACCCTAACTATCTCTGTAACCTCCTCCAGCACCTACAAACCTCCCTATCTTTGTAACCTCTTCCAGAGCCTACAGCCCTCCTTATCTCTGTAACCTCCTCCAGCCCCTACAACCCTCCCTATCTCTGTAACCTCCTCCAGCCCCTCCACCTTTCCCTATGTCTGTAAGTTCCTCCAGCCCCTACAACACTCCCTATCTCTGTAACCTCCTCCAGCCCCTACACCCCTCCTTATCTCTGTAACCTCCTCCAGCCCATACAACCCTCCCAATCTCTGTAACCTCCTCCAGTCCCTACACCCCGCCCTATCTCTGTAACCTCCTCCAGTAACTACACCCCTCCCTATCTCTGTAACCTCCGCCAACCCCTCCACCCCTCCCTATCTCCGTAACCTGCTCCAGCCCCTAGACACCTCCCTATCTCTGTAACCCCCTCCGGTCACTACACACCTCCGTATCTCTGCAACCTCCTCCAGATGATAAATCCCTCCCTATCTCTGTAACCTCCTCCAGCCCCTACACCCCTCCCTATCTCTGTAATCTCCTCCAGCCTCCACAGCCCTCCCTATCTCTGTAAACTTCTGCAGCCCCAAAACCCCTCCCGATCTCTGTAACATTCTCCAGCCTCAACACCCCTCCCTATCTCTGTAACCACATCCAGCCCCCACAACCCTCCCTATCTCTGTAACATCCTCCAGCACCTACAACCCTCCCTATCTCTGTAACCACATCCAGCCCCCACAACCCTCCCTATCTCTGCAACATCCTCCAGCCCCTACACCCCTCCCTATCTCTGTAACCTCCTCCAGCCCCTACAACCCTCCCTATCTCTGTAACCTCCTCTAGCCCCTACAACCCTCCCTATCTCTGTAACATCCTCCAGCCCCTACAAACCTCCCTATCTCTGTAACCTCCTCCAGCCCCTACAACCCTCCCTATCTCTGGAACCTTCTCCAGCCCATGCACCCCTCCCTATCTCTGTAACCTCCTCCAGCCCATGCACCCATCCCTATCTCTGTAACCTCCTCCAGCCCCTACAACCCTCCCTATCTCTGTAACCTCCTCCAGCCTCTACACCCCTCCCTATCTCTGTAACCTCCTCCAGCCCCTACAACCCTCCCTATCTCTGTAACCTCCTCCAGACGATAAACCCCTCCCTATCTCTGTAACCTCCTCCAGCACCTACAAACCTCCCTATCTTTGTAACCTCTTCCAGACCCTACAGCCCTCCTTATCTCTGTAACCTCCTCCAGCCCCTACACCCCTCCCTATCGCTGTAACCTCCTCCAGCCCCTACACCTTTCCCTATGTCTGTCAGTTCCTCCAGCCCCTACAGCCCTCCCTATCTCTGTAACCTCCTCCAGCCCCTACACCCCTCCCTATCTCTGTAACCTCCTCCAGCCCTTACAACCCTCCCTATCTCTGTAACCTCCACCAGCCCCTACACCCCTCCCTATCGCTGTAACCACATCCAGCCCCTACAACCCTCCCTATCTCTGTAACATCCTCCAGCCCCTACAACCCTCCCTATCTCTGTAACCTTCTCCCGGCTCCTACACCCCTCCCTATCTCTGTAACCTCCTCCAGCCCCTACAACCCTCCCTATCTCTGTAACCTTCTCCAGCCCCTGCACCCCTCCCTATCTCTGTAATCTCCTCCAGTCCATGCACCCATCCGTATCTCTGTAACCTCCTCCAGCCCCTACAACCCTCCTTATCTCTGTAACCTCCTCCAGCCTGTACACCCCTCCCTATCTCTGTAACCTCCTCCAGCCCCTACAACCCTCCCTATCTCTGTAACCTCCTCCAGCCCCTGCAACCCTCCCAATCTCTGTAACCTCCTCCAGCCCCTACCCCCCTCCCTATCTCTGTAACCTCCGCCAGCCCCAACACCCCTCCCTATCTCTGTAACCTCCTCCAGAGCCTACACCCCTCCCTATCTCTGTGACCTCCTCCAGCCCCTACACCCGTCCCTCTCTCTGTAACCTCCTCCAGCCCCTACAACCCTCACTATCTCTGTATCCTCCTCCAGCCCCTACACCTCCCCCAATCTCTGTAACCTCCTCCAGAGACTACAAACAAACCTATCTCTGTAACGTCATCCAGCCCCTACACCCCCTCCCTATCTCTGTAACCTCCTCCAGCCCCTACACCCCTCCCTATCTCTGTAAACTCCTCCAGCCCCTACACCCCTCCCTATCTCTGTAAACTCCTCTGGCCCCTACAACCCTCCCTATCTCTGAAACCTCCTCCAGACCATACACCCCTCCCTAGCTATGTAACCTCCTCCAGCCCCTACACCCCTCCCCATCTCTGTAAAATCCTCCAGCCCCTACAGCCCTCCCTATCTCTGTAACCTCCTCCAGACTATAAACACCTCCCTATCTCGGTAACCTCCTCCAGCCCCTTCACTCCCCCCTATCTCTGTAACCTCCTCCAGCCCCTACACCCTTCCCTATCTCTAAGTTCCTCCAGCCCCTACAACCCTCCCTATCTCTGTAAAATCCTCCAGCCCCTACACCCCTCCCTATCTCTGTAAACTCCTCTGGCCCCTACACCCCTCCCTAACTCTGTAACCTCCTCCAGCCCCTACAACCCTCCCTATCTCTGTATCCTCCTCCAGCCCCTACACCTCCCCCCTATCTCTGTAACCTCCTCCAGAGACTACAGACAAACAGATGTCTGTAACGTCCTCCAGCCCCTACACCCCCTCCCTATCTCTGTAACCTCCTCCAGCCCCTACACCACTCCCTATCTCTGTAACCTCCTCCAGCCCCTACACCCCTCCCTATCTCTGTAACCTCCTTCAGCCCCTACACCCCTCCCTATCTCTGTAAACTCCTCTGGCCCCTACAACCCTCCCTATCTCTGTAACCTCGTCCAGCAGCTACAACCCTCCCTATCTCTGTAACCTCCTCCAGACCATACACCCCTCCCTAGCTATGTAACCTCCTCCAGCCCCTACACCCCTCCCTATCTCTGTTACATCCTCCAGCCCCTACACCCCTCCCTATCTCTGTAACCTCCTCCAGCCCCTACACCCCTCCCTATCTCTGTAAACTCCTCTGGCCCCTACACCCCTCCCTATCTCTGTAACCTCCTCCAGCCCCTACACCCCACCCAATCTCTGTAACCTCCTCCAGCCCCTACAGCCATCCCTATCTCTGTGAACTTCTCCAGCCTCTACACCCCTCCCTATCTCTGTAACCTCCTCCAGCCGCTACACCCCTCCCCATCTCTGTAAAATTCTGCAGCCCCTATACCCCTCCCGATCTCTGTAACATTCTCCTGCCTCTACACCCCTCCCTATCTCTGTAAACTCCTCCAGCCCCTACAACCCTCCCTATCTCTATAACCTCCTCCAGACCATACACCCCTCCCTATCTCAGTACCCTCCTCCAGCCCCAACAACCCTCCGTATCGCTGTAACCTCCTCCAGCCGCTACAACCCACCCTATCTCTGTAACATCCTCCAGCCCCTACAACCCTCCCTATCTCTGTAACATCCTCCAGCCCCGACAACCCTCCCTATCTCTGTAACATCCTCCAGCCCCTACAACCCTCCCTATCTCTGTAACATCCTCCAGCCCCTACACCCCTCCCTATCGCTGTAACCATATCCAGCCCCTACAACCCTCCCTATCTCTGTAACATCATCCAGCCCCTACAACCCTCCCTATCTCTGTAACATCCTCCAGCCCCTACAACCCTCCCTATCTCTAACCTTCTCCCGGCTACTACACCCCTCCCAAACTCTGTAACCTCCTCCAGCCCCTACAACCCTCCCTATCTCTGTAACCTCCTCCAGCCCCTGCTCCCCTCCCTATCTCTGTAACCTCCTCCAGCCCCTACAAACCTCCCCCTCTCTGTAACCTCCTCCAGCCCCTACAGACCTCCCTATCTCTGTAACCTCCTCCAGCCCCTACACCCCTCCCTATCTCTGTAACCTCCTCCAGCCCCTACAACCCTCCCGATCTCTGTAACCTCCTCCAGCCCCTACACCCCTCCCTATCTCTGTAACCTCCTCCAGCCCCTACACCCCTCCCTATCTCTGTAACCTCCTCCAGCCCCTACACCCCTCCCTATCTCTGTAACCTCCTCCAGCCCCTAAACCACTCCCTATCTCTGTAACCTCCAGCAACCCCTACACCGCTCCCTATCTCCGTAACCTCCTCCAGACTATAAACCCCTCACTATCTCTGTAACTTCCTCCAGCCCCTACACCCCTCCCTATCTCTGTAACCTCCTCCAGACTATAAACCCCTCCCTATCTCTGTAACCTCCTCCAGCACCTACAAACCTCCCTATCTTTGTAACCTCTTCCAGACCCTACAGCCCTCCTTATCTCTGTAACCTCCTCCAGCCCCTACACCCCTCCCTATCGCTGTAACCTCCTCCAGCCCCTACACCTTTCCCTATGTCTGTAAGTTCCTCCAGCCCCTACAACACTCCCTATCTCTGTAACCTCCTCCAGTCCCTACACCCCGCCCTATCTCTGTAACCTCCTGCAGTAACTACAACCCTCCCTATCGCTGTAACCTCTGGCAACCCCTACACCCCTCCCTATCTCCGTAACCTGCTCCAGCCCCTACACCCCTCCCTGTCTCTGTAACCTCCTCCAATCACTACACACTTCTGTATCTCTGCAACCTCCTCCAGACGATAAATCCCTCCCTATCTCTGTAACCTCCTCCAGCCCCTACACCCCTCCCTATCTCTGTAATCTCCTCCAGCACCTACAACCCTCCCTATCTCTGTAAGCTCCTCCAGACCCTACAGCCCTCCCTATCTCTGTAACCTCCGCCAGCCCCTACAACCCTCCCTATCTCTGTAACCTCCTCCAGCCCCTACACCCTTCCCTATCTCTGTAAGTTCCTCCAGCCCCTACAACCCTCCCTATCCCTGTAAAATCCTCCAGCCCCTACACCCCCTCCCTCTCTCTGTAACCTCCTCCAGCCTCCACAGCCCTCCCTATCTCTGTAAATTTCTGCAGCCCCTATACCCCTCCCGATCTCTGTAACATTCTCCAGCCTCAACACCCCTCCCTATCTCTGTAACCACATCCAGCCCCTACAACCCTCCCTATCTCTGTAACATCCTCCAGCCCCTACAACCCTCCCTATCTCTGTAACCTTCTCCTGGCTCCTACACCCCTCCCTAACTCCGTAACCTCCTCCAGCCCCTACAACCCTCCCTATTTCTGTAACCTTCTCCAGCCCCTGCACCCCTCCCTATCTCTGTACCCTCCTCCAGCCCATGCACCCATCCCTATCTCTGTAACCTCCTCCAGCCCCTACAACCCTCCCTATCTCTGTCAACTCCTCCAGCCCCTACACCCCTCCCTATCCCTGTAACCTCCTCCAGCCCCTACAACCCTCCCTATCTCTGTAAACTCCTCCAGCCCCTACACCTCCCCCCTATCTCTGTAACCTCCTCCAGAGACTACAAACAAACCTGTCTGTAACGTCCTCCAGCCCCTACACCCCCTCCCTATCTCTGTAACCTCCTCCAGCCTCTACACCACTCCCTATCTCTGTAACCTCCTCCAGCCCCTACACCCCTCCCTATCTCTGTAACCTCCTCCAGCCCCTACACCCCTCCCTATCTCTGTAAATTCCTCTGGCCCCTACATCCCTCCCTATCTCTGTAACCTCGTCAAGCAGCTACAACCCTCTCTATCTCTGTAACCTCCTCCAGACCATACACCCCTCCCAAGCTGTGTAGCCTCCTCCAGCCCCTACAGCCCTCCCCATCTCTGTAACCTCCTCCAGCCCCTACACCCCTCCCCATCTCTGTTACATCCTCCAGCCCCTACACCCCTCCCTATCTCTGTAACCTCCTCCAGCCCCTACACCCCTTCGTATCTCTGTAAACTCCTCCAGCCCCTACAGCCATCCCTATCTCTGTGAACTTCTCCAGCCTCTACAGCCCTCCCTATCTCTGTAACCTCCTCCTGCCTCTACACCCCTCCCTATCTCTGTAAACTCCTCCAGCCCCTACAACCCTCCCTATCTCTACAACCTCCTCCAGACCATACAGCCCTCCCTATCTCAGTAATCTCCTGCAGCCCCTACAACCCTCCCTATATCTGAAAACTCCTCCAGACCATACACCCCTCCCTAGCTATGTAACCTCCTCCAGCCCCTACACCCCTCCCCATCCCTGTAACCTCCTCCAGCCCCTACAGCCCTCCCTATCTCTGTCACCTCCTCCAGCCCCTACACCCCTCCCTATCTCTGTAACCTCCTCCAGCCCCTACACCCCTCCCTATCTCTGTAACCTCCTCCAGCCCCTACAACCCTCCCGATCTCTGTAACCTCCTCCAGCCCCGACAACGCTCCCAATCTCTGTAACCTCCTCCAGCCCCTAAACCACTCCCTATCTCTGTAACCTCCACCAACCCCTACACCGCTCCCTATCTCCGTAACCTCCTCCAGACTATAAACCCCTCCCTATCTCTGTAAACTCCTCCAGCCCCGACACCCCTCCCTCTCTCTGTAACCTCCTCCAGCCCCTACAATCCTAACTATCTCTGTAACCTCCTCCAGCACCTACAAACCTCCCTATCTTTGTAACCTCTTCCAGAGCCTACAGCCCTCCTTATCTCTGTAACCTCCTCCAGCCCCTACAACCCTCCCTATCTCTGTAACCTCCTCCAGCCCCTCCACCTTTCCCTATGTCTGTAAGTTCCTCCAGCCCCTACAACACTCCCTATCTCTGTAACCTCCTCCAGCCCCTACACCCCTCCTTATCTCTGTAACCTCCTCCAGCCCATACAACCCTCCCAATCTCTGTAACCTCCTCCAGTCCCTACACCCCGCCCTATCTCTGTAACCTCCTCCAGTAACTACACCCCTCCCTATCTCTGTAACCTCCGCCAACCCCTCCACCCCTCCCTATCTCCGTAACCTGCTCCAGCCCCTAGACACCTCCCTATCTCTGTAACCCCCTCCGGTCACTACACACCTCCGTATCTCTGCAACCTCCTCCAGATGATAAATCCCTCCCTATCTCTGTAACCTCCTCCAGCCCCTACACCCCTCCCTATCTCTGTAATCTCCTCCAGCCTCCACAGCCCTCCCTATCTCTGTAAACTTCTGCAGCCCCAAAACCCCTCCCGATCTCTGTAACATTCTCCAGCCCCTACAGCCCTCCCTATCTCTGTAACCTCCTCCGGACTATAAACCCCTCCCTATCTCTGTAACCTCCTCCAACCCCTACACCCCTCCCTATCTCTGTAACCTCCTCCAGCACCTACAAACCTCCATAGCTCTGTAAGCTCCTCCAGACCCTTCAACCCTCCCTATCTCTGTAAGTTCCTCCAGCCCTTACAACCCTCCCTATCTCTGTAACCCCCTCCACCCCTACAACCCTCCCTATCTCTGTAACATCCTCCAGCCCTTACAACCCTCCCTATCTCTGTAACCTCCTCCAGCCCCTACAGCCTTCCCTAACTCTGTAACCGCCTCCAGCCCCCACAACCCTCCCTATCTCTGTAACATCCTCCAGCACCTACAACCCTCCCTATCTCTGTAACCACATCCAGCCCCCACAACCCTCCCTATCTCTGCAACATCCTCCAGCCCCTACACCCCTCCCTATCTCTGTAACCTCCTCCAGCCCCTACAACCCTCCCTATCTCTGTAACCTCCTCTAGCCCCTACAACCCTCCCTATCTCTGTAACATCCTCCAGCCCCTACAAACCTCCCTATCTCTGTAACCTCCTCCAGCCCCTACAACCCTCCCTATCTCTGGAACCTTCTCCAGCCCATGCACCCCTCCCTATCTCTGTAACCTCCTCCAGCCCATGCACCCATCCCTATCTCTGTAACCTCCTCCAGCCCCTACAACCCTCCCTATCTCTGTAACCTCCTCCAGCCTCTACACCCCTCCCTATCTCTGTAACCTCCTCCAGCCCCTACAACCCTCCCTATCTCTGTAACTTCCTCCAGCCCCTACACCACTCCCTATCTCTGTAACTTCCTCCAGAGCCTACACCCCTCCCTATCTCTGTAACCTCCTCCAGCCCCTACACCCCTCCCTCTCTCTGTAACCTCCTCCAGATACAACAAACAAACCTATCTCTGTAACGTCCTCCAGCCCCTACACCCCCTCCCTATCTTTGTAACCTCCTCCAGCCCCTACACCCCTCCCTATCTCTGTAACCTCCTCCAGCGCCTTCACCCCTCCCTATCTCTGTAACCTCCTCCAGCCCCTACACCCCTCCCTATCTCTGTAACCTCCTCCAGCCCCTACACCCCTCCCTATCTCTGTAAACTCCTCTGGCCCCGACACCCCGACCTATCTCTGCAACCTCGTCCAGCAGCTACAGCCATCCCTTTCTCTGTGAACTTCTCCAGCCTCTACAGCCCTCCCTATGTCAGTAACCTCATCCACCCCCTTCCACCCTCCCTATCTCTGAAACCTCCTGCAGACCATACACCCCTCCCTAGCTATGTAACCTCCTCCAGCCCCTACAGCCCTCCCTATCTCTGTAACCTCCTCCGGACTATAAACCCCTCCCTATCTCTGTAACCTCCTCCAACCCCTACACCCCTCCCTATCTCTGTAACCTCCTCCAGCACCTACAAACCTCCATAGCTCTGTAAGCTCCTCCAGACCCTTCAACCCTCCCTATCTCTGTAAGTTCCTCCAGCCCTTACAACCCTCCCTATCTCTGTAACCCCCTCCACCCCTACAACCCTCCCTATCTCTGTAACATCCTCCAGCCCTTACAACCCTCCCTATCTCTGTAACCTCCTCCAGCCCCTACAGCCTTCCCTAACTCTGTAACCGCCTCCAGTCCCTACAACCCTCCCTATCTCTGTAACCTCCTCCAGCCCCTACACCCCTCCCTATCTCTATAACCTCCTCCAGCCCCTAAACCACTCCCTATCTCTGTAACCTCCACCAACCCCTACACCGCTCCCTATCTCCGTAACCTCCTCCAGACTATAAACCCCTCCCTATCTCGGTAAACTCCTCCAGCCCCTACACCCCTCCCTATCTCTGTAACCTCGTCCAGCACCTACAAACCTATCTTTGTAACCTCTTCCACAGCCTACAGCCCTCCTTATCTCTGTAACCTCCTCCAGCCCCTACAACCCTCCCTATCTCTGTAACCTCCTCCAGCCCCTACACCCCTCCCTATCTCTGTAACCTCCTCCAGCCCCTACACCTTTCCCTATGTCTGTAAGTTCCTCCAGCCCCTACAACACTCCCTATCTCTGTAACCTCCTCCAGCTCCTACACCCCTCCTTATCTCTGTAACCTCCTCCAGCCCATACAACCCTCCCAATCTCTGTAACCTCCTCCAGTCCCTCCACCCCGCCCTATCTCTGTAACCTCCTCCAGTAACTACACCTCTCCCTATCTCTGGAACCTCCGCCAACCCCTACACCCCTCCCTATCTCCGTAACCTGCTCCAGCCCCTACACACCTCCCTATCTCTGTAACCTCCTCCAGCCCCTACACCCCTCCCCATCTCTGTAAACTTCTGCAGCCCCTATACCCCTCCCGATCTCTGTAACATTCTCCTGCCTCTACACCCCTCCCTATCTCTGTAAACTCCTCCAGCCCCTACAACCCTCCCTATCTCTACAACCTCCTCCAGACCATAAAGCCCTCCCTATCTCAGTAATCTCCTGCAGCCCCTACAACCCTCCCTATATCTGAAAACTCCTCCAGACCATACACCCCTCCCTAGCTATGTAACCTCCTCCAGCCCCTACACCCCTCCCCATCCCTGTAACCTCCTCCAGCCCCTACAGCCCTCCCTATCTCTGTCACCTCCTCCAGCCCCTACACCCCTCCCTATCTCTGTAACCTCCTCCAGCCCCTACACCCCTCCCTATCTCTGTAACCTCCTCCAGCCCCTACAACCCTCCCGATCTCTGTAACCTCCTCCAGCCCCGACAACGCTCCCAATCTCTGTAACCTCCTCCAGCCCCTAAACCACTCCCTATCTCTGTAACCTCCACCAACCCCTACACCGCTCCCTATCTCCGTAACCTCCTCCAGACTATAAACCCCTCCCTATCTCTGTAAACTCCTCCAGCCCCTACACCCCTCCCTATCTCTGTAACCTCCTCCAGCACCTACAAACCTCCCTATCTTTGTAACCTCTTCCAGAGCCTACAGCCCTCCTTATCTCTGTAACCTCCTCCAGCCCCTACAACCCTCCCTATCTCTGTAACCTCCTCCAGCCCCTCCACCTTTCCCTATGTCTGTAAGTTCCTCCAGCCCCTACAACACTCCCTATCTCTGTAACCTCCTCCAGCCCCTACACCCCTCCTTATCTCTGTAACCTCCTCCAGCCCATACAACCCTCCCAATCTCTGTAACCTCCTCCAGTCCCTACACCCCGCCCTATCTCTGTAACCTCCTCCAGTAACTACACCCCTCCCTATCTCTGTAACCTCCGCCAACCCCTCCACCCCTCCCTATCTCCGTAACCTGCTCCAGCCCCTAGACACCTCCCTATCTCTGTAACCCCCTCCGGTCACTACACACCTCCGTATCTCTGCAACCTCCTCCAGATGATAAATCCCTCCCTATCTCTGTAACCTCCTCCAGCCCCTACACCCCTCCCTATCTCTGTAATCTCCTCCAGCCTCCACAGCCCTCCCTATCTCTGTAAACTTCTGCAGCCCCAAAACCCCTCCCGATCTCTGTAACATTCTCCAGCCTCAACACCCCTCCCTATCTCTGTAACCACATCCAGCCCCCACAACCCTCCCTATCTCTGCAACATCCTCCAGCCCCTACACCCCTCCCTATCTCTGTAACCTCCTCCAGCCCCTACAACCCTCCCTATCTCTGTAACCTCCTCTAGCCCCTACAACCCTCCCTATCTCTGTAACATCCTCCAGCCCCTACAACCCTCCCTATCTCTGTAACCTCCTCCAGCCCCTACAACCCTCCCTATCTCTGGAACCTTCTCCAGCCCATGCACCCCTCCCTATCTCTGTAACCTCCTCCAGCCCATGCACCCATCCCTATCTCTGTAACCTCCTCCAGCCCCTACAACCCTCCCTATCTCTGTAACCTCCTCCAGCCTCTACACCCCTCCCTATCTCTGTAACCTCCTCCAGCCCCTACAACCCTCCCTATCTCTGTAACTTCCTCCAGCCCCTACACCACTCCCTATCTCTGTAACTTCCTCCAGAGCCTACACCCCTCCCTATCTCTGTAACCTCCTCCAGCCCCTACACCCCTCCCTCTCCCTGTAACCTCCTCCAGCCCCTACACCCCTCCCTGTCTCTGTAACCTCCTCCAGCCCCTACACCCCTCCCTATCTCTGTATCCTCCTCCAACCCCTACACCTCCCCCCATCTCTGTAACCTCCTCCAGATACAACAAACAAACCTATCTCTGTAACGTCCTCCAGCCCCTACACCCCCTCCCTATCTTTGTAACCTCCTCCAGCCCCTACACCCCTCCCTATCTCTGTAACCTCCTCCAGCGCCTTCACCCCTCCCTATCTCTGTAACCTCCTCCAGCCCCTACACCCCTCCCTATCTCTGTAACCTCCTCCAGCCCCTACACCCCTCCCTATCTCTGTAAACTCCTCTGGCCCCGACACCCCGACCTATCTCTGCAACCTCGTCCAGCAGCTACAGCCATCCCTTTCTCTGTGAACTTCTCCAGCCTCTACAGCCCTCCCTATGTCAGTAACCTCCTCCACCCCCTTCCACCCTCCCTATCTCTGAAACCTCCTGCAGACCATACACCCCTCCCTAGCTATGTAACCTCCTCCAGCCCCTACAGCCCTCCCTATCTCTGTAACCTCCTCCAGACTATAAACCCCTCCCTATCTCTGTAACCTCCTCCAACCCCTACACCCCTCCCTATCTCTGTAACCTCCTCCAGCACCTACAAACCTCCATAGCTCTGTAAGCTCCTCCAGACCCTTCAACCCTCCCTATCTCTGTAAGTTCCTCCAGCCCTTACAACCCTCCCTATCTCTGTAACCCCCTCCACCCCTACAACCCTCCCTATCTCTGTAACATCCTCCAGCCCTTACAACCCTCCCTATCTCTGTAACCTCCTCCAGCCCCTACAGCCTTCCCTAACTCTGTAACCGCCTCCAGTCCCTACAACCCTCCCTATCTCTGTAACCTCCTCCAGCCCCTACACCCCTCCCTATCTCTATAACCTCCTCCAGCCCCTAAACCACTCCCTATCTCTGTAACCTCCACCAACCCCTACACCGCTCCCTATCTCCGTAACCTCCTCCAGACTATAAACCCCTCCCTATCTCGGTAAACTCCTCCAGCCCCTACACCCCTCCCTATCTCTGTAACCTCGTCCAGCACCTACAAACCTATCTTTGTAACCTCTTCCACAGCCTACAGCCCTCCTTATCTCTGTAACCTCCTCCAGCCCCTACAACCCTCCCTATCTCTGTAACCTCCTCCAGCCCCTACACCCCTCCCTATCTCTGTAACCTCCTCCAGCCCCTACACCTTTCCCTATGTCTGTAAGTTCCTCCAGCCCCTACAACACTCCCTATCTCTGTAACCTCCTCCAGCTCCTACACCCCTCCTTATCTCTGTAACCTCCTCCAGCCCATACAACCCTCCCAATCTCTGTAACCTCCTCCAGTCCCTCCACCCCGCCCTATCTCTGTAACCTCCTCCAGTAACTACACCCCTCCCTATCTCTGGAACCTCCGCCAACCCCTACACCCCTCCCTATCTCCGTAACCTGCTCCAGCCCCTACACACCTCCCTATCTCTGTAACCTCCTCCGGTCACTACACACCTCCGTATCTCCGCAACCTGCTCCAGACGATAAATCCCTCCCTATCTCTGTAACCTCCTCCAGCCCCTACACCCCTCCCTATCTCTGTAATCTCCTCCAGCCCCTACAACCCTCCCTATCTCTGTAAGCTCCTCCAGACCCTACAGCCCTCCCTATCTCTGTAACCTCCTCCAGCCCCTACAACCCTCCCTATCTCTGTAACCTCCTCCAGCCGCTACAACCCTCCCTATCTCTGTAACCACCTCCAGCCCCTACACCCTTCCCTATCTCTGTAAGTTCCTCTAGCCCCTACAACCCTCCCTATCTCTTTAACCTCCTACAGCCCCTACACCCCCTCCCTCTCTCTGTAACCTCCTCCAGCCTCCACAGCCCTCCCTGTCTCTGTAAACTTCTGCAGCCCCTATACCCCTCCCGATCTCTGTAACATTCTCCAGCCTCAACACCCCTCCCTATCTCTGTAACCTCCTCCAGCCCCTACAACCCTCCCTATCTCTGTAACCTCCTCCAGCCCCTACAACCCTCCCTATCTCTGTAACCTTCTCCCGGCTCCTACACCCCTCCCTATCTCTGTAACCTCCTCCAGCCCCTACAACCCTGTCTATCTCTGTAACCTCCTCCAGCCTCTACACCCCTCCCTATCTCTGTAACCTCCTCCAGCCCCTACAACCCTCCCTATCTCTGTAACTTCCTCCAGCCCCTACACCACAATCTATCTCTGTAACTTCCTCCAGAGCCTACACCCCTCCCTATCTCTGTAACCTCCTCCAGCCCCTACACCCCTCCCTATCTCTGTAACATCCTCCAGCCCCTACAACCCTCCCTATCTCTGTAACCCCCTCCACCCCCTACAACCCTCCCTATCTCTGTAACCTCCTCCAGCCCCTACACCCCTCCCTATCTCTGTAACATCCTCCAGCCCCTACAACCCTCCCTATCTCTGTAACCTTCTTCCGGCTCCTACACCCCTCCCTATCTCTGTAACCTCCTCCAGCCCCTACACCCCTCCCTATCTCTGTAACCTCCTCCAGCCCCTACAACCCTCCCTATCTCTGTAACCTCCTCCAGCCCCTACAACCCTCCCTATCTCTGTAACTTCCCCCACCCCATACACTCCTCCCTCTCCCTGTAACCTCCTCCAGCCCCTACAGCCTTCCCTATCTCTGTAACCGCCTCCAGTCCCTACAACCCTCCCTATCTCTATAACCTCCTCCAGCCCCTACACCCCTCCCTATCTCTATAAACTCCTCCAGCCCCTACACCCCTCCCTATCTCTGTAACCTCCTCCAGCCCCTACACCGCTCCCTATCTCTGTAACCTCCTCCAGCCCCTACATCCCTCCCTATCTCTGTAACCTCCTCCAGCCCCTACATCCCTCCCTATCTCTGTACCCGCCTCCAGCCCCTACAACCCTCCCTATCTCTGTAACCAACCCCTCCCCTTACACTCCTCCCTCTCCCTGTAACCTCCTCCAGCCCCTACACCCTTCCCTATCTCAGTAACGTCCTCCAGCCCCTACACCCCTCCCTATCTCTGTAACATCCCACTTCCCCTACACCCCTCCCTATCTCTGTAACATCCTGCAGTGCTATAGCCCTTTATAGATGTGGACACTGGGGGTTGGGCTGTCGATCTGGACACTAGGGGTGGGGCTGTGGATGTGGACACTGGGGGTAGGGCTGTCGATCTGGACACTAGGGGTGGGACTGTGGATGTGGACACTGGGGGTGGGACTGTGGATGTGAACACTGGGGGTTGTGGGACTGTGGATGTGGACACTGGGGGTGGGACTGTGGATGTGGACACTGGGGGTGGTGGGACTGTGGATGTGGACACTGGGGGTGGGACTGTGGATGTGAACACTGGGGGTGGTGGCACTGTGGATGTGGACACTGGGGGTGGGACTGTGGATGTGGACACTGGGGGTGGGACTGTGGATGTGGACACTGGGGGTGGGGCTGTGGATGTGGACACTGGGGGTGGGGCTGTGGATGTGGACACTGGGGGTGGGACTGTGGATGTGGACACTGGGGGTGGGACTGTGGATGTGGACACTGGGGGTGGGACTGTGGATGTGGACACTGGGGGTGGGACTGTGGATGTGGACACTGGGGGTGGGACTGTGGATGTGGACACTGGGGGTGGTGGGACTGTGGATGTGGACACTGGGGGTGGGACTGTGGATGTGGACACTGGGGGTGGTGGGACTGTGGATGTGGACACTGGGGGTGGTGGGACTGTGGATGTGGACACTGGGGGTGGTGGGACTGTGGATGTGGACACTAGGGGTGGGACTGTGGATGTGGACACTGGGGGTGGTGGGACTGTGGATGTGGACACTGGGGGTGGGACTGTGGATGTGGACACTGGGGGTGGTGGGACTGTGGATGTGGACACTGGGGGTGGGACTGTGGATGTGGACACTGGGGGTGGGGCTGTGGATGTGGACACTGGGGGTGGGGCTGTGGATGTGGACACTGGGGGTGGGGCTGTGGATGTGGACACTGGGGGTGGGGCTGTGGATGTGGACACTGGGGGTGGGACTGTGGATGTGGACACTGGGGGTGGGGCTGTGGATGTGGACACTGGGGGTGGGACTGTTGATGTGGACACTGGGGGTGGGACTGTGGATGTGGACACTGGGGGTGGGACTGTGGATGTGGACACTGGGGGTGGGGCTGTGGATGTGGACACTGGGGGTGGTGGGACTGTGGATGTGGACACTGGGGGTGGGGCTGTGGATGTGGAGACTGGGGGTGGGACTGTGGATGTGGACACTGGGGGTGGGACTGTGGATGTGGACACTGGGGGTGGTGGGACTGTGGATGTGGACACTGGGGGTGGTGGGACGGTGGATGTGGACACTGGGGGTGGGACTGTGGATGTGAACACTGGGGGTGGTGGGACTGTGGATGTGGACACTGGGGGGGGTGGGGCTGTGGATGTGGACACTGGGGGTGGTGGGACTGTGGATGTGGACACTGGGGGTGGGGCTGTGGATGTGGACACTGGGGGTGGGGCTGTGGATGTGGACACTGGGGGTGGGACTGTGGATGTGGACACTGGGGGTGGGACTGTGGATGTGGACACTGGGGGTGGGACTGTGGATGTGGACACTGGGGGTGGTGGGACTGTGGATGTGGACACTGGGGGTGGGGCTGTGGATGTGGACACTGGGGGTGGGACTGTGGATGTGGACACTGGGGGTGGGACTGTGGATGTGGACACTGGGGGTGGGGCTGTGGATGTGGACACTGGTGGGGGTGGGACTGTGGATGTGGACACTGGGGGTGGTGGGACTGTGGATGTGGACACTGGGGGTGGTGGGACTGTGGATGTGGACACTGGGGGTGGGGCTGTGGATGTGGACACTGGTGGGGGTGGGACTGTGGATGTGAACACTGGGGGTGGGACTGTGGATGTGGACACTGGGGGTGGGACTGTGGATGTGGACACTGGGGGTGGTGGGACTGTGGATGTGGACACTGGGGGTGGGGCTGTGGATGTGGACACTGGGGGTGGGGCTGTGGATGTGGACACTGGGGGTGGGACTGTGGATGTGGACACTGGGGGTGGGACTGTGGATGTGGACACTGGGGGTGGGACTGTGGATGTGGACACTGGGGGTGGGGCTGTGGATGTGGACACTGGGGGTGGTGGGACTGTGGATGTGGACACTGGGGGTGGGGCTGTGGATGTGGACACTGGGGGTGGGGCTGTGGATGTGGACACTGGGGGTGGGACTGTGGATGTGGACACTGGGGGTGGGACTGTGGATGTGGACACTGGGGGTGGGACTGTGGATGTGGACACTGGGGGTGGGGCTGTGGATGTGGACACTGGGGGTGGGGCTGTGGATGTGGACACTGGTGGGGGTGGGACTGTGGATGTGAACACTGGGGGTGGGACTGTGGATGTGGACACTGGGGGTGGGACTGTGGATGTGGACACTGGGGGTGGTGGGACTGTGGATGTGGACACTGGGGGTGGGGCTGTGGATGTGGACACTGGGGGTGGGGCTGTGGATGTGGACACTGGGGGTGGGACTGTGGATGTGGACACTGGGGGTGGGACTGTGGATGTGGACACTGGGGGTGGGACTGTGGATGTGGACACTGGGTGTGGGGCTGTGGATGTGGACACTGGGGGTGGGACTGTGGATGTGGACACTAGGGGTGGGGCTGTGGATGTGGACACTGGGGGTGGGGCTGTGGATGTGGACACTGGGGGTGGTGGGACTGTGGATGTGGACACTGGGGGGGGTGGGGCTGTGGATGTGGACACTGGGGGTGGGACTGTGGATGTGGACACTGGGGGTGTGGGACTGTGGATGTGGACACTGGGGGTGGTGGGACTGTGGATGTGGACACTGGGGGTGGGACTGTGGATGTGGACACTGGGGGTGGGACTGTGGATGTGGACACTGGGGGTGGGACTGTGGATGTGAACACTGGGGGTGGTGGGACTGTGGATGTGGACACTGGGGGTGGTGGGACTGTGGATGTGGACACTGGGGGTGGGACTGTGGATGTGAACACTGGGGGTGGTGGGACTGTGGATGTGGACACTGGGGGTGGGGCTGTGGATGTGGACACTGGGGGTGGTGGGACTGTGGATGAGGACACTGGGGGTGGGGCTGTGGATGTGGACACTGGGGGTGGGACTGTGGATGTGGACACTGGGGGTGGGACTGTGGATGTGGACACTGGGGGTGGTGGGACTGTGGATGAGGACACTGGGGGTGGGGCTGTGGATGTGGACACTGGGGGTGGGGCTGTGGATGTGGACACTGGGGGTGGGACTGTGGATGTGGACACTGGGGGTGGTGGGACTGTGGATGTGGACACTGGGGGTGGGACTGTGGATGTGGACACTGGGGGTGGGACTGTGGATGTGGACACTGGGGGTGGGACTGTGGATGTGGACACTGGGGGTGGGACTGTGGATGAGGACACTGGGGGTGGGACTGTGGATGTGGACACTGGGGGTGGGACTGTGGATGTGGACACTGGGGGTGGGACTGTGGATGTGGACACTGGGGGTGGGGCTGTGGATGTGGACACTGGGGGTGGGGCTGTGGATGTGGACACTGGGGGTGGGACTGTGGATGTGGACACTGGGGGTGGGACTGTGGATGTGGACACTGGGGGTGGTGGGACTGTGGATGTGGACACTGGGGGTGGTGGGACTGTGGATGTGGACACTGGGGGTGGGTCTGTGGATGTGGACACTGGGGGTGGGGCTGTGGATGTGGACACTGGGGGTGGGGCTGTGGATGTGGACACTGGGGGTGGGGCTGTGGATGTGGACACTGGGGGTGGGGCTGTGGATGTGGACACTGGGGGTGGGGCTGTGGATGTGGACACTGGTGGGGGTGGGGCTGTGGATGTGGACACTGGTGGGGGTGGGACTGTGGATGTGGACACTGGGGGTGGGGTTGCGGATGTGGACACTGGTGGGTGGGGTTCTTCCTTACACGAGTACAGTGCTATTTACAGAAGGAACTCTCGATGGTTTACAGATCGAGCTGTTTTGTCCGGGTACCTGAGGAATTGCAGGAATCCTCCAGCAGGCGGACAGATCGAAATGTAAATCTTCTCGTCCCGCTGGGCCTGACTTCTTGTACCTTCTTGGATCTTCAGTCCCCAGTCAGACTGAAGTGTCCACACTGCTCCTGTTATAGCAACATCTGTATTTAGGCAGTGCCTTTAACTCAGTGAAATGGCCCACAGCACTTCACAGGCACATCAGTCAGACAGAAATTCACCCCAAGCCACATGAAGAGTTGAGATTTGGTTCCAAAACCTTCTTCAAAGAGGATCTTCAGAAAGGAGAAGATAGATAGAGAAGTGAAGAGGATTTGGGGGAATTGCTGAATTTCAGGCTCAGGCAGCTGAAGCAGTGGCAGTCAGTTTTCAGCCATGGGTATTGGGGATGTATAACTGAGCAGCATCGGAGGAGCACAACCATCTCATGGGGCTGGAGTCAGTTCAGCATCAGTTTCGGGATGATTCGAAAGTTTGTATCTCCAATTAACCAATAGGAACTGCCATTCATGTGTGTTTTATTTCACAAGAGCTGAGATTGAATTAACTTGTTCCTCCTTTCCAATAGGCATCAACATTCTCTTTAACAATAGGTTTGCTGCTCTTCACTGTACTGGAGATGGCTATCGCGGTTATCCTTGCTTTTTATAACTACAGGAGCTTGTATCATTTTCAGAATGCTTACACCATTCTGGTAAGAATAGTTTCTAAGGGAGAGTGGGCTGGGGAGCAAGGACAGAACAGAATTCAGACTTGTTGCTTGCAATGGGTCAGCTGGAAACAAATTGAAGAAGAAGGAATAGTTTTTAAAAATTACCACGTATTGACAGCCCAGACTCAGACCATTGGGCCCATCTGGTCCCTGCTAGTGTTTCGAGCCTCTTCCCTCCCCCTCTTCATCTCACTCCATCAACATATCCCTCTGTTCCTTTCTCCTTCGCATGTTTCCCCAGCTTCCCCCTTAAATACATCAACACTATTCACCTCAACCTTTCCCGAGTCCCACATTCTCACCACCCTCTGGGTCAAGAAGTTTCTCCTAAATTCCCACTGTGATTGGTTAGTGACTGTCTGATATTGATGGCTGCCTCGTTCTGGTCATGCCCACAAGTAGAAACATCTCTACATCTAGCCTATCGATGCTCTTTCATCATCCTAAAGACCTCTCTCAGGTCATCCCTCAGTTTTCTCTTTTCTAGCCTGATAATTTTTTCCTGATGGGTATAACCTCTCAGTTCTGGTTCCATTCGAGTAAATCTGGCAAATGGGGAAACTGTATTCAGTTCTTTTCCATTCCTGTCCTCCTCCTGTTGCTTTCAGTCACATCGGGTGTCCTCACGAGCCTGCAACATTGAGTGTCAGGAGGTTACATATCTTCTCCAGGGCATCAAGCCAAAACACAAGGCTTCCATAATCCTACAACATTCAATATAACTCAACTTCTCCCAATGTGTGAGATCTTCATCATGCAGTGGGCAAAACCACTTGATACGTCTTTAATCATTTCAACTGACAGCACATTGATCTGGAGCTCGGGATCTTCCTGTGTGATAGTCAAGTACCATTGCAGGCCGTGCTTTTATTTGCTAAACCATTAGGAGAGCCAATCCACCGATTAACAGTGTTTTCGGGACATTCATTCATCGGACTGGTAATTGTCCTTCTATAACATACAGTGATATATTTCCACATCATCAGCAACTGCAATAAAGTTGTCATTTTAACAGAAATTAAACCGACCAACTAAAGCTTTTTCCATCTCAACTCATCATGTTCGCTCTCTTCTCTGAGTTCACTGCTCTCTTATCTTCCCTAAATCTCTCTCTCCATGTATACTTCCCACCTCCCATTCACAACCACCTGCTTGACCTTGCCACCTCATGTGGTTTTGCCATTCCCATTGTATCATCACAGATAAGGCCATCGCTAATTCCTCACACTGACTCATTACCCACATTTCCCACACACCCCACTCCCACCTTTCTGTTCCAACCCAGGAAGAAAATATTCCCCAATTCACTGCGCTTTCAAAATCCCCACTTTAGCCCTCCACTGATAAGTTCCCTCCAAGTCACACACCATCCTAACTTGGAACAAACTATTTCCCCATTCCTTCACTGTCATTGGACCAAAAGCCTGGAACTCTCTTCCTAACAGCACTGTGGGTGTACCTACACCAGATGGCCTGTTCAAAAAAGTCACCATCCTCTCAAGGGCAATTGGAGATGGGCAACAATTTTTGGTTTGGCCAGCGAAACCCACATTACATGAAAGAACCAAAAAAAAGAATTGCCACAATAATTCTGCCCCTACTGATTTGCTCAACTGCACCGTCACCTTCAGCCTTTGATCCCCTAGTCCTCAATAAAACCACTCCTCTCTCTCCCACCCTGGCTGGTACCCCTGGAACAGCCTTCATCTCTGCTCCTTTCAGTCCAGGCCATGCATTGGAAAGAAATAGTGATCTGCTGAATCACATAAAGCACCATCGGGTGCTGCTCCTGTCTGCTGAAACTGCTTACTATTCCAGGGTTGTCCTGAAAGGTAAAGATAACCCCCAACTTTTATCTCATGTAGCAGAGGACAGTGGCAGAGAGGTGATGTTACTGGATTAGTAACCCATAGGCCCAGACTAATGGTCTGGAGACACAAGTTGAAATCCCACCATGACAGTTGGTGAACTTTGAAATTAACCAATAAATCTGGAATGAAAAGTTGGTCTCAGTAACGGTGACCATGAAGCTACCGAGTTGTTGTAAAACCCCTCCTGGGTCACAAATGCCCTTTAGAGAAGGAAATCTGCCATCCTTACCCTGTCTGGCCCACATGTAACTCCAGGCCCACAGCAATGTGGTTGACTCTTAATTACCCTCTGAAATGGTCCAGCGAGCCACACACACATTTCAAACTGCTGCAGACAAGTTGAATAAGAACAATAGACAGAATGCCCGGCATCACCCTAGGCACCAGAAAGTTCAAAGGCCATCAGCAGCAGCAGAATTGTATTTAACCACAACTCGTGGCCTGGAATATCCTTCAATCTACCATTGCCAGAAAATGAGGGGATCACCCTGGGTTCAATGAAGAGTGCAATAGAGCATCCCAGGACCGGCACCAGGCATATCTAAAAATTAGGTGCTAACCTGGTGAAGCCAAAACACGGGACTGCTTCCATGTCAAACAGCAGATGCAGCATGCCATAGAAAGAGCAAAGCAATCCCACAACCAACAGATCGGATCAAAGCTCTACAGTCCTGTGAATGGTGGTGGACAATTAATTAACACAGAGAAGGATTCTCCACAAATATCCCCGTCCTTGGTGATAGAAGAGTCTAACACATCAGTGCAAAAGACAAGGCTGAAGCATTTACAATCATCTTCAACCAGAAAGACCAAGTGGATGATCCATCTTGGCCTCCTCTTGAGGGCCCCAGCATCACAGGTCTTCAGCCAATCTGATTCATTCCATGATATCAAGAAACGGCTGAAGGCACTGAATACAGCCCAGGTTATGGTCCCTGACAATATTCCAGCAATAGTACTGAAGATGTGCTCCAGAATTAGCTGTGCGTTTAGCCAAGCTGTTCCAGTACAGCTGCTACACTGGCATCTAGCCAGCAATGTGGGAGTTGCCCAGGTGTGTCCTGTACACAAAAAGCAGGACAAATCCAACCCGGCCAATTACCGCCCCATCTGTCCACTCGCCATCATCAGTAAAGTGATGGAAGGGCTTGTCGAAAGCATGATCAAATGGCACTTTCCAGCAATAATCTGCTCAGTTTGGGATATGCCAGGATCACTCAGCTCCTGACCTCATTACAACCTTGGTTCAAGCATGGATAAAAGAGCTGAGCTCCAGAGGTGAGGTGAGAGTGACTGCCCTTGACACCAAGGCAGCATTTGACTGAGTGTGACATCAAGAAGCCCCAGCAAAATTTAAGTCAATAGAGATCGGGGTAATTCGCCATTGTTAAAGTCATACCTAACACAAAGGAAGATGGTTGTGGTTGTTGGATGTCAATCATCTCAGCTCCAGGACATCACTGCAGGAGTTCCCCAGGGTAATGTCCTCAGCCCAACCATCTTCAGCTGCTTCATCAGTGACCTTCCCTCCAGCGTAAGGTGAGAGTGAGGAGGTTGCAGTGCTCAGTTCCATAACTCCTCAGATACTGAAGCTGTGTGTGTCCACATGTAACAAGATCTGGACAACGTTTAGGCTTGAGTTCATAATTGGCAAGAACATTTACACCACACAAGTTCCAGAAAATGACTATCTCCAAGAAGAGAGAACCAGCTCCCCTTATTCAGTGGTCCTTCTAAAAGTTACTCTTGAACCTGCTTCCCCCCCCCCCCCCCCCCCCCCCCCTTTCAGGTAGCACATTCCAGATCATAAATTGCTGCATAAAAATATTTCTCCTGATCTCCCCCTTTGGATCTTTTTCCAATCAAGTTAAATCTGTGTTCCCTGGTTATCCATCCTCCTGCACAATATACCTTGATTTACTCCAGTGAATCGCCTTGTGATTTTGAATGCCTCTATTGAACCTCCTGTTCGAGTCTGTAACAGGGGATTCGTAAACCAAAATGACCAACTTTACCAAACAACCCCGGAATGAAGAAATTGCAAAGAAAGCTTTCACTTTTTGGAACTTCTGCTTGAAGACTAATCAGAATCAGTATAAATTGGACATGAATTAACAGGCAAATCCCAGTCAATATCAATAATAAATTGCACACAGAATACCAGATACAACAAAGATTATCTCATGGAGGTGGGACACAGTCCAGCCTGCCTGGATAGTCCCAGTTTCAGGCACACAGTCCTTCCAAGCACAATTCCAATCCCTTTCTCTCAAGGACTGAGCCAATACTCCACAGGCAGCAGCCAACTCTTTTCTTTCGTCTCTGTCCGCCGTTCTTTGTGCTGTACAGCAGCCTCTATATTTTAACTTCCAAGCCAAGGGTCTGCAGGTCACAGGGACAGTATTTTTTTATTTTATCCAAAAATTATAATTGTTCCACTTACTCTTAAAAGTCCTTTTCAAACATTTTTAACAAACCGATACAGATTTCCCAAACATTTTAAAATAATTATACATTTTCCTTGCTGTTACTGATTCCGAGCCAAAGGCCATCAAACTCCCCTTAACCTTCTCTGCTCCAAGAGGAACGAACCCAGCTTCTCCAGTCTCTGAGGTCCCCCAGCCCTCGTGCCATTCCAGTAAATCTCCTGGACCTCCTCAAGGAGCAACCCATCCAATATTGCATGTTTTACACAGTTTCTCGAAGTCAAAGTTACTCCCTGCGTTGTTTTGGAAACGCTTTTTCGGTGTTTCTGAGTGACCTGATCAGGCACCAGATGAGTTAGAATCTGTCCTTCTTTAAGCAGAAAGCTCATGCCTCATGATATTTTGTTCCTTCTCTTAACAGCATGATGTCATTACAAAGCACCCGTCCCATTCCAGTTGACTGTAGAGCTCAGCTTAGGAACAAAGTTTGCCTGTTGGTGATCATACGTTGGGAAATTGTACATGGTTTGTTCTGGAATAGCGCAGCAGGAGGCTCGTTTTCTCCTGCATGCATCCCAAACTGACTGGCTCTCCTTTCCGAATGATTCAGGATCTTTTCCGGTTCAGTTTTTGTAGTTTTTTTTAGAAGCATTTTTTGCTAAACATTTGGGGAGGTGGTGACCCCCACCCTGCAACTGTAAGAATTCCGACCGTGTTACATTTTCGAGATGAAGAGAGTTGGGACAACATGGAAACCTTCAGGTTCGTGCCAATTAAACGATGCATGAAGAAATGGCAGATTGAAAAGGAAAAAGGAATCACTCCTTCCTGAGTGATGATCGCTTCACTTGCAGAGGAGAGGCTCACTGGAGAGTCTGACTGTGGATGTTGAAGCCATTGCAAAGTTTCTTGCACGGCAGTGTTTCTTGCTAAATGCTGCAGCTCCGAGGAGAAAAGGGATGAAATGAGTAAATATTTTCTGAATAGTGACAACCACAGAAAACGATGCATTTGACAAGTTTAGCTCCAGCCTTTCACTGTGGCTCAGTCACCCAGCAGACTACATTCTGCGAGTTAATTTTACTGCCTATAATGGCTTTGGAGTATGCGCTTTTATCACAACAGTAAAGCAGAAAGCTCTAGTATGTCATGCAGATGACCAACGGGTTATTCCATTTCACACCAGCTCCTGATTTTGTGTGCACATTTATTTTACTGTTATAATGGTTACAATTTCAATAAATCTTCACCTGCCTGTGCAAAGGCAACCTCATGGATCTCAAATTTTACCATTTTTAAGTGCTGCGAGATGGGCAAGGAGTCAGGAACATTTAATGCACAGTTTGTGTCAGAATGCCCCTAAACAGGCATTGGCTGGCCCCCCCAACTGATTTATTAACACAACCATAAGATGGCAGTGTCAAGAGTTAGACCAGTAGAAATTGCTGCATGCTGATGTTGATCAAACAGCTCAATTTCACCACCAACTCACCAATGCCCATGTTTATTTAAGATATTAGAAACCAAACAATGTATCTGTAAAAGGTGTACACAGTCTGGTATCTGTAAAAGGCGTTCACAGACACGTATATATGAAAGGTGCTCACAGTCTGCGTTCTTTGAAAATTGCACACAGCCTGGTACCTACAAAAGGTGCTCACAATCTGGTATCTGTGAAAAGTGCTCACAGTCTGGTATCTATAAAAGGTGCTCACAGTCTGGTATCTATAAAAGGTGCTCACAGACTGGTATCTATAAAAGGTGCTCACAGTCTGGTATCTATAAAAGGTGCTCACAGTCTGGTATCTATAAAAGGTACTCACAGTCTGGTATCTATAAAAGGTGTTCACAGGCTGGTATCTATAAAAGGTGTTCACAGTCTGGTATCTATAAAAGGTGTTCACAGTCTGGTATCTATAAAAGGTGCTCACAGTCTGGTATCTATAAAAGGTGCTCACAGTCTGGTATCTATAAAAGGTACTCACAGTCTGGTATCTATAAAAGGTGTTCACAGGCTGGTATCTATAAAAGGTACTCACAGTCTGGTATCTATAAAAGGTGCTCACAGTCTGGTATCTATAAAAGGTGTTCACAGACTGGTATCTATAAAAGGTGCTCACAGTCTGGTATCTATAAGAGGTGCTCACAGTCTGGTATCTATAAAAGGTGCTCACAGTCTGGTATCTATAAAAGGTGCTCACAGACTGGTATCTATAAAAGGTGCTCACAGACTGGTATCTATAAAAGGTGCTCACAGACTGGTATCTATAAAAGGTGCTCACAGACTGGTATCTATAAAAGGTGCTCACAGACTGGTACCTATAAAAGGTACTCACAGTCTGGTATCTATAAAAGGTACTCACAGTCTGGTATCTATAAAAGGTGCTCACAGTCTGGTATCTATAAAAGGTGCTCACAGTCTGATATCTATAAAAGGTACTCACAGTCTGGTATCTATAAAAGGTGCTCACAGTCTGGTATCTATAAAAGGTACTCACAGTCTGGTATCTATAAAAGGTACTCACAGGCTGGTATCTATAAAAGGTGCTCACAGTCTGGTATCTATAAAAGGTACTCACAGGCTGGTATCTATAAAAGGTGTTCACAGTCTGGTATCTATAAAAGGTGCTCACAGTCTGGTATCTATAAAAGGTACTCACAGTCTGGTATCTATAAAAGGTGCTCACAGTCTGGTATCTATAAAAGGTGTTCACAGTCTGGTATCTATAAAAGGTGTTCACAGGCTGGTATCTATAAAAGGTGCTCACAGTCTGGTATCTATAAAAGGTGCTCACAGTCTGGTATCTATAAAAGGTGCTCACAGTCTGGTATTTTTTATTCATTTCCGGATATGGGCTTCACTGGCTAAGCCTGATTCTGCCTCCACCTCAGTTCCAGGCAATGCATTCCAATCCCTAACAACTCGCGCTGTGAATAATATTTTTCTCATTTGCTCCTTTTGCAAAACACCTTAGAACTGTGCCCCCTAGTTTTTCATCCATTTATCAGTGGGACTAGTTTCTCCCAATCTACTCTGTTCACACGCCGCGTTATTTTTAAATCTTCCATTATTCGACTCTTAGCCTTGTCCTCTGCAAAGAAAACAGTTCCAACTTCTGCAATTTCTCCTCATAACTGAAGTGTCTCATCCATGGAACCATTCTCGTAAACCTCTTCTGCACGCTCTCCAATGTGTTCACATCTTTCCCATAGTGAGACAGCCACAACTGTACACAATACGCCAGCTGAGGTCTAACTATTCTCTCCAATGTGTTCACATCCTTTCCATAGTGTGAAACCCAGAACTGTACACAATACTCCAGCTGAGGTCTAACTATTCACTCCAATGTGTTCACATCCTTCCCATAGTGTGACACCCAGAACTGTACACAATACTCCAGCTGAGGTCTAACTATTCACTCCAATGTGTACACATCCTTCCCATAGTGTGACACCCAGAACTGTACACAATACTCCAGCTGAGGTCTAACTATTCTCTCCAATGTGTTCACATCCTTCCCATAGTGTGGTACCCAGAACTGTACACAATACTCCAGCTGAGGTCTAACTATTCTCTCCAATGTGTACACATCATTCCCAGAGTGTGACACCCAGAACAGTACACAATACTCCAGCTGAGGTCTAATTATTCTCTCCAATGTGTACAAATCATTCCCATATTGTGACACCCAGAACTGTACACAATACTCCAGCTCAGGTCTAACTATTCTCTCCAATGTGTACACGTCATTCTCATAGTGTGACACCGAGAACTGTACACAATGCTCCTACTGAGGTCAAACTATTCAATCCAATGAGTTCACATCCTTCCCGTAGTGTGACACCCAGAACAGTACACAATACTCCAGCTCAGGTCTAACTATTCTCTCTAATGTGTACACATCCTTCCCATAGTGTGACACCCAGAACTGTACACAATACTCCAGCTGAGGTGTAACTATTCTCTCCAATTTGTACACATCCTTCCCATAGTGTGACACCCAGAACTGTACACAATACTCCAGCTGAGGTGTAACTATTCTCTCCAATGTGTACACATCCTTCCCACAGTGTGACACCCAGAACAGTACACAATACTCCAGCTCAGGTCTAACTATTCTCTCTAATGTGTACACATCCTTCCCATAGTGTGACACCCAGAACTGTACACAATGCTCCTACTGAGGTCAAACTATTCAATCCAATGAGTTCACATCCTTCCCATAGTGTGACACCCAGAACTGTACACAATACTCCAGCTGAGCTCTAACTATTCTCGCCAAAGTGTTCACATCCTTCCCATAGTGAGACACTCAGAACTCTGCACAATACTCCAGCTGAGGTCTAACTATTCTCTACAATGTGTTCACATCCTTCCCATAGTGTGACACCCAGAACTGTACACAATAATCCAGCTGAGGTCTAACTATTCTCTCCAATGTGTTCACATCATCCCCATAGTGTGACACCCAGAACTGTACACAATACTCCAGTTGAGGTCTAATTATTCTCTCCAATGTGTACACATCATTCCCATAGTGTGACACCCAGAACTGTACACAATACTCCAGCTCAGGTCTAACTATTCTCTCCAATGTGTACACGTCATTCTCATAGTGTGACACCGAGAACTGTACACAATGCTCCTACTGAGGTCAAACTATTCAATCCAATGAGTTCACATCCTTCCCGTAGTGTGACACCCAGAACTGTACACAATACTCCAGCTGAGGTCACATCGTTCCCATAGTTATACACCCAGAACTGCACACAATACTCCAGCTGAGGTCTAACTATTCTCTCCAATGTGTTCACATCCTTCCCATATTGTGACACCCAGAACTGTACACAATACTCCAGCTGAGGTCTAACTATTCTCTCCAATGTGTACACATCATTCCCATAGTGTGACACCCAGAACTGTACACAATACTCCAGCTGAGGTCTAACGATTCTCTCCAATGTGTTCACATCCTTCCCATAGTGTGACATCCAGAACTGTACACAATACTCCAGCTGAGGTCTAACGATTCTCTCCAATGTGTTCACATCCTTCCCATAGTGTGACATCCAGAACTGTACACAATACTCCAGCCTAGGTCTAACTATTCTCACCAATGTGTACACATCATTCCCATAGTGTGGTACCCAGAACTGTACACAATACTCCAGCTGAGATCTAACTATTGTCTCCAATGTGTTCACATCCTTCCCATAGTGTGACACCCAGTACTCGACACAATACTCCAGCTGAGGTCTAACTATTCTCTCCAATGTGTACACATCCTTCCCATAGTGTGACACCCAGAACTGTACACGATACTGCAGCTGTGGACTAACTATTCTCTCCAATGTGTACACATCCTTCCCCTAGTGTGACACCCAGTACTCGACACAATACTCCAGCTGAGGTCTAACTATTCTCTCCAATGTGTACACATCCTTCCCATAGTGTGACACCCAGAACTGTACACAATACTCCATCTGAGGTCTAACTATTCTCTCCAATGTGTACACATCATTCCCATAGTGTGACACCCAGAACTGCACACAATACTCCAGCTGAGGTCTAACTATTCTCTCCAATGTGTTCACATCCTTCTCATAGTGTGACACCCAGAACTGTACACAATACTCCAGCTGAGGTCTAACTATTCTCTCCAATGTGTTCACATCATTCCCATAGTGTGACACCCAGAACTGTACACAATATTCTAGCTGAGGTCTAACTATTCTCTCCAATGTGTACACATCATTCCCATAGTGTGACACCCAGAACTGTACACAATACTCCAGCTGAGGTCTAACTATTCGCTCCAATGTGTTCACATCATTCCCACAGTGTGACACCCAGAACTGTACACAATACTCCAGCTGTGGTCTAACTATTCTCTGCATGTGTTCACATCCTTCCCATAGTGTGACACCCAGAACTGTACACAATACTCCATCTGAGGTCTAACTATTCGCTCCAATGTGTTCACATCCTTCCCATAGTGTGACACCCAGAACTGTTCACAATACTCCAGCTAAGATCTAACTATTCTCTCCAATGAGTTCACATCCTTCCCATAGTCTGACACCAAGAACTGTACACAACACTCCAGCTGAGGTCTAACTATTCGCTCCAATGTGTTCACATCTTTCCCATAGTGTGACACCCAGAACTGTACACAATACTCCAGCTGAGGTCAAACTATTCACTCCAATGTGTTCACATCCTCCCCATAGTGTGACACCAAGAGCAGTACACAATACTCCAGTTGAGGACTAACTATTCTCTCCAATGTGTTCACATCCTTCCCACAGTGTGACACCCAGAACTGTACACAATACTCCAGCTGAGGTCAAACTATTCACTCCAATGTGTTCACATCCTCCCCATAGTGTGACACCAAGAGCAGTACACAATGCTCCAGCTGAGGTCGAACTATTCGCTCCAATGTGTTCACATCCTTCCCGTATTCTGGTACCCAGAACTGTACACAATACTCCAGCTGAGGTCTAACTATTCTCTTCAATGTGTACACCTCATTCCCATAGTGTGACACCCAGAACTGTACACAATACTCCAGCTGAGGTCTAACTATTCTCTCCACTGTGTACACATCATTCCCATAGTGTGACACCCAGAACTGTACACAATACTCCAGCTGAGCTCTAACTATTCTCTCCAATGTGTACACATCATTCCCATAGTGTGACACCCAGAACTGTACACAATGCTCCAGCTGAGGTCTAACTATTCTCTCCAATGTGTTCACATCATTCCGACAGTGTGACACCCAGAACTGTACACAATACTCCAGCTGAGGTCTAACTATTCTCTCCAATGTGTACACATCCTTCCCGTAGTTTGGTACCCAGAACTGTACACAATACTCCAGCTGAGGTCTAACTATTTTCTCCAATGTGTACACATCTTTCCCGCAGTGCTGTACCCAGAACTGTACACTATACTCCAGCTGTGGTCTAACTATTTTCTCCAATGTGTACACATCTTTCCCGCAGTGCTGTACCCAGAACTGTACACTATACTCCAGCTGAGGTCTAACTATTCTCTCCAATGTGTACACATCACTAACATAGTTATAAACCCAGAACTGTACACAATACTCCAGCTCAGGTGTAGCTATTCTCTCCAATGTGTACACATCATTCCCATAGTGTGACACCCAGAACTGTACACAATACTCCAGCTGAGGTCTAACTATTCTCTCCAATGTGTACACATCCTTCCCATAGTGTGACACCCAGAACTGTACACAATACTCCAGCTGAGCTCTAACTATTCTCTCCAATGAGTCCACATCCTTCCCATAGTCTGACACCCAGAACTGTACACAATACTCCAGCGGAGGTCTAACTATTCTCTCGAGGGTGTACACATCATTCCCATAGTGTGACACCCATAACTGTACACAATACTCCAGCGGAGGTCTAACTAATCTCTCCAATGTGTTCACATCCTTCCCACAGTGTGACACCCAGAACTGTACACAATACTCCAGCTGAGGTCTAACTATTCTCTCCAATGTGTACACATCCTTCCCATAGTGTGACACCCAGAACTGTACACAATGCTCCAACTGAGGTCTAACTATTCTCTCCAATGTGTACACATCATTCCCATAGTGTGACACCCAGAACTGTACACTATACTCCAGCTGAGTTCTAACTATTCTCTCCAATGTGTACACATCCTTCCCATAGTGTGACATCCAGTACTGTCCACAATACTCCAGCTGAGGTCTAACTATTCTCTCCAATGTGTACACATCATTCCCATAGTGTGACACCCAGAACTGTACACTATACTCCAGCTAAGTTCTAACTATTCTCTCCAATGTGTACACATCCTTCCCATAGTGTGACACCCAGAACTGTACACAATGCTCCAACTGAGGTCTAACTATTCTCTCCAATGTGTACACATCATTCCCATAGTGTGACACCCAGAACTGTACACTATACTCCAGCTGAGTTCTAACTATTCTCTCCAATGTGTACACATCCTTCCCATAGTGTGACATCCAGTACTGTCCACAATACTCCAGCTGAGGTCTAACTATTCTCTCCAATGTGTACACATCCTTCCCATAGTGTGACACCCAGAACTGTACACAATGCTCCAACTGAGGTCTAACTATTCTCTCCAATGTGTACACATCATTCCCATAGTGTGACACCCAGAACTGTACACTATACTCCAGCTAAGTTCTAACTATTCTCTCCAATGTGTACACATCCTTCCCATAGTGTGACACCCAGAACTGTACAAAATACTCCAGCTGAGGACTAACTATTCGCTCCAATGTGTTCACATCCTTCCCATAGTGTGACACCCAGAACTGTACACAATGATCCAGCTGAGGTCAAACTATTCTCTCCAATGTGTACACATCATTCCCGTAGTGTGGGACCAAAACTGTACACAATACTCCAGCTGAGGTCTAACTATTCTCTCCAATGTGTACACATCATTCCCATAGTGTGACACCCAGAACTGTACACAATACTCCAGCTGAGGTCTAACCATTCTCTCCAATGTGTACACATCCTTCCCTAGTGTGACACCCAGAACTGTACACAATACTTCAGCCGAGGTCTAACTATTCTCTCCAATGTGTTCACATCCTTCCTACAGTGTGACACCCAGAACTGTACACAATACTCCAGATGAGGTCTAACTATTCTCTCCACTGTGTACACCTCATTCCCATAGTGTGACACCCAGAACTGTACAAAATACTCCAGCTGAGGTCTAACTATTCTCTCCAATGTGTACACATCATTCCCATAGTGTGACACCCAGAACTGTACACAATACTCGAGCTGAGGTCTAACTATTCTCTCCAATGCGTACACATCATTCCCGTAGTGTGGGACCCAGAACTGTACACAATAATCCAGCTGAGGACTAACTATTCTCTCCAATGTGTTCACATCATTCCCATAGTGTGACACACTGAACTTTACACAATACGCCAGCTGAGGTCTAACAATTCTGTCCAATGTGTACACATCATTCCCATAGTTATGCACCCAGAATTGTACACAATACACCAGCTCAGGTCTAACTATTCTCGCCAATGTGTTTACACATCCTTCCCATAATGTGACACCCAGAACTGTACACAATACTCCAGCTGATGTCTAACTATTCTCTCCAATGTGTACACATCCTTCCCATAGTGTGACACCCAGAACTGTACACAATACTCGAGCTGAGGTCTAACTATTCTCTCCAGGGTGTACACATCATTCCCATAGTTTGACACACTTAACTGTACACAATACTCCAGCTGAGGTCTAACTATTCTCTCCAATGTGTACACATCATTCCCATACTGTGACACCCAGAACAGTACACAATACTCCAGCTGAGGTCTAACAATTCTCTCCAATGTGTTCACATCCTTCCCTAGTGTGACACCCAGAACTGTACACAATACTCCAGCTGAGGTCTAACTATTCTCTCCAATGTGTTCACATCCTTCCCATAGTGTGACGCCCAGAACTGTAGACAATACTCCAGCTGAGGTCTAACTATTCTCTCCAGGGTGTACACATCCTTCCCATAGTGTGACGCCCAGAACAGTACACAATACTCCAGCTGAGGTCTAACTATTCTCTCCAATGTGTACACATCCTTCCCATTGTGTGACACCCAGAACTGTACACAATCCTCCAGCTGAGGTCTAACTATTCTCTCCAATGTGTACAAATCATTCCCACAGTGTGACACCCATAACTGTACACAATACTCCAGCTGTGGTCTAACTATTCTCTCCAATGTGTACACATCATTCCCATAGTGTGACACCCAGAACTGTACACAATACTCCAGCTGAGGTCTAACTATTCTCACAAATGTGTACACATCCTTCCCATAGTGTGACACCCAGAACTGTACACAATAATCCAGCTGAGGTTTAACTATTCTCTCCAATGTGTTCACATCATCCCCATAGTGTGACACCCAGAACTGTACACAATGCTCCAGCTGAGGTCTAACTATTCTCTCCAATGTGTTCACATCCTTCCCATAGTGTGACACCCAGAACTGCACACAATACTCCAGCTCAGGTCTAACTATTCTCTCCAATGTGTTCACATCCTTCCCTAGTGTGACACCCAGAACTGTACACAATACTCCAGCTCAGGTCTAACTATTCTCTCCAATGTATACACATCATTCCCATATTGTGACACCCAGAACTGTACACAATACTCCAGCTGAGGTCTAACTATTCTCTCCAATGTGTACACATCATTCCCATCGTTATACACCCAGAACTGTACACAATACTCCAGCTGAGGTCTAACTATTCTCACAAATGTGTACACATCCTTCCCATAGTGTGACACCCAGAACTGTACACAATAATCCAGCTGAGGTCTAACTATTCCCACAAATGTGTACACATCCTTCCCATAGTGTGACACCCAGAACTGTACTGAATGCTCCAGCTGAGGTCTAACTATTCTCACTAATGTGTACACATCATTCCCATAGTGTGACACCCAGAACTGTACACAATACTCCAGCTTAGGTCTAACTATTCTCTCCAATGTGTTCACATCATTCCCACAGTGTGACACCCAGAACTGTACACAATCCGCCAGCTGAGGTCTAACTATTCTCTCCAATGTGTAGACATCATCCCCATAGTGTGACACCCAGAACTGTACACAATACTCCAGCTGAGGACTAACTATTCTCTCCAATGTGTTCACATCCTTCCCATAGTGCGACACCCAGAACTGTACACAATGCCCCAGCTGAGGTCTAACTATTCGCTCCAATTTGTTGACATCCGTCCCAGAGTGAGACACCCAGAACTGTACACAATACTCCAACTGAAGTCCAACTAATCTCTCCAAAGTGTTCACATCTTTCCCGTGGTGTGACACTCAGAACTGTGCACAATACTCCAACTGAGGTCTAACTATTCTCTCCATTGTGTTCACATCATTCCCATAGTGTGACACCCAGAACTGTACACAATACTCCAGCTCAGGTCTAACTATTCTCTCCAATGTATACACATCATTCCCATATTGTGACACCCAGAACTGTACACAATACTCCAGCTGAGGTCTAACTATTCTCTCCAATGTGTACACATCATTCCCATCGTTATACACCCAGAACTGTACACAATACTCCAGCTGAGGTCTAACTATTCTCACAAATGTGTACACATCCTTCCCATAGTGTGACACCCAGAACTGTACACAATAATCCAGCTGAGGTCAAACTATTCCCACAAATGTGTACACATCCTTCCCATAGTGTGACACCCAGAACTGTACACAATACTCCAGCTTAGGTCTAACTATTCTCCCCAATGTGTTCACATCATTCCCACAGTGTGACACCCAGAACTGTACACAATCCGCCAGCTGAGGTCTAACTATTCTCTCCAATGTGTACACATCATCCCCATAGTGTGACACCCAGAACTGTACACAATACTCCAGCTGAGGCCAAACTATTCGCTCCGATGTGTACACATCATTCCCACAGTGTGACACCCAGAACTGTACACAATACTCCTGCTGATTTCTAACTATTCTCTCCAATGTGTACACATCATTCCCATAGTGTGACACCCAGAACTGTACACTATACTCCAGCTGAGGTCTAACTATTCTCTCCAATGTGTACACATCATTCCCATAGTGTGACACCCAGAACTGTACACAATACTCCAGCTGAGGTCTAACTATTCTCTCCAATGTGTACACATCCTTCCCATAGTGTGACACCCAGAACTGTACACAATACTCGAGCTGAGGTCTAACTATTCTCTCCAGGGTGTACACATCATTCCCATAGTGTGACACACTTAACTGTACACAATACTCCAGCTGAGGTCTAACTATTCTCTCCAATGTGTACACATCATTCCCATACTGTGACACCCAGAACAGTACACAATACTCCAGCTGAGGTCTAACAATTCTCTCCAATGTGTTCACATCCTTCCCTAGTGTGACACCCAGAACTGTACACAATACTCCAGCTGAGGTCTAACTATTCTCTCCAATGTGTTCACATCGTTCCCATAGTGTGACGCCCAGAACTGTAGACAATACTCCAGCTGAGGTCTAACTATTCTCTCCAGGGTGTACACATCCTTCCCATAGTGTGACGCCCAGAACAGTACACAATACTCCAGCTGAGGTCTAACTATTCTCTCCAATGTGTACACATTCTTCCCATTGTGTGACACCCAGAACTGTACACAATCCTCCAGCTGAGGTCTAACTATTCTCTCCAATGTGTACAAATCATTCCCACAGTGTGACACCCATAACTGTACACAATACTCCAGCTGTGGTCTAACTATTCTCTCCAATGTGTACACATCATTCCCATAGTGTGACACCCAGAACTGTACACAATACTCCAGCTGAGGTCTAACTATTCTCACAAATGTGTACACATCCTTCCCATAGTGTGACACCCAGAACTGTACACAGTAATCCAGCTGAGGTTTAACTATTCTCTCCAATGTGTTCACATCATCCCCATAGTGTGACACCCAGAACTGTACACAATGCTCCATCTGAGGTCTAACAATTCTCTCCAAAGTGTTCACATCCTTCCCATAGTGTGACACCCAGAACTGTACACAATGCTCCAGCTGAGGTCTAACTATTCTCACTAAAGTGTTCACATCCTTCCCACAGTGTGACACCCAGAACTGTACACAATACTCCAGCTGAGGTCTAACTATTGTCTCCAATGTGTTCACATCCTTCCCATAGTGTGACACCCAGAACTGTGCACAATACTCCAGCTGAGGTCTAACTATTCTCTCCAATGTGTTCACATCCTTCCCATAGCGTGACACCCAGAACTGTACACAATACTCCAGCTGAGGTCTAACTATTCCCTCCGATTTGTACACATCATTCCCAAAGTTATACACCCAGAACTGTACACAATACTCCAGCTGAGGTCTAACTGTTCTCTCCAATGTGTTCACATCCTTCCCATAGTGTGACACCCAGAACTGTACACAATACTCCAGCTGAGGTCTAACTATTCTCTCCAATGTGTTCACATCCTTCCCATAGTGTGACACCCAGAACTGTACACAATACTCCAGCTGAGGTCTAACTATTCTCTCCAATGTGTACACATCATTCCCATCGTTATACACCCAGAACTGTACACAATACTCTAGCTGAGGTCTAACTATTCTCACAAATGTGTACACATCATTCCCATAGTGTGACACCCAGAACTGCACACAATACTCGAGCTGAGGTCTAACTATTCTCTCCAATGCGTACACATCATTCCCGTAGTGTGGGACCCAGAACTGTACACAATACTCCAGCTGAGGTCTAACTATTCTCTCCAATGTGTTCACATCCTTCGCATAATGTGACAACCAGAACTCTGCACAATACTCCAGCTGAGGTCTAACTATTCTCTCCAATGTGTACAAATCATTCCCACAGTGTGACACCCATAACTGTACACAATACTCCAGCTGAGGTCTATGTCTTCTCTCCAATGTGTACACATCATTCCCATAGTGTGACACCCAGAACTGTACACAATACTCCAGCTGAGGTCTAACTCTTCTCTCCAATGTGTACACATCATTCCCATAGTGTGACACCCAGAACTGTACACAATACTCCAGCTGAGGTCTAACTATTCTCACAAATGTGTACACATCCTTCCCATAGTGTGACACCCAGAACTGTACTGAATGCACCAGCTGAGGTCTAACTATTCTCACTAATGTGTACACATCCTTCCCATAGGATGACACCCAGAACTGTACACAATACACCAGCTGAGGTCTAACTATTCTCTCCAACGTGTTCACATCCTTCGCATAATGTGACAACCAGAACTCTGCACAATACTCCAGCTGAGGTCTAACTATTCTCTCCAATGTGTACAAATCATTCCCACAGTGTGACACCCATAACTGTACACAATACTCCAGCTGAGGTCTAACTATTCTCCCCAATGTATTCACATCCTTCCCATAGTGTGACACCCAGAAATGTACACAATACTCGAGCTGAGGTCTAACTACTCTCTCCAATGTGTTCACATCGTTCCCCAGTGTGACACCCAGAACTGTACACAATACTCCAGCTCATGTCTAACTATTCCCTCCAATGTGTACACATCATTCCCATAGTTTGACACCCAGAACTGTACACAATACTCCAGCTGAGGTCTAACTATTCTCACAAATGTGTACACATCCTTCCCATAGTGTGACACCCAGAACTGTACACAATACTCCAGCTGAGGTCTGACTATTCTCTCCAATGTGTTCAGATCCTTCCCACAGTGTGACACCCAGAACTGTACACAACACTCCAGCTGGGGTCTAACTATTTTCTCCAATGTGTACACATCATTCCCATAGTGAGACACCCAGAACTGTACACAATACTCCAGCTGAGGTCTGACTATTCTCTCCAATGTGTACACATCATTCCCATAGTAAAACACCCAGAACTGTACACAATACTCCAGCTGAGGTCTAACTATTCTCACAAATGTGTAGACATCCTTCCCATACTGTGACACCCAGAACTGTACACAATACTCCAGCTGAGGACTAACTATTCACTCCAATGAATTCACATCCTTCCCGTAGTGTGACACCCAGAACTGTACTGAACGTTCCAGCTGAAGTCTAACTATTCTATCCAATTTGTTGACATCCGTCCCAGAGTGAGACACCCAGTACTGTGCACAATACTCCAGCTGAGGTCCAACTATCTCTCCAATGTGTTCACATCCTTCCCGTGGTGTGACACCCAGAACTGTACACAATACTCCAGCTGAGGTCTAACTATTCTCTCCAATGTGTACACATCATTCCCATAGGGAAAGACCCAGAACTGTACACAATACTCCAGCTGAGGTCTAACTATTCTCTCCAATGTGTACACATCATTCCCATAGTGCGACACCCAGAACTGTACACAATACTCCAGCTGAGGTCTAACTATTCTCTCCAATGTGTACACATCATTCCCATAGTGTGACACCCAGAACAGTACACAATACTCGAGCTGATGTCCAACTGTTCTCTCCAATGTGTACATATCCTTCACGTAGTGTGGTACTCGGAACTGTACACAATACTCCAGCGGAGGTCTAACTATTCTCTCCAATGTGTTCACATCCTTCCCATAGTGTGACACCCAGAACTGTACACAATACTCCAGCGGAGGTCTAACTATTCTCTCCAATGTGTTCACATCCTTCCCATAGTGTGACACCCAGAACTGTACACAATACTCCAGCTGAGGTCTAACTATTCTCTCCAATGTGTTCACATCCTTCCCACAGTGTGACACCCAGAACTGTACACAATACTCCAGCTGAGGTCTAACTATTCTCTCCAATGTGTACACATCCTTCCCATAGTGTGACACCCAGAACTGTACACAATGCTCCAGCTGAGGTTTAACTATACTCTCCAATGTGTACACATCTTTCCCATAGTGTGACACCCAGAACTGTACACAATACTCCAGCTCAGGTCGAACTATTCTCTCCAATATGTACACATCCTCCACATAGTGTGACACCCAGAACTGTACACAATACTCCAGCTGAGGTCTAACTATTCTCTCCAATGTGTACACATCATTCCCATAGTGAAAGACCCAGAACTGTACACAATACTCCAGCTCAGGTCTAACTATTCTCTCCAATGTGTACACATCATTCCCGTAGTGTGGTACCCAGAACTGTACACAATACTCCAGCTGAGGTCTAACTATTCTCTCGAGGGTGGACAGATCATTCCCATAGTGTGACACCCAGAACTGTACACAATATTCCAGCTCAGGTCTAACTATTCTCTCCAATGTCTACACATCATTACCATAGTTATACACTCAGAACTGTACACAATACTCCAGCTGAGGTCCCACTATTCTCTCCAATGTGTTCACATCCTTCCCCAGTGTGACACCCAGAACTGGACACAATACTCCAGCGGAGGTCCAACTCTTCTCTCCAATGTGTTCACATCCTTCCCAAGTGTGACACCCAGAACTGTACACAATACTCCAGCTGAGGTCTAACTATTCTCTCCAAAGTGTTCACATCCTTCCCTCGTGTGACACCCAGAACTGTACACAATACTCCAGCTGAGGTCTAACTATTCCCTCCAATGTGTACACATCCTTCCCATAGTGTGACACCCAGAACAGTACACAATACTCGAGCTGAGGACTAACTGTTCTCAACAATGTGTACACATCATTCCCATAGTGTGACACCCAGAACTGTACACAATACTCCAGCTGAGGTCTAACTATTCTCTCCAATGTGTTCACATCATTCCCATAGTGTGACACCCAGAACTATACACAATACTCCAGCTGAGGTCTAACTATTCTCTCCAATGTGTACACATCATTCCCATAGTGTGACACCCAGAACTATACACAATACTCCAGCTGAGGTCTAACTATTCTCTCCAATGTGTACACATCATTCCCATAGTGTGACACCCAGAACTGTACACAATACTCCAGCTGAGGTCTAACTATTCTCTCCAATATGTTCACATCCTTCCCTAGTGTTACACCCAGAACTGTACACAATACTCCAGCTGAGGTCTAACTATTCTCTCCAATGTGTACACATCATTCCCATAGTGTGACACCCAGAACTGTACACAATACGCCAGCTGAGGTCTAACTATTGTCTCCAATGTGTTCACATCCCTCCCATAGTGTGACACCCAGAACTGTACACAATACTCCAGCGGAGGTCCAACTCTTCTTTCCAATATGTTCACATCCTTCCCATTGTGTGACACCCAGAACTGTACACAATACTCCAGCTGAGGTCTAACTATTCTCACCAATGTGTTCACATCCTTCCCATAGTGTGACACCCTGAACTGTACACAATACTCCAGCGGATGTCCAACTATGCTCTCCAATGTGTACACATCATTACCACTGTTATACAGCCAGAACTGTACACAATACTCCAGCTGAGGTCTAACTATTCTCTCCAATGTGTACAAATCATTGCCACAGTGTGACACCCAGAACTGTATACAATACTCCAGCTTAGGTCTAACTATTCTCTCCAATGTGTTCACATCCTTCCCGCAGTGTGGTCCCCCGAACTGTACACAATATTCCAGCACAGGTCTAACTATTCGCTCCAATGTGTACACATCCTTCCCACAGTGTGACACCCAGAACTATACACAATTCTCCAGCTGAGGTCGAACTATTCACTCCAATGTGTTCACATCCTTCCTGTAGTGTGACACCCAGAACTGTACACAATACTCCAGCTGAGGTCTAACTATTCTCTCCAATGTGTACACATCATCCCCATTGTGTGACACCCAGAACTGTACGCAATACTCCAGCTGAGGTCTAACTATTCTCTCCAATGTGTCCACATCATTCCCATAGTGTGACACCCAGAACTGTACACAATACTCGAGCTGAGGACTAACTGTTCTCAACAATGTGTACACATCATTCCCATAGTGTGACACCCAGAACTGTACACAATACTCCAGCTGAGGTCTAACTATTCTCTCCAGTGTGTACACATCATTCCCACAGTGTGACACCCAGAACTGTACACAATACTCCAGCTGAGGTCTAACTGTTCTCTCCAATATGTTCACATCCTTCCCATAGTGTGACACCCAGAACTGTACACAATACTCCAGGTCTGGTCTAACTATTCTCTCCAATGTGTACACATCATTCCCATAGTGTGACACCCAGAACTGAACACAATACGCCAGCTGAGGTCTAACTATTGTCTCCAATGTGTTCACATCCTTCCATAGTGTGACACCCAGAACTGTACACAATACTCCAGCTGAGGTCTAACTATTCTCTCCAATGTGTACACATCATTCCCATAGTGTGACACCCAGAACTGTACACAATACTCCAGCTGAGGACTAACTATTCTCTCCAATGTGTTCACATCCTTCCCACAGCGTGACACCCAGAACTGTACACAATACTCCAGCTGAGGTCTAACTATTCTCTCCAATGTGTACACATCATTCCCACAGTGTGACACCCAGAACTGTACACAATACTCCAGCTGAGGTGTAACTATTCTCTCCAATGTGTACACATCATTCCCATACTGTGACACCCAGAACTGTACACAATACTCCAGCTGAGGTCTAACTATTCTCTCCAATGTGTTCACATACTTTCCATAGTGTGACACCCAGAACTGTACACAATACTCCAGCTGAGGACTAACTATTCCCTCCAATGTGTTCACATCATTCCCATAGTGTGACAGCCAGAACTGTACACAATACTCCAGCTGAGGTCTAACTATTCTCTCCAATGTGTTCACATCCTTCCCACAGCGTGACACCCAGAACAGTGCACAATAAACCAGCTGAGGTCTAACTATTCTCTCCAATGTGTTCACATCCTTCCCACAGTGTGAAACCCAGAACTGTACACAAACTCCAGCTGTGGTCTAACTATTCTCACTAATGTGTACACATCCTTCCCATAGGATGACACCCAGAACGGTACACAATACTCCAGCTGAGGTCTAACTATCCTCTCCAATGTGTACACATCCTTCCCATAGTGTGACACCCAGAACTGTACACAATACTCCAGCTGAGGTCTAACTATTCTCTCCAATGTGTTCACATCCTTCCCATAGTGTGCCACCCAGAACTGTACACAATACTCCAGCTGAGGACTAACTATTCTCTCCAATGTGTTCACATCCTTCCCATAGTGTGCCACCCAGAACTGTACACAATACTCCAGCTGAGGTCTAACTATTCTCTCCAAAGTGTTCACATCCTTCCCATAGTGTGACACCCAGAACTGGACACAATACTCCAGCTGAGGTCTAACTATTCTCTCCAATGTGTACACATCATTCCCATAGTGTGACACCCAGAACTGTACACAATACTCCAGCTGAGGTCTAACTATTCTCTCCAATGTGTACACATCATTCCCATAGTGTGACACCCAGAACTGTACACAATACTCCAGCTGAGGTCTAACTATTCTCTCCAATTTGTTCACATCATTCCCATAGTTATACACCCAGAACTGTACACAATACTCCAGCTGAGGTCTAACTATTCTCTCCAATGTGTACACATCATTCCCATAGTGTGACACCCATAACTGTACACAATACTCCAGCTGAGGACTAACTATTCTCTCCAATGTGTTCACATCCTTCCCATAGTGTGCCACCCAGAACTGTACACAATACTCCAGCTGAGGTCTAACTATTCTCTCCAATGTGTACACATCATTCCCATAGTGTGACACCCAGAACTGTACACAATACTCCAGCTGAGGTCTAACTATTCTCTCCAATGTGTACACATCATTCCCATAGTGTGACACCCAGAACTGTACACAATACTCCAGCTGAGGTCTAACTATTCTCTCCAATTTGTTCACATCATTCCCATAGTTATACACCCAGAACTGTACACAATACTCCAGCTGAGGTCTACCTATTCTCTCCAATGTGTTCACATCATTCCCATAGTGTGACACCCAGAAATGTACACAATACTCCAGCTGAGGTCTAACTATTCTCACTAATGTGTACACATCCTTCCCATAGGATGACACCCAGAACTGTACATAATACTCCAGCTGAGGTCTAACTATTCTCTCCAATGTGTTCACATCCTTCACAGAGTGTGACACCCAGAACTGTACACAATACTCCTGCTGAGGTCTAACTATTCTCTCCAATGTGTACACATCACTCCCATAGTGTGACACCCAGAACTGAACACAATACGCCAGCTGAGGTCTAACTATTCTCTCCAATGTGTTTACACATTATTCCCATAGTGTGACACCCAGAACTGTACACAATACTCCAGCTCAGGTCTAACTATTGTCTCCAGTGTGTACACATCATTGCCACAGTGTGACACCCTGAACTGTACACAATACTCCAGCGGATGTCTAACTATGCTCTCCAATGTGTACACATCATTACCACTGTTATACAGCCAGAACTGTACACAATACTCCAGCTGAGGTCTAACTATTCTCTCCAATGTGTACACATCATTGCCACAGTGTGACACCCAGAACTGTATACGATACTCCAGCTTACGTCTAACTATTCTCTCCAATGTGTTCACATCCTTCCCGCAGTGTGGTCCCCCGAACTGTACACAATATTCCAGCTCAGGTCTTACTATTCGCTCCAATGTGTACACATCCTTCCCATAGTGTGACACCCAGAACTGTACACAATACTCCAGCTGAGGTCTAACTATTCTCTCCAATTTGTTGACATCCGTCCCAGAGTGAGACACCCAGAACTGTACACAATACTCCAACTGAAGTCCAACTAATCTCTCCAAAGTGTTCACATCTTTCCCGTGGTGTGACACTCAGAACTGTGCACAATACTCCAACTGAGGTCTAACTATTCTCTCCATTGTGTTCACATCATTCCCATAGTGTGACACCCAGAACTGCACACAATACTCCAGCTGAGGCCAAACTATTCGCTCCAATGTGTACACATCATTCCCACAGTGTGACACCCAGAACTGTACACAATACTCCTGCTGATTTCTAACTATTCTCTCCAATGTGTACACATCATTCCCATAGTGTGACACCCAGAACTGTACACAATACTCGAGCTGAGGTCTAACTATTCTCTACAGGGTGTACACATCATTCCCATAGTGTGACACACTTAACTGTACACAATACTCCAGCTGAGGTCTAACTATTCTCTCCAATGTGTACACATCATTCCCATACTGTGACACCCAGAACAGTACACAATACTCCAGCTGAGGTCTAACAATTCTCTCCAATGTGTTCACATCCTTCCCTAGTGTGACACCCAGAACTGTACACAATACTCCAGCTGAGGTCTAACTATTCTCTCCAATGTGTACACATCCTTCCCATTGTGTGACACCCAGAACTGTACACAATCCTCCAGCTGAGGTCTAACTATTCTCTCCAATGTGTACAAATCATTCCCACAGTGTGACACCCATAACTGTACACAATACTCCAGCTGTGGTCGAACTATTCTCTCCAATGTGTACACATCATTCCCATAGTGTGACACCCAGAACTGTGCACAATACTCCAGCTGAGGTCTAACTATTCTCTCCAATGTGTTCACATCCTTCCCATAGTGTGACACCCAGAACTGTACACAATACTCCAGCTGAGGTCTAACTATTCCCTCAGATTTGTAGACATCATTCCCAATGTTATACACCCAGAACTGTACACAATACTCCAGCTGAGGTCTAACTGTTCTCTCCAATGTGTTCACATCCTTCCCATAGTGTGACACCCAGAACTGTACACAATACTCCAGCTGAGGTCTAACTATTCTCTCCAATGTGTTCACATCCTTCCCATAGTGTGACACCCAGAACTGTACACAATACTCCAGCTGAGATCTAACTATTCTCCAATGTGTTCACATCCTTCCCACAGTTATACACCCAGAACTGTACACAATACTCCAGCTGAGGTCTAACTATTCTCTCCAATGTGTACACATCATTCCCATCGTTATACACCAAGAACTGTACACAATACTCCAGCTGAGGTCTAACTATTCTCTCCAATGTGTACACATCATTCCCATCGTTATACACCAAGAACTGTACACAATACTCTAGCTGAGGTCTAACTATTGTCACAAATGTGTACACATCTGTCCCATAGTGTGACACCCAGAACTGTACACAATACTCCAGCTGAGGTCTAACTCTTCTCTCCAATGTGTTCACATCATTCCCATAGTGTGACACCCAGAACTGTACACAATACTCGAGCTGAGGTCGAACTATTCTCTCCAGGGTGTACACATCATTCCCACAGTGTGACACCCAGAACTGTACACAATACTCCAGCTGAGGTCTAACTATTCTCTCCAATGTGTACACATCATTCCCATACTGTGACAACCAGAACTGTACACAATATGCCAGCTGAGGTCTAACTATTCTCTCCAATGTGTACACATCATTCCCATAGTGTGACACCCAGAACTGTACACAATACTCCAGCCGAGGTCTAACTATTCTCTCCAATGTGTACACATGTTTCCCATAGTGTGACACCCAGAACTGTACACAATACTCCAGCTTAGGTCAAACTATTCTCTCCAATGTGTACACATCATTCCCATAGTGTGACACCCAGAACAGTACACAATACTCCAGCTGAGTTCTAACTATTCTCTCCAATGAGTTCACATCCTTCCCATAGTGTGACACCCAGAACTGGACACAATACTCCAGCTGAGGTCTAACTATTCGCTCCAATGTGTACACATCATTCCCATAGTGTGACACCCAGAACTGTACACAATACTCCAGCTGAGGTCTAACTATTCATTCCAATGTTTTCAAATCCTTCCCATTGTGTGACACCCAGAACTGTACACAATGCTCCAGCTGAGGTCTAACTATTCTCTCCAATGTGTTCACATCCTTCCCATAGTGTGACACCCAGAACTATACACAATACTCCAACTGAGGTCTAACTATTCTCTCCAATGTGTACACATCATTCCCATAGTGAGACACCCAGAAATGTACACAATACTCCAGCTGAGGTCTAACTTTTCTCCCCAATGTGTTCACATCCTTCCCATAGTGTGACACCCAGAACTGCACACAATACTCCAGATGAGGTCTAACTATTCTCTCCAATGTGTACACATCATTCCCATAGTGAGACACCCAGAAATGTACACAATACTCCAGCTGAAGTCTAACTATTCTCTCCAATGTGTTCACATCCTTCCCACAGTGTGACACCCAGAACTGTACACAATACTCCAGCTGAGGTCTAAGTCTTCTCTCCAATGTGTACACATCATTCCCATAGTGTGACACCCAGAACTGTACACAATACTCCAGCTGAGGTCTAACTCTTCTCTCCAATGTGTACACATCATTCCCATAGTGTGACACCCAGAACTGTACACAATACTCCAGCTGAGGTCTAACTATTCTCACAAATGTGTACACATCCTTCCCATAGTGTGACACCCAGAACTGTACTGAATGCACCAGCTGAGGTCTAACTATTCTCACTAATGTGTACACATCCTTCCCATAGGATGACACCCAGAACTGTACACAATACACCAGCTGAGGTCCAACTATTCTCTCCAACGTGTTCACATCCTTCGCATAATGTGACAACCAGAACTCTGCACAATACTCCAGCTGAGGTCTAACTATTCTCTCCAATGTGTACAAATCATTCCCACAGTGTGACACCCATAACTGTACACAATACTCCAGCTGAGGTCTATGTCTTCTCTCCAATGTGTACACATCATTCCCATAGTGTGACACCCAGAACTGTACACAATACTCCAGCTGAGGTCTAACTCTTCTCTCCAATGTGTACACATCATTCCCATAGTGTGACACCCAGAACTGTACACAATACTCCAGCTGAGGTCTAACTATTCTCACAAATGTGTACACATCCTTCCCATAGTGTGACACCCAGAACTGTACTGAATGCACCAGCTGAGGTCTAACTATTCTCACTAATGTGTACACATCCTTCCCATAGGATGACACCCAGAACTGTACACAATACACCAGCTGAGGTCTAACTATTCTCTCCAACGTGTTCACATCCTTCGCATAATGTGACAACCAGAACTCTGCACAATACTCCAGCTGAGGTCTAACTATTCTCTCCAATGTGTACAAATCATTCCCACAGTGTGACACCCATAACTGTACACAATACTCCAGCTGAGGTCTAACTATTCTCCCCAATGTATTCACATCCTTCCCATAGTGTGACACCCAGAAATGTACACAATACTCGAGCTGAGGTCTAACTACTCTCTCCAATGTGTTCACATCGTTCCCCAGTGTGACACCCAGAACTGTACACAATACTCCAGCTCATGTCTAACTATTCCCTCCAATGTGTACACATCATTCCCATAGTTTGACACCCAGAACTGTACACAATACTCCAGCTAAGGTCTAACTATTCTCACAAATGTGTACACATCCTTCCCATAGTGTGACACCCAGAACTGTACACAATACTCCAGCTGAGGTCTGACTATTCTCTCCAATGTGTTCAGATCCTTCCCACAGTGTGACACCCAGAACTGTACACAACACTCCAGCTGGGGTCTAACTATTTTCTCCAATGTGTACACATCATTCCCATAGTGAGACACCCAGAACTGTACACAATACTCCAGCTGAGGTCTGACTATTCTCTCCAATGTGTACACATCATTCCCATAGTAAAACACCCAGAACTGTACACAATACTCCAGCTGAGGTCTAACTATTCTCACAAATGTGTAGACATCCTTCCCATACTGTGACACCCAGAACTGTACACAATACTCCAGCTGAGGACTAACTATTCACTCCAATGAATTCACATCCTTCCCGTAGTGTGACACCCAGAACTGTACTGAACGTTCCAGCTGAAGTCTAACTATTCTATCCAATTTGTTGACATCCGTCCCAGAGTGAGACACCCAGTACTGTGCACAATACTCCAGCTGAGGTCCAACTAATCTCTCCAATGTGTTCACATCCTTCCCGTGGTGTGACACCCAGTACTGTACACAATACTCCAGCTCAGGTCTAAATATTCTCTCCATTGTGTTCACATCTTTCCCGTGCTGCGACACCCAGAACTGTACACAATGCTCCAGCTGAGGTCTAACTATTCTCTCCAATGTGTACACATCATTCCCATAGTGTGACACCCAGAACAGTACACAATACTCGAGCTGATGTCCAACTGTTCTCTCCAATGTGTACATATCCTTCACGTAGTGTGGTACTCGGAACTGTACACAATACTCCAGCGGAGGTCTAACTATTCTCTCCAATGTGTTCACATCCTTCCCATAGTGTGACACCCAGAACTGCACACAATACTCCAGCTGAGGTCTAACTATTCTCTCCAATGTGTTCACATCCTTCCCACAGTGTGACACCCAGAACTGTACACAATACTCCTGCTGATTTCTAACTATTCTCTCCAATGTGTACACATCATTCCCATAGTGTGACACCCAGAACTGTACACAATACTCGAGCTGAAGTCTAACTATTCTCTACAGGGTGTACACATCATTCCCATAGTGTGACACACTTAACTGTACACAATACTCCAGCTGAGGTCTAACTATTCTCTCCAATGTGTACACATCATTCCCATACTGTGACACCCAGAACAGTACACAATACTCCAGCTGAGGTCTAACAATTCTCTCCAATGTGTTCACATCCTTCCCTAGTGTGACACCCAGAACTGTACACAATACTCCAGCTGAGGTCTAACTATTCTCTCCAATGTGTACACATCCTTCCCATTGTGTGACACCCAGAACTGTACACAATACTCCTGCTGAGGTCTAACTATTCTCTCCAATGTGTACACATCATTCCCATAGTGTGACACCCAGAACTGTACACAATCCTCCAGCTGAGGTCTAACTATTCTCTCCAATGTGTACAAATCATTCCCACAGTGTGACACCCATAACTGTACACAATACTCCAGCTGTGGTCGAACTATTCTCTCCAATGTGTACACATCATTCCCATAGTGTGACACCCAGAACTGTGCACAATACTCCAGCTGAGGTCTAACTATTCTCTCCAATGTGTTCACATCCTTCCCATAGTGTGACACCCAGAACTGTACACAATACTCCAGCTGAGGTCTAACTATTCCCTCAGATTTGTAGACATCATTCCCAATGTTATACACCCAGAACTGTACACAATACTCCAGCTGAGGTCTAACTGTTCTCTCCAATGTGTTCACATCCTTCCCATAGTGTGACACCCAGAACTGTACACAATACTCCAGCTGAGGTCTAACTATTCTCTCCAATGTGTTCACATCCTTCCCATAGTGTGACACCCAGAACTGTACACAATACTCCAGCTGAGATCTAACTATTCTCCAATGTGTTCACATCCTTCCCATAGTGTGACACCCAGAACTGTACACAATACTCCAGCTGAGGTCTAACTATTCTCTCCAATGTGTACACATCATTCCCATCGTTATACACCAAGAACTGTACACAATACTCCAGCTGAGGTCTAACTATTCTCTCCAATGTGTACACATCATTCCCATCGTTATACACCAAGAACTGTACACAATACTCTAGCTGAGGTCTAACTATTGTCACAAATGTGTACACATCTGTCCCATAGTGTGACACCCAGAACTGTACACAATACTCCAGCTGAGGTCTAACTCTTCTCTCCAATGTGTTCACATCATTCCCATAGTGTGACACCCAGAACTGTACACAATACTCGAGCTGAGGTCGAACTATTCTCTCCAGGGTGTACACATCATTCCCACAGTGTGACACCCAGAACTGTACACAATACTCCAGCTGAGGTCTAACTATTCTCTCCAATGTGTACACATCATTCCCATACTGTGACAACCAGAACTGTACACAATATGCCAGCTGAGGTCTAACTATTCTCTCCAATGTGTACACATCATTCCCATAGTGTGACACCCAGAACTGTACACAATACTCCAGCCGAGGTCTAACTATTCTCTCCAATGTGTACACATGTTTCCCATAGTGTGACACCCAGAACTGTACACAATACTCCAGCTTAGGTCAAACTATTCTCTCCAATGTGTACACATCATTCCCATAGTGTGACACCCAGAACAGTACACAATACTCCAGCTGAGTTCTAACTATTCTCTCCAATGAGTTCACATCCTTCCCATAGTGTGACACCCAGAACTGGACACAATACTCCAGCTGAGGTCTAACTATTCGCTCCAATGTGTACACATCATTCCCATAGTGTGACACCCAGAACTGTACACAATACTCCAGCTGAGGTCTAACTATTCATTCCAATGTTTTCAAATCCTTCCCATTGTGTGACACCCAGAACTGTACACAATGCTCCAGCTGAGGTCTAACTATTCTCTCCAATGTGTTCACATCCTTCCCATAGTGTGACACCCAGAACTATACACAATACTCCAACTGAGGTCTAACTATTCTCTCCAATGTGTACACATCATTCCCATAGTGAGACACCCAGAAATGTACACAATACTCCAGCTGAGGTCTAACTTTTCTCCCCAATGTGTTCACATCCTTCCCATAGTGTGACACCCAGAACTGCACACAATACTCCAGATGAGGTCTAACTATTCTCTCCAATGTGTACACATCATTCCCATAGTGAGACACCCAGAAATGTACACAATACTCCAGCTGAAGTCTAACTATTCTCTCCAATGTGTTCACATCCTTCCCACAGTGTGACACCCAGAACTGTACACAATACTCCAGCTGAGGTCTAAGTCTTCTCTCCAATGTGTACACATCATTCCCATAGTGTGACACCCAGAACTGTACACAATACTCCAGCTGAGGTCTAACTCTTCTCTCCAATGTGTACACATCATTCCCATAGTGTGACACCCAGAACTGTACACAATACTCCAGCTGAGGTCTAACTATTCTCACAAATGTGTACACATCCTTCCCATAGTGTGACACCCAGAACTGTACTGAATGCACCAGCTGAGGTCTAACTATTCTCACTAATGTGTACACATCCTTCCCATAGGATGACACCCAGAACTGTACACAATACACCAGCTGAGGTCTAACTATTCTCTCCAACGTGTTCACATCCTTCGCATAATGTGACAACCAGAACTCTGCACAATACTCCAGCTGAGGTCTAACTATTCTCTCCAATGTGTACAAATCATTCCCACAGTGTGACACCCATAACTGTACACAATACTCCAGCTGAGGTCTATGTCTTCTCTCCAATGTGTACACATCATTCCCATAGTGTGACACCCAGAACTGTACACAATACTCCAGCTGAGGTCTAACTCTTCTCTCCAATGTGTACACATCATTCCCATAGTGTGACACCCAGAACTGTACACAATACTCCAGCTGAGGTCTAACTATTCTCACAAATGTGTACACATCCTTCCCATAGTGTGACACCCAGAACTGTACTGAATGCACCAGCTGAGGTCTAACTATTCTCACTAATGTGTACACATCCTTCCCATAGGATGACACCCAGAACTGTACACAATACACCAGCTGAGGTCTAACTATTCTCTCCAACGTGTTCACATCCTTCGCATAATGTGACAACCAGAACTCTGCACAATACTCCAGCTGAGGTCTAACTATTCTCTCCAATGTGTACAAATCATTCCCACAGTGTGACACCCATAACTGTACACAATACTCCAGCTGAGGTCTAACTATTCTCCCCAATGTATTCACATCCTTCCCATAGTGTGACACCCAGAAATGTACACAATACTCGAGCTGAGGTCTAACTACTCTCTCCAATGTGTTCACATCGTTCCCCAGTGTGACACCCAGAACTGTACACAATACTCCAGCTCATGTCTAACTATTCCCTCCAATGTGTACACATCATTCCCATAGTTTGACACCCAGAACTGTACACAATACTCCAGCTGAGGTCTAACTATTCTCACAAATGTGTACACATCCTTCCCATAGTGTGACACCCAGAACTGTACACAATACTCCAGCTGAGGTCTGACTATTCTCTCCAATGTGTTCAGATCCTTCCCACAGTGTGACACCCAGAACTGTACACAACACTCCAGCTGGGGTCTAACTATTTTCTCCAATGTGTACACATCATTCCCATAGTGAGACACCCAGAACTGTACACAATACTCCAGCTGAGGTCTGACTATTCTCTCCAATGTGTACACATCATTCCCATAGTAAAACACCCAGAACTGTACACAATACTCCAGCTGAGGTCTAACTATTCTCACAAATGTGTAGACATCCTTCCCATACTGTGACACCCAGAACTGTACACAATACTCCAGCTGAGGACTAACTATTCACTCCAATGAATTCACATCCTTCCCGTAGTGTGACACCCAGAACTGTACTGAACGTTCCAGCTGAAGTCTAACTATTCTATCCAATTTGTTGACATCCGTCCCAGAGTGAGACACCCAGTACTGTGCACAATACTCCAGCTGAGGTCCAACTAATCTCTCCAATGTGTTCACATCCTTCCCGTGGTGTGACACCCAGTACTGTACACAATACTCCAGCTCAGGTCTAAATATTCTCTCCATTGTGTTCACATCTTTCCCGTGCTGCGACACCCAGAACTGTACACAATGCTCCAGCTGAGGTCTAACTATTCTCTCCAATGTGTACACATCATTCCCATAGTGTGACACCCAGAACAGTACACAATACTCGAGCTGATGTCCAACTGTTCTCTCCAATGTGTACATATCCTTCACGTAGTGTGGTACTCGGAACTGTACACAATACTCCAGCGGAGGTCTAACTATTCTCTCCAATGTGTTCACATCCTTCCCATAGTGTGACACCCAGAACTGCACACAATACTCCAGCTGAGGTCTAACTATTCTCTCCAATGTGTTCACATCCTTCCCACAGTGTGACACCCAGAACTGTACACAATACTCCTGCTGATTTCTAACTATTCTCTCCAATGTGTACACATCATTCCCATAGTGTGACACCCAGAACTGTACACAATACTCGAGCTGAAGTCTAACTATTCTCTACAGGGTGTACACATCATTCCCATAGTGTGACACACTTAACTGTACACAATACTCCAGCTGAGGTCTAACTATTCTCTCCAATGTGTACACATCATTCCCATACTGTGACACCCAGAACAGTACACAATACTCCAGCTGAGGTCTAACAATTCTCTCCAATGTGTTCACATCCTTCCCTAGTGTGACACCCAGAACTGTACACAATACTCCAGCTGAGGTCTAACTATTCTCTCCAATGTGTACACATCCTTCCCATTGTGTGACACCCAGAACTGTACACAATACTCCTGCTGAGGTCTAACTATTCTCTCCAATGTGTACACATCATTCCCATAGTGTGACACCCAGAACTGTACACAATCCTCCAGCTGAGGTCTAACTATTCTCTCCAATGTGTACAAATCATTCCCACAGTGTGACACCCATAACTGTACACAATACTCCAGCTGTGGTCGAACTATTCTCTCCAATGTGTACACATCATTCCCATAGTGTGACACCCAGAACTGTGCACAATACTCCAGCTGAGGTCTAACTATTCTCTCCAATGTGTTCACATCCTTCCCATAGTGTGACACCCAGAACTGTACACAATACTCCAGCTGAGGTCTAACTATTCCCTCAGATTTGTAGACATCATTCCCAATGTTATACACCCAGAACTGTACACAATACTCCAGCTGAGGTCTAACTGTTCTCTCCAATGTGTTCACATCCTTCCCATAGTGTGACACCCAGAACTGTACACAATACTCCAGCTGAGGTCTAACTATTCTCTCCAATGTGTTCACATCCTTCCCATAGTGTGACACCCAGAACTGTACACAATACTCCAGCTGAGATCTAACTATTCTCCAATGTGTTCACATCCTTCCCACAGTTTGACACCCAGAACTGTACACAATACTCCAGCTGAGGTCTAACTATTCTCTCCAATGTGTACACATCATTCCCATCGTTATACACCAAGAACTGTACACAATACTCCAGCTCAGGTCGAACTATTCTCTCCAATATGTACACATCCTCTACATAGTGTGACACCCAGAACTGTACACAATACTCCAGCTGAGGTCTAACTATTCTCTCCAATGTGTACACATCATTCCCATAGGGAAAGACCCAGAACTGTACACAATACTCCAGCTCAGGTCTAATTATTCTCTCCAATGTGTACACATCATTCCCGTAGTGTGGTACCCAGAACTGTACACAATACTCCAGCTGAGGTCTAACTATTCTCTCGAGGGTGGACAGATCATTCCCATAGTGTGACACCCAGAACTGTACACAATATTCCAGCTCAGGTCTAACTATTCTCTCCAATGTCTACACATCATTACCATAGTTATACACTCAGAACTGTACACAATACTCCAGCTGAGGTCCCACTATTCTCTCCAATGTGTTCACATCCTTCCCCAGTGTGACACCCAGAACTGGACACAATACTCCAGCGGAGGTCCAACTCTTCTCTCCAATGTGTTCACATCCTTCCCAAGTGTGACACCCAGAACTGTACACAATACTCCAGCTGAGGTCTAACTATTCTCTCCAAAGTGTTCACATCCTTCCCTCGTGTGACACCCAGAACTGTACACAATACTCCAGCTGAGGTCTAACTATTCCCTCCAATGTGTACACATCCTTCCCATAGTGTGACACCCAGAACAGTACACAATACTCGAGCTGAGGACTAACTGTTCTCAACAATGTGTACACATCATTCCCATAGTGTGACACCCAGAACTGTACACAATACTCCAGCTGAGGTCTAACTATTCTCTCCAATGTGTTCACATCATTCCCATAGTGTGACACCCAGAACTATACACAATACTCCAGCTGAGGTCTAACTATTCTCTCCAATGTGTACACATCATTCCCATAGTGTGACACCCATAACTGTACACAATACTCCAGCTGAGGTCTAACTATTCTCTCCAATATGTTCACATCCTTCCCTAGTGTTACACCCAGAACTGTACACAATACTCCAGCTCTGGTCTAACTATTCTCTCCAATGTGTACACATCATTCCCATAGTGTGACACCCAGAACTGTACACAATACGCCAGCTGAGGTCTAACTATTGTCTCCAATGTGTTCACATCCCTCCCATAGTGTGACACCCAGAACTGTACACAATACTCCAGCGGAGGTCCAACTCTTCTTTCCAATATGTTCACATCCTTCCCATTGTGTGACACCCAGAACTGTACACAATACTCCAGCTGAGGTCTAACTATTCTCACCAATGTGTTCACATCCTTCCCATAGTGTGACACCCTGAACTGTACACAATACTCCAGCGGATGTCCAACTATGCTCTCCAATGTGTACACATCATTACCACTGTTATACAGCCAGAACTGTACACAATACTCCAGCTGAGGTCTAACTATTCTTTCCAATGTGTACACATCATTGCCACAGTGTGACACCCAGAACTGTATACAATACTCCAGCTTAGGTCTAACTATTCTCTCCAATGTGTTCACATCCTTCCCGCAGTGTGGTCCCCCGAACTGTACACAATATTCCAGCACAGGTCTAACTATTCGCTCCAATGTGTACACATCCTTCCCACAGTGTGACACCCAGAACTATACACAATTCTCCAGCTGAGGTCGAACTATTCACTCCAATGTGTTCACATCCTTCCTGTAGTGTGACACCCAGAACTGTACACAATACTCCAGCTGAGGTCTAACTATTCTCTCCAATGTGTACACATCATCCCCATTGTGTGACACCCAGAACTGTACGCAATACTCCAGCTGAGGTCTAACTATTCTCTCCAATGTGTCCACATCATTCCCATAGTGTGACACCCAGAACTGTACACAATACTCGAGCTGAGGACTAACTGTTCTCAACAATGTGTACACATCATTCCCATAGTGTGACACCCAGAACTGTACACAATACTCCAGCTGAGGTCTAACTATTCTCTCCAGTGTGTACACATCATTCCCACAGTGTGACACCCATAACTGTACACAATACTCCAGCTGAGGTCTAACTATTCTCTCCAATATGTTCACATCCTTCCCTAGTGTTACACCCAGAACTGTACACAATACTCCAGGTCTGGTCTAACTATTCTCTCCAATGTGTACACATCATTCCCATAGTGTGACACCCAGAACTGAACACAATACGCCAGCTGAGGTCTAACTATTGTCTCCAATGTGTTCACATCCTTCCATAGTGTGACACCCAGAACTGTACACAATACTCCAGCTGAGGTCTAACTATTCACTCCAATGTGTTCACATCCTTCCCATAGTGTGACACCCAGAACTGTACACAATACTCCAGCTGAGGACTAACTATTCTCTCCAATGTGTTCACATCCTTCCCACAGCGTGACACCCAGAACTGTACACAATACTCCAGCTGAGGTCTAACTATTCTCTCCAATGTGTACACATCATTCCCATAGTGTGACACCCAGAACAGTGCACAATAAACCAGCTGAGGTCTAACTATTCTCTCCAATGTGTTCACATCCTTCCCATAGTGTGGGACCCAGAACTGTACACAATACTCCAGCTGAGGTCAAACTATTCTCTCCAATGTGTTCACATCCTTCCCACAGTGTGAAACCCAGAACTGTACACAAACTCCAGCTGTGGTCTAACTATTCTCACTAATGTGTACACATCCTTCCCATAGGATGACACCCAGAACGGTACACAATACTCCAGCTGAGGTCTAACTATCCTCTCCAATGTGTACACATCCTTCCCATAGTGTGACACCCAGAACTGTACACAATACTCCAGCTGAGGTCTAACTATTCTCTCGAGGGTGTACACATCATTCCCATAGTTTGACATCCAGAACAGAACACAATACTCGAGCTGAGGTCTAACTATTCTCACCAATGTGTACACATCATTCCCACAGTGTGACACCCAGAACGGTACACAATGCTCCGGCTGAAGTCTAACTATTCTCTCCATTGTGTTCACATCCTTCGCATAATGTGACAACCAGAACTCGGCACAATACTCCAGCTGAGGTCAAACTATTCTCGCCAATGTGTACAAATCATTCCCACAGTGTGACACCCAGAACTGTACACAATACTCCAGCTGAGGTCTAACTATTCTCTACATGTGTTCACAACCTTCCCATCGTGTGACACCCAGAACTGTACACAATATGCCAGCTGAGGACTAACTATTCTCTCCAATGTGTACACATCATTCCCATAATTATACACCCAGAATTGTACACAATACTCCAGCTGTGGTCTAACTATTCTCTCCAATGAGTACACATCATTGCCATAGCGTGACACCCATAACTATACACAATACTCCAGCTGAGGTCTAACTATTCTCTCCAATTTGTTCACATCATTCCCATAGTTATACACCCAGAACTGTACACAATACTCCAGCTGAGGTCTACCTATTCTCTCCAATGTGTTCACATCATTCCCATAGTGTGACACCCAGAAATGTACACAATACTCCAGCTGAGGTCTAACTATTCTCACTAATGTGTACACATCCTTCCCATAGGATGACACCCAGAACTGTACATAATACTCCAGCTGAGGTCTAACTATTCTCTCCAATGTGTTCACATCCTTCACAGAGTGTGACACCCAGAACTGTACACAATACTCCTGCTGAGGTCTAACTATTCTCTCCAATGTGTACACATCACTCCCATAGTGTGACACCCAGAACTGTACACAATACGCCAGCTGAGGTCTAACTATTCTCTCCAATGTGTTTACACATTATTCCCATAGTGTGACACCCAGAACTGTACACAATACTCCAGCTCAGGTCTAACTATTGTCTCCAGTGTGTACACATCATTACCATAGTTATAAACCCAGAACTGTACACAATACTCCAGCTGAGGTCTAACTATTCTCACCAATGTGTTCACATCCTTCCCATAGTGTGACACCCTGAACTGTACACAATACTCCAGCGGATGTCTAACTATGCTCTCCAATGTGTACACATCATTACCACTGTTATACAGCCAGAACTGTACACAATACTCCAGCTGAGGTCTAACTATTCTCTCCAATGTGTACACATCATTGCCACAGTGTGACACCCAGAACTGTATACGATACTCCAGCTTACGTCTAACTATTCTCTCCAATGTGTTCACATCCTTCCCGCAGTGTGGTCCCCCGAACTGTACACAATATTCCAGCTCAGGTCTTACTATTCGCTCCAATGTGTACACATCCTTCCCATAGTGTGACACCCAGAACTGTACACAATACGCCAGCTGAGGTCTAACTATTCTCTCCAATGTGTTTACACATCCTTCCCATAGTGTGAAACCCAGAACTGTACACAATACTCCAGCTGAGGTCTAACTATTCTCTCCAATGTGTACACATCATTCCCATAGTGTGACACCAAGAACTGTATACAATACTCCAGCTGAGGTCTAACTATTCACTCCAATGTTTTCACATCATTCCCATTGTGTGACACCCAGAACTGTGCACAATAAACCAGCTGAGGTCTAACTATTCTCTCCAATGTGTTCACATCCTTCCCTAGTGTGACACCCAGAACTGTACACAATACTCCAGCTGAGGTCTAACTATTCTCACTAATGTGTTCACATCCTTCCCGTAGTGTGACACCCAGAACTGTACACAACACTCCAGCAGAGGTCTAACTATTCTCTCCAATGTGTTCACATCCTTCCCATAGTGTGACACCCAGAACTGTACACAATACTCCAGCTGAGGTCTAACTATTCTCTCCAATGTGTTCACATCCTTCCCATAGTGTGACACCCAGAACTGTACAAAATACTCCAGCTGAGGAATAACTATTCTCTCCAATGTGTTCACATCCTTCCCATAGTGTGACACCCAGAACTGTACACAATACTCCAGCTGAGGTCTAACTATTCTCTCCAATGTGTACACATCATTCCCATAGTGTGACACCCAGAACAGTACACAATACTCCAGCTGAGGTCTAACTATTCTCTCCAATGTGTTCACTACCTTTCCGTAGTGTGGTACCCAGAACTGTACACAATACTCCTGCTGATGTCTAACTATTCTCTGCAATGTGTACACATCATTCCCATAGTTATACACCCAGAACTGTACACAATACTCCAGCTGAGGTCTAACTGTTCTCTCCAATGTGTTCACATCCTTCGCATAATGTGACAACCAGAACTCTGTACAATACTCCAGCTGAGGGCTAACTATTCTCTCCAATGTGTACAAATCATTCCCACAGTGTGACACCCATAACTGTACACAATACTCCAGCTGAGGTCTAACTCTTCTCTCCAATGTGTTCACATCCTTCCCATAGTGTGACACCCAGAACTATACACAATACTCCAGCTGAGGTCTAACTATTCTCTCCAATGTGTACAAATCATTCCCACAGTGTGACACCCATAACTGTACACAATATTCCAGCTGTGGTCTAACTCTTCTCTCCAATGTGTTCACATCCTTCCCATAGTGTGACACCCAGAACTATACACAATACTCCAACTGAGGACTAACTATTCGCTCCAATGTGTTCACATCCTTCCCATAGTGTGACACCCAGTACTGTGCACAATACTCCAGCTGATGTCTAACTATTCTCTCCAATGTGTACACATCATTCCCATAGTTATACACCCAGAACTGTACACAGTACTCCAGCTGAGGTCTAACTATTCTCACAAATGTGTCCACATCCATCCCATAGTGTGACACCCAGAACTGTACACAATAATCCAGCTGTGGTCTAACTATTCACTCAAATGAATTCACATCCTTACCATAGTCTGACACCCAGAACTGTACACAATACTCCAGCTGAGGTCTAACTATTCTCTCCAATGTGTTCACATCCTTCCCATAGTGTGACACCCAGAACTGTACACAATACTCCAGCTGAGGTCTAACTATTCTCTCCAATGTGTACACATCATTCCCATAGTGTGACACCCAGAACTGTACACAATATTCCAGCTGAGGTCGAACTATTCTCTCCAATGTGTTCACATCCTTCCCTAGTGTGACACCCAGAAATGTACACAATACTCCTGCTGATGTCAAACTATTCTCTCCAACGTGTACACATCATTCCCATAGTTATACACTCAAAACTGTACACAATACTCCAGCTGAGGTCTAATTATTCTCACAAATGTGTACACATCCTTCCCATAGTGTGACACCCAGAACTGTACACAATACTCCAGCTGAGGTCTAACTATTTTCTCCAATGTGTACACATCATTTCCATAGTGAGACACACAGAACTGTACACAATACTCCAGCTGTGGTCTAACTATTCTCTACATGTGTTCACATCCTTCCCATAGTGTGACACCCAGAACTGTACACAATACTCCAGCCGAGGACTAACTATTCGCTCCAATGTGTTCACATCCTTCCCACAGTGTGACACCCAGAACTGTACACAATACACCAGCTCAGGTCTAACTATTCTCTCCAATGTGTTCACATCCTTCCCATAGTGTGACACCCAGAACTGTACACAATACTCCAGCTGAGGTCTAACAATTCTCTTCAATGTGTTCACATACTTTCCATAGTGTGGTAACCAGCACTGTACACAATACTCCAGCAGAGGTCTAACTATTCTCTCCAATGTGTACACATCATTCCCGTAGTGTGGTATCCAGAACTGTACACAATACTCCAGCTGAGGTCTAACTAATCTCTCCAATGTGTTCACATCCTTCCCATAGTTTGACATCCAGAACAGAACACAATACTCGAGCTGAGGTCTAACTATTCTCACCAATGTGTACACATCATTCCCACAGTGTGACACCCAGAACGGTACACAATGCTCCGGCTGAAGTCTAACTATTCTCTCCATTGTGTTCACATCCTTCGCATAATGTGACAACCAGAACTCGGCACAATACTCCAGCTGAGGTCAAACTATTCTCGCCAATGTGTACAAATCATTCCCACAGTGTGACACCCAGAACTGTACACAATACTCCAGCTGAGGTCTAACTATTCTCTACATGTGTTCACAACCTTCCCATCGTGTGACACCCAGAACTGTACACAATATGCCAGCTGAGGACTAACTATTCTCTCCAATGTGTACACATCATTCCCATAATTATACACCCAGAATTGTACACAATACTCCAGCTGTGGTCTAACTATTCTCTCCAATGAGTACACATCATTGCCATAGCGTGACACCCATAACTATACACAATACTCCAGCTGAGGTCTAACTATTCTCTCCAATGTGTTCACATCCTTCCCTAGTGTGACACCCAGAACTGTACTGAATGCTCCAGCTGAGGTCTAACTATTCTCTCCAATGTGTACACATCCTTCCCATAGTGTGACACCCAGAACTGTACACAATACTCCAGCTGAGGTCTAACTATTCCCACAAAAGTGTTCACATCCTTCCCATAGTGTGACACCCAGAACTGTACACAATACTCCAGCTGAGGTCTAACTATTCTCTCCAATGTGTACACATCCTTCCCATAGTGTGACACCCAGAACTGTACTGAATGCTCCAGCTGAGGTCTAACTACTCTCTCCAATGTGTACACATCCTTCCCATAGTGTGACACCCAGAAGTGTACACAATACTCCAGCTGAGGTCTAACTATTCTCTCCAATGTGTACAAATCATTCCCACAGTGTGACACCCATAACTGTACACAATACTCCAGCTGTGGTCTAACTCTTCTCTCCAATGTGTTCACATCCTTCCCATAGTGTGACACCCAGAACTATACACAATACTCCAACTGAGGACTAACTATTCGCTCCAATGTGTTCACATCCTTCCCATAGTGTGACACCCAGTACTGTGCACAATACTCCAGCTGATGTCTAACTATTCTCTCCAATGTGTACACATCATTCCCATAGTTATACACCCAGAACTGTACACAGTACTCCAGCTGAGGTCTAACTATTCTCACAAATGTGTCCACATCCATCCCATAGTGTGACACCCAGAACTGTACACAATAATCCAGCTGTGGTCTAACTATTCACTCAAATGAATTCACATCCTTACCATAGTCTGACACCCAGAACTGTACACAATACTCCAGCTGAGGTCTAACTATTCTCTCCAATGTGTTCACATCCTTCCCATAGTGTGACACCCAGAACTGTACACAATACTCCAGCTGAGGTCTAACTATTCTCTCCAATGTGTTCACATCCTTCCCTAGTGTGACACCCAGAAATGTACACAATACTCCTGCTGATGTCAAACTATTCTCTCCAACGTGTACACATCATTCCCATAGTTATACACTCAAAACTGTACACAATACTCCAGCTGAGGTCTAATTATTCTCACAAATGTGTACACATCCTTCCCATAGTGTGACACCCAGAACTGTACACAATAATCAAGCTGAGGTCTAACTATTCACTCCAATGAATTCACATCATTCCCACAGTGCGACGCCCAGAACTGTACACAATACTCCAGCTGAGGTCTAACTATTTTCTCCAATGTGTACACATCATTTCCATAGTGAGACACACAGAACTGTACACAATACTCCAGCTGTGGTCTAACTATTCTCTACATGTGTTCACATCCTTCCCATAGTGTGACACCCAGAACTGTACACAATACTCCAGCTGAGGTCTAACTATTCTCACAAATGTGTCCACATCCATCCCATAGTGTGACACCCAGAACTGTACACAATAATCCAGCTGTGGTCTAACTATTCACTCAAATGAATTCACATCCTTACCATAGTCTGACACCCAGAACGGTACACAATACTCCAGCTGAGGTCTAACTATTCTCTCCAATGTGTTCACATCCTTCCCGTAGTGTGACACCCAGAACTGTACACAATACTCCAGCTGAGGTCTAACTATTCTCACTAATGTGTACACATCCTTCCCATAGGATGACACCCAGAACTGTACACAATACTCCAGCTGAGGTCTAACTATTCTCACAAATGTGTACACATCCTTCCCATAGTGTGACACCCAGAACTGTACACAATAATCAAGCTGAGGTCTAACTATTCAGTCCAATGAATTCACATCATTCCCATAGTGTGACACCCAGAACTGTACACAATACACCAGCTCAGGTCTAACTATTCTCTCCAATGTGTTCACATCCTTCCCATAGTGTGACACCCAGATCTGTACACAATACTCCAGCTGAAGTCTAACTATTCTCTCCAATGTGTTCACATCCTTCCCACAGTGTGACACCCAGAACTGTACACAATACTCCAGCTGAGGTCTAACTATTCTCTCCAATGTGTTCACATCATTCACATAGTGTGACACCCAGAACTGTACACAATACGCCAGCTGAGGTCTAACTATTCTCTCCAATATGTACACATCCTTCCCGTAGTGTGGTACCCAGAACTGTACACAATAATCCAGCTGAGGTCTAACTATTCTCTCCAATGTGTTTACACATCCTTCCCATAGTGTGAAACCCAGAACTGTACACAATACTCCAGCTGAGGTCTAACTATTGTCTCCAATGTGTACACATCATTCCCATAGTGTGACACCAAGAACTGTATACAATACTCCAGCTGAGGTCTAACTATTCACTCCAATGTTTTCACATCCTTCCCATAGTGTGACACCCAGAATTGTACACAACACTCCAGCTGAGGTCTAACTATTCTCTCTAATGTGTTCACAAACTTCCCATAGTGTGACACCCTGAACTGTACACAATATTCTAGCTGAGGTCTAATTATTCTCTCCAATGTGTACACATCATTCCCATAGTTATACACCCAGAACTGTACACAATACTCCAGCTGAGGTCTACCTATTCTCTCCAATGTGTTCACATCATTCCCATAGTGTGACACCCAGAAATGTACACAATACTCCAGCTGAGGTCTAACTATTCTCACTAATGTGTACACATCCTTCCCATAGGATGACACCCAGAACTGTACACAACACTCCAGCTGAGGTCTAACTATTCTCTCCAATGTGTTCACATCCTTCCCATAGTGTGACACCCAGAACTGTACTGAATGCTCCAGCTGACGTCTAACTATTCTCACAAATGTGTACACATCCTTCCCATAGTGTGACACCCAGAACTGTACACAATACTCCAGCTGAGGTCTAACTATTCTCACAAATGTGTACACATCCTTCCCATAGTGTGACACCCAGAACTGTACACAATACTCCAGCTGAGGTCTAACTATTCTCACAAATGTGTTCACATCCTTCCCTAGTGTGACACCCAGAACTGTACAAAATACTCCAGCTGAGGACTAACTATTCGCTCCAATGTGTTCACATCATTCCCATAGTGTGACACCCAGAACAGTACACAACGATCGAGCTGAGGTCTAACTATTCTCTCCAATGTGTTCACTACCTTTCCGTAGTGTGGTACCCAGAACTGTACACAATACTCCTGCTGATGTCTAACTATTCTCTGCAATGTGTACACATCATTCCCATAGTTATACACCCAGAACTGTACACAATACTCCAGCTGAGGTCTAACTGTTCTCTCCAATGTGTTCACATCCTTCGCATAATGTGACAACCAGAACTCTGTACAATACTCCAGCTGAGGGCTAACTATTCTCTCCAATGTGTACACATCATTCCCATAGTGTGACACCCAGAACTGTACACAATACTCCAGCTGAGGTCTAACTATTCTCTCTAATGTGTTCACATCCTTCCCATAGTGTGACACCCAGAACTATACACAATACTCCAACTGAGGACTAACTATTCGCTCCAATGTGTTCACATCCTTCCCATAGTGTGACACCCAGAACTGTACACAATGATCCAGCTGAGGTCGAACTATACTCTCCAATGTGGTCACATCCTTCTCGTAGTGTGATACCCAGAACTGTACACAATACTCCAACAGAGGTCTAAGTATTTTCTCCAATGTGTACACATCATTCCCATAGTGTGACACCCAGAACTGTGCACAATACTCCAGCTGATGTCTAACTATTCTCTCCAATGTGTTCACATCATTCCCATAGTGTGACACCCAGAACTGTACACAATACTCCAGCTGAGGTCTAACTATTCTCACAAATGTGTCCACATCCATCCCATAGTGTGACACCCAGAACTGTACACAATAATCCAGCTGTGGTCTAACTATTCACTCAAATGAATTCACATCCTTACCATAGTCTGACACCCAGAACGGTACACAATACTCCAGCTGAGGTCTAACTATTCTCTCCAATGTGTTCACATCCTTCCCGTAGTGTGACACCCAGAACTGTACACAATACTCCAGCTGAGGTCTAACTATTCTCACTAATGTGTACACATCCTTCCCATAGGATGACACCCAGAACTGTACACAATACTCCAGCTGAGGTCTAACTATTCTCACAAATGTGTACACATCCTTCCCATAGTGTGACACCCAGAACTGTACACAATAATCAAGCTGAGGTCTAACTATTCAGTCCAATGAATTCACATCATTCCCATAGTGTGACACCCAGAACTGTACACAATACACCAGCTCAGGTCTAACTATTCTCTCCAATGTGTTCACATCCTTCCCATAGTGTGACACCCAGAACTGTACACAATACTCCAGCTGAGGTCTAACAATTCTCTTCAATGTGTTCACATACTTTCCATAGTGTGACACCCAGAACTGTACACAATGCTCCAGCTGAGGTCTAACTATTCTCACCAATGTGTACACATCATTCCCACAGTGTGACACCCAGAACGGTACACAATGCTCCGGCTGAAGTCTAATTATTCTCTCCATTGTGTTCACATCCTTCGCATAATGTGACAACCAGAACTGTACACAATATGCCAGCTGAGGACTAACTATTCTCTCCAATGTGTACACATCATTTCCATAATTATACACCCAGAATTGTACACAATACTCCAGCTGTGGTCTAACTGTTCTCTCCAATGAGTTCACATCATTGCCATAGTGTGACACCCATAACTATACACAATACTCCAGCTGAGGTCTAACTATTCTCTCCAATGTGTACGCATCATTGCCATAGTGTGACACCCATAACTGTACACAATACTCCAGCTGAGGTCTAACTATTCTCTCCAATGTGTTCACATCCTTCCCATAATGTGACACCCAGAACGGTACACAATACTCCAGCTGAAGTCTAACTATTCTCTCCAATGTGTACACATCGTTCCCATAGTGTGACACCCAGAACTGTACACAATACTCCAGCTGAGGTCTGACTATTCTCTCCAATGTGTTCACATCCTTCCCATAGTGTAACACCCAGAACTGTACACAATGATCCAGCTGAGGTCTAACTATTCTCTCCAATGTGTACACATCATCCCCACAGCGTGACATCCAGAACTGTGAACAATATTCTAGCTGAAGTCTAACTATTCTCTACAGTGTGTTAACATCCTTCCCATATATCTACACCCAGAACTGTACACAATACCCCAGCTGAGGTCTAACTATTCTCTCCAATGTGTTCACATCCTTCCCATAGTGTGACACCCAGAACTATACACAATACTCCAGCTGAGGTCTAACTGTTCTCTCCAATGTGTTCACATCATTCCCATAGTGTGACACCCAGAACTGTACATAATACTCCAGCTGAGGTCAAAATATTCTCCCCAGTGTGTTCACATGCTTCTCATCGTGTGACACCCTGTTCTGTACACAATACTCCAGCTGAGGTCGAACTATTCTCTCCACTGTGTTCACATCCTTCCCATAGTGTGACACCCAGAACTGTACACAATACTCCAGCTGAGGTCTAACTATTCTCTCCAATGTGTTCACATCCTTCCCATAGCGTGACACCCAGAACTGTACACAATACTCCTGCTGAGGTCTAACTATTCTCTCCAATGTGTACACATCATTCCCATAGTGTGACACCCAGAACTGTACACAACACTCCAGCTGAGGTCTAACTATTCTCTCCAATGTGTTCACATCATTCCCATAGTGTGACACCCAGAACTGTACACAATACTCCAGCTGAGGTCTAACTATTCTCTCCAATGTGTTCACATCCTTCCCATAGCGTGACACCCAGAACTGTACACAATACTCCTGCTGAGGTCTAACTATTCTCTCCAATGTGTACACATCATTCCCATAGTGTGACACCCAGAACTGTACACAACACTCCAGCTGAGGTCTAACTATTCTCTCCAATGTGTTCACATCATTCCCATAGTGTGACACCCAGAACTGTACACAACACTCCAGCTGAGGTCTAACTATTCTCTCCAATGTGTTCACATCCTTCCCATAGTGTGACACCCTGTAGTGTACACTATACTCCTGCTGAGGTCAAACTAATCTCTCCAATGTGTTCACAACCTTCCCGTAGTGGGGTGCCCAGAACTGTACACAATACTCCAACTGCGGTCAGACTCATCTCTCCAATGTGCTCACATCCTTCCAACAGTGTAAACCCAGAACTGTACACAATGCTCCAGCTGAGGTCTAACTATTCTCTCCAAAGTGTACACATCATTCACACAGTGTGACACCCAGAACTGTACACAATACTCCAGCTGAGGTCTAACTATTCTCTCCAATGTGTTCACATCCTTCCCATAGTGTGACACCCAGAACTGTACACAATGCTCCAGCTGAGGTCAAACTATACCCTCCAATGTGTACACATCGTTCCCATAGTTATACACCCAGAACTGTACACAATACTCCAGCTGATGTCTAACTATTCTCACCAATGTGTTCACATCCTTCCCATAGTGTGACACCCTGTTCTGTACACAATACTCCAGCTGAGGTCCAACTATCCTCTCCAATGTGTTGACAGCCTTCCCATAGTGTGACACCCAGAACTGTACACAAAACTCCAGCTGAGGTCTAACCATTCTCTCCAATGTGAACACATCATTCCCATAGTGTGACACACGGAACTGTACAGAATACTCCAGCTGATGTCTAACTATTCTCTCCAATGAGTACACATCATTCCCACAGTGTGACTCCCAGAACTATACACAATACTCCAGCTGAGGTCTAACTATTCTCTCCAATGTGTTCACATCCTCCCCATAGTGTGAAACCCAGAGCAGTACACAATACTCCAGCTGAGGCCTAGCTATTCTCTCCAATGTGTTCACATCCGTTCCGTAGTGTGACACCCAGAACTGTACACAATACTCCAGCTGAGGTCTAACTATTCTCTCCAATGTATTCACATCCTTCCCATAGTGTGACACCCAGAACTGTGCACAATACTCTAGCTGAGGTCTAACTATTCTCTCCAATGTATTCACATCCTTCCCATAGTGCAACACCCAGAACTGTACACAATACTCCAGCTGAGGTCTAACTATAGTCTCCAATGTATTCACATCCTTCCCATAGTGTGACACCTAGAACTGAACACAATACTCCAGCAGAGGTCTAACTATTGTCTCCAATGTGTTCACATCCTTCCCATATTGTGACACCCAGAACTGTACACAATACTCCAGCTGAGGTCTGAAAATTCTCTCCAATGTTTTCACATCCTTCCCGTAGTATGGTACCCAGAACTGTACACAATACTGCAGCTGAGCTCCAACGCGTCTCTACAATGTGTTCACATCCTTCGCATAGTGTGACACCCAGAACTGTACACAATACTCCAGCTGAGGTCTAACTCATCTCTCCAATGTGTTCACATCCTTCCAACAGTGTAAACCCAGAACTGTGCACAATACACCAGCCGAGGGCTAAATATTCTCTCCAATCTGTTCAAATCCTTACCTAGTGTGGTACCCAGAACTGTACACAATACTCCAGCTGAGTTCTAACTATTCTCCCCAATGTGTTCACATCCTTCCCATAGTGTGACACCAAGAACTGTACACAATACTCCAGCTGAGGTCTAACTATTCTCTCCAATGTGTTCACATCCTTCCCATAGTGTGACACCCAGAACTGTACACAATACTCGAACTGAGGTCTAACTCTTCTCTCCAATGTGTACACATCCTTCCAACAGTGTGAACCCATAACTGTGCACAACACTCCAGCTGAGATCTAACTATTCTCTCCAATGTGTTCACATCCTTCCCATAGTGTGAAACCCAGAACTGTACACAATACTCCAGCTGAGGACTAATTATTCTCTCCAATGTGTACACATCATTCGCATAGTGTGACACCCAGAACAGTACACAATACTCCAGCTGAGGTCTAACTATTCTCTCCAATGTGTACACATCATTCCCACAGTGTGACACCCAGAACTGTACACAATACTCGAACTGAGGTCTAACTCTTCTCTCCAATGTGTACACATCCTTCCCATAGTGTGACACGCAGAACTGTACACAATACTCCAGCTGAGGACTAATTATTCTCTCCAATGTGTACACATCATTCCCATAGTGTGACACCCAGAACTGTACACAATACTCCAGCTGAGGTCTAACTATTCTCTCCAATGTGTTCACATCTTTCCCATAGTGTGACACCCAGAACTGTACACAATACTCCAGCTGAGGTCTAACTATTCTCTCCAATGTCTACACATCATCCCCATAGTGTGACACCCAGAACTGTACACAATACTCCAGCTGAGGTCTAACTATTCTCTCCAATGTCTACACATCATCCCCATAGTGTGACACCCAGAACTGTACACAATACTCCAGCTGAGGTCTAACTATTCTATCCAGTGTGTTCACATCCTTCCCATAGTGTGACACCCAGAACTGTACACAATACTCCAGCTGAGGTCTAACTATTCTCTCCAATGTGTTCACATCCTTCCCACAGTGTGACACCCAGAACTGTACACAATACTCCAGCTGAGGTCTAACTATTCTCTCCAATGTGTACACATCCTTCCCATATTGTGACACCCAGAACTGTACACAATACTCCAGCTGAGGTCTAACTATTCTCTCCAATGTGTTCACATCCTTCCCATAGTGTGACACCCAGAACTGTACACAATACTCCAGCTGAGGTCTAACTATTCTCTCCAATGTGTACACACCATTCCCATTGTGCGACACCCAGAACTGTACACAATACTCCAGCTGAGGTCTAACTATTCTCTCCAATGTGTACACATCATTCCCACAGTGTGACTCCCAGAACTGTACACAATACTCCAGCTGAGTCTAACTATTCTCTCCAATGTGTTCACACCCTTCCCATAGTGTGACACCCAGAACTGTACACAATACTCCAGCTGAGGTCTAACTATTCTCTGCAATCTGTTCACATCTATACCATAGTGTGACACCCAGAACTGTACACAATACTCCAGCTGAGGTCCAACTATTCTCTCCAATGTGTACACATCCTTCACACAGTGTGACACCCAGAACTGTACACAATACTCCAGCTGAGGTCTAACTATTCTCTGCAATCTGTTCACATCCTTCCCATAGTGTGACACCCAGAACTGTACACAATACTCCAGCTGAGGTGTAACTATTCTCTCCAATTTGTACACATCCTTCCCATAGTGTGACACCCAGAACTGTACACAATACTCCAGCTGAGGTCTAACTATTCTCTCGAGGGTGTACACATCATTCACATAGTGTGACACCCAGAACAGTACACAATACTCCAGCTGAGGTCTAACTATTCTCTCCAATGTGTTCACATCCTTCCCATAGTGTGACACCCAGAACTGTACACAATGCTCCAGCTGAGGTCTAACTATTCTCTCCAATGTGTTCACATCATTCCCATAGTGTGACACCCAGAACTGTACACAATACTCCAGCTTAGGACTAACTATTCTCACCAAGGTGAACACATCATCCCCATAGCGTTACACCCAGAACTGTACACAATACTCCAGCTGAGGTCTAACTATTCTCTCCAATGTGTTCACATCTTTCCCATAGTGTGACACCCAGAACTGTACACAATACTCCAGCTGAGGTCTAACTATTCTCTCCAATGTCTACACATCATCCCCATAGTGTGACACCCAGAACTGTACACAATACTCCAGCTGAGGTCTAACTATTCTATCCAGTGTGTTCACATCCTTCCCATAGTGTGACACCCAGAACTGTACACAATACTCCAGCTGAGGTCTAACTATTCTCTCCAATGTGTTCACATCCTTCCCACAGTGTGACACCCAGAACTGTACACAATACTCCAGCTGAGGTCTAACTATTCTCTCCAATGTGTACACATCCTTCCCATATTGTGACACCCAGAACTGTACACAATACTCCAGCTGTGGTCTAACTATTCTCTCCAATGTGTTCACATCCTTCCCATAGTGTGACACCCAGAACTGTACACAATACTCCAGCTGAGGTCTAACTATTCTCTCCAATGTGTACACACCATTCCCATTGTGCGACACCCAGAACTGTACACAATACTCCAGCTGAGGTCTAACTATTCTCTCCAATGTGTACACATCATTCCCACAGTGTGACTCCCAGAACTGTACACAATACTCCAGCTGAGTCTAACTATTCTCTCCAATGTGTTCACACCCTTCCCATAGTGTGACACCCAGAACTGTACACAATACTCCAGCTGAGGTCTAACTATTCTCTGCAATCTGTTCACATCTATACCATAGTGTGACACCCAGAACTGTACACAATACTCCAGCTGAGGTCCAACTATTCTCTCCAATGTGTACACATCCTTCACACAGTGTGACACCCAGAACTGTACACAATACTCCAGCTGAGGTCTAACTATTCTCTGCAATCTGTTCACATCCTTCCCATAGTGTGACACCCAGAACTGTACACAATACTCCAGCTGAGGTGTAACTATTCTCTCCAATTTGTACACATCCTTCCCATAGTGTGACACCCAGAACTGTACACAATACTCCAGCTGAGGTCTAACTATTCTCTCGAGGGTGTACACATCATTCACATAGTGTGACACCCAGAACAGTACACAATACTCCAGCTGAGGTCTAACTATTCTCTCCAATGTGTTCACATCCTTCCCATAGTGTGACACCCAGAACTGTACACAATGCTCCAGCTGAGGTCTAACTATTCTCTCCAATGTGTTCACATCATTCCCATAGTGTGACACCCAGAACTGTACACAATACTCCAGCTTAGGACTAACTATTCTCACCAAGGTGAACACATCATCCCCATAGCGTTACACCCAGAACTGTGCACAATATTCTAGCTGAGGTCTAACTATTCTCTGCTATGTGTTCACATCCTCCCCATCGTGTGACACCCAGAGCAGAACACAATACTCCAGTTGAGGCCTAACTATTCTCTCCAATGTGTTCACATCCTTTCCGTACTGTGGCACCCAGAACTGTACACAATACTCGAACTGAGGTCTAACACTTCTCTCCAATGTGTTCACATCCTTCCCATAGTGCGACACCCAGAACACTACACAATACTCCAGCTGAGGTCTAACTATTCTCTCCAATGTGTACACATCGTTCCCATAGTTTGACACCCAGAACTGTACACAATACTCCAGCTGAAGTCTAACTATTCTCTCCAATGTGTACACATCATTCCCACAGTGTGACTCCCAGAACTGTACACAATACTCCAGCTGAGGTCTAACTATTCTCTGCTATGTGTTCACATCCTCCCCATCGTGTGACACCCAGAACTGTACACAATACTCCAGCTGAGGTCTAACTATTCTCTCCAATGTGTTCACATCCTCCCCATCGTGTGACACCCAGAGCAGAACACAATACTCCAGTTGAGGCCTAACTATTCTCTCCAATGTGTTCACATCCTTCCCGTACTGTGGCACCCAGAACTGTACACAATACTCGAACTGAGGCCTAACTCTTCTCTCCAATGTGTACACATCCTTCCAACAGTGTGAACCCATAACTGTGCACAACACTCCAGCTGAGATCTAACTAATCTCTCCAATGTGTTCACATCCTTCCCATAGTGTGACACGCAGAACTGTACACAATACTCCAGCTGAGGACTAATTATTCTCTGCAATGTGTTCACATCCTTCCCACAGTGTGACACCCAGAACTGTACACAATACTCCAGCTGAGGTCTAACTATTCTCTCCAATGTGTACACATCCTTCCCATAGTGTGACACCCAGAACTGTATACAATACTCCAGCTGAGGTCTAACTATTCTCTCCAAAGTGTTCTCATCCTTCCCATACTGTGACACCCAGAACTGTAGATAATACTCCAGCCGAGGCCTAAATATTCTCTCCAATCTGTTCAAATACTTCCCGTAGTGTGGTACCCAGCACTGTACACAATACTCCAGCTGAGGTCTAACTATTCTCTCCAATGTGTTCACATCCTTCAAATAGTGGGACACCCAAAACTGTACACAATACCCCAGCTGAGGTCTAACTATTCTCTCCAATGTCTACACATCATCCCCATAGTGTGACACCCAGAAGTGTACACAATACTCCAGCTGAGGTCTAACTATTCTCTCCAATGTGTTCACATCTTTCCCATAGTGTGACACCCAGAACTGTACACAATACTCCAGCTGAGGTCTAACTATTCTCTCCAATGTGTACACACCATTCCCATTGTGCGACACCCAGAACTGTACACAATACTCCAGCTGAGGTCTAACTATTCTCTCCAATGTGTACACATCATTCCCACAGTGTGACTCCCAGAACTGTATACAATTCTCCAGCTGTGTCTAACTATTCTCACCAATGTGCTCACACCCTTCCCATCGTGTGACACCCAGAACAGTACACAATACACCAGCTGAGGTCTAACTATTCTCTGCAATGTCTACACATCATCCCCATAGTGTGACACCCAGAACTGTACACAATACTCCAGCTGAGGTCTAACTTTTCTCTCCAATGTGTTGACATCGTTCGCATAATTTGACACCCAGAAATGTACACAATACTCCAGCTGAGCTCTAACTATTCTCTCCAATGTGTACACATCATTCCCACAGTGTGACACCCAGAACTGTGCACAATACTCCAGCTGAGGTCTAACTATTCTCTCCAATGTGTACACATCATTCCCATAGTGTGACACCCAGAACTGTACACAATACTCCAGCTGAGGTCTAACTATTCTCTCCAATGTGTACACATCATTCCCAGAGTGTGACACCCAGAACTGTGCACAATACTCCAGCTGAGGTCTAACTATTCTCTCTAATGTGTTCACATCATTCCCATAGTGTGACACCCAGAACAGTACACAATACTCCAGCTGAGGTCTAACTATTCTCTCCAATGTGTACACATCATTCCCATAGTGTGGTACCCAGAACTGTACACAATACTCCTGCTGAGGTCTAACTATTCTCTCCAATGTGTTCACATCCTTCGCAAAGTGTGACACCCAAAACTGAACACAATACTCCAGCTGAAGTCTAACTATTCTCTGCAATCTGTTCACATCCTTCCCATAGTGTGACACCCAGAACTGGACACAATGCTCCAGCTGAGTTCAAAATATTCTCTCCAATGTGTTCACATCCTTCCCTTAGTGTGGTACCCACAACTGTACACAATACTCCAGCTGAGGTCTAACTAATCTCTCCAATGTGTTCACATCCTTCCCGTAGTGTGGTACCCAGAACAGCAGACAATGCTCCAGCTGAGGTCTAACTATTCCCTCCGATTTGTACACATCATTCCCAAAGTTATACACCCAGAACTGTACACAATACTCCAGCTGAGGTCTAACTATTCTCTCCAATGTGTACACATCATCCCCATAGTGTGACACCCAGAACTGTACACAATACTAGAGCTGAGGTCTAACAATTCTCACCAATGTGTTCACATCCTTCCCATAGTGTGACACCCAGAACTGTACACAATACTAGAGCTGAAGTCTAACTATTCTCTACAATGTGTTCACATCCTTCCCATAGTGTGACACCCAGAACTGTACACAATGCTCCAGCTGAGGTCTAACTATTCTCTCCAATGTGTTCACATCCTTCCCATAGTGTGACACCCAGAACTGTACACAACACTCCAGCTGAGGTCTAACTATTCTCTCCAAAGTGAACACATTATTCCCATAGTGTGACACACGGAACTGTACAGAATACTCCAGCAGATGTCTAACTATTCTCTCCAATGAATATACATCATTCCCACAGTGTGACTCCCAGAACTATACACAATACTCCAGCTGAGGTCTAACTATTCTCTCCAATGTGTTCACATCCTTTCCGTAGTGTGGTACCCAGAACTGTACACAATACTCCAGCTGAGGTCTAACTATTCTCTCCAATGTGTTAACATTGTTCCCATAGTGTGACACCCAGAACTGTACACAATACTCCAGCTGAGGACGAACTAATCTCTCCAATGGGTACACATCATTCCCACAGTGTGACTCGCAGAACTGTACACAATACTCCAGCTGAGGTCTAACTATTCACTACAATGTGTTCACATCCTCCCCATAGTGTGACACCAAGAGCAGTACACAATACTCCAGTTGAGGCCTAACTATTCTCTCCAATGTGTTCACATCCTTTCCGTACTGTGGTTCCCAGAACTGTACACAATACTCGAGCTAAGGTCTAACTATTCTCTCCAATGTGTTCACAGCTTTCCCGTAGACTGGTACCCAGAACTGTATACAATAGTCCAGCTGAGGTATAACTAGTCTCTCCAATGTGTTCACATCCTTCCCGTCGTCTGGTACCCAGACCTCTACACAATACTCCAACGGCGGTCCAACTCATCTCTCCAATGTGTTCACATCCTTCCCATAGTGTGACACCCAGAACTGTACACAATACTCCAGCTGAGGTCTAACTATTCTCTCCAATGTGTTCACATCCATCCCATAGTGTGACAGCCAGAACTGTACACAATACTCCAGCTGAGGTCTAACTATTCTCTCCAATGTGTACACATCCTTCCCATAGTGTGACACCCAGAACTGTACACAATACTCCAGCATAGGTCGAACTATTCTCACCAATGTGTTGACATCCTTCCCGTATTCTGGTACCCAGAACAGTACACAATACTCCAGCTGAGGTCTAACTATTCTCTTCAATATGTACACATCATTCCCATAGTGTGACACCCAGAACTGTACACAATACTCCAGCTGAGGACTAACTATTCTCTCCAATGTGTACACATCATTCCCATAGTGTGACACCCAGAACTGTACACAATACTCCAGCTGAGGTGTACCTATTCTCTCCAATGTGTACACATCATTCCCATAGTGTGACACCCAGAACTGTACACAATACTCCAGCTGAGGTCTAACTATTCTCTCCAATGTGTACACATCATTCCTATAGTGTGACACCCAGAACTGTACACAATACTCCAGCTGAGGTCTAACTATTCTCTCCAATGTGTTCACATCCTTCCCATAGTGTGACACCCAGAACTGTACACAATACTCCAGCTGAGGACTAACTATTCTCTCCAATGTGTACACATCATTCCTATAGTGTGACACCCAGAACTGTACACAATACTCCAGCTGAGGTCTAACTATTCTCTCCAATGTGTTCACATCCTTCCCATAGTGTGACACCCAGAACTGTACACAATACTCCAGCTGAGGTCTAACTATTCTCTCCAATGTGTTCACATCCTTCCCATAGTATGACACCCAGAACTGTACACAATACTCCAGCTGAGGTCTAACTATTCTCTCCAATGTGTTCAAATCCTTCCCATAGTGTGACACCCAGAACGGTACACAATACTCCAGCTGAGGAATAACTATTCTCTCCAATGTGTTCACATCCTTCCCGTATTGTGGTACCCAGAACTGTACACAATACTCCAGCTGAGGTCTAACGATTCTCTTCAATATGTACACATCATTCCCATAGTGCGACACCCACAACTGTACACAATGCTCCACCTGAGGTCTAACTATTCTCTCCAATGTGTACACATCATGCCCATAGTGTGACAGCCAGAACTGTACACAATACTCCAGCTTAGGACTAACTATTCTCACCAAGGTGAACACATCATCCCCATAGCGTTACACCCAGAACTGTGCACAATATTCTAGCTGAGGTCTAACTATTCTCTCCAATGTGTTCACATCTTTCCCATAGTGTGACACCCAGAACTGTTCACAATACTCCAGCGGAGATCTAACTATTCTCTCCAATGAGTTCACATCCTTCCCATAGTGTGACACCCAGACATGTACACAACACTCCAGCTGAGGTCTAACTATTCTCTCCAATGTGTTCACATCCTTCCCATAGTGTGACAGCTAGAACTGTACACAATGCTCCAGCTGAGGTCTAACTATTCTCGCCAATGTGTTCACATCCTTCCCGTATTGTGGTACCTAGAACTGTACACAATACTCCAGCTGAGGTCTAACTATTCTCTCCAATGTGTTCACATCCTTCCCATAGTGTGGCACCCAGAACACTACACAGTACTCCAGCTGAGGTCTAACTATTCTCTCCAATGTGTTGACATCGTTCCCATAGTGTGACACCCAGAACTGTACACAATACTCCAGCTGAGGTCTAACTATTCTCTTCAATGTGTACACATCACTCCCACAGTGTGACTTGCAGAACTGTGCACAATACTCCAGCTGAGGTCTAACTATTCACTCCAATGTGTTCACATCCTCCCCATAGTGTGACACCAAGAGCAGTACACAATATTCCAGTTGAGGCCTAACTATTCTCTCCAATGTGTTCACATCCCTTCCGTAGTGTGGTACCCAGAACTGTACACAATACTCCAGCTGAGGTCTAACTATTCTCTCCAATGTGTTCACATCCTTCCCATAGTGTGACACCCAGAACTGTACACAATGCTCCAGCTGAGGTCTAACTAGTCTCTCCAATGTGTTCACATCCTTCCCGTCGTCTGGTACCCAGACCTGTACACAATACTCCAATTGCGGTCTAACTCATCTCTCCAATGCGTTCACATCCTTCCAACAGTGTGAACCCAGAACTGTACACAATACTCCAGCTGAGGTCTAACAATTCTCTCCAATGTGTAAACATCCCCATAGTGTGACACCCAGAACTGTACACAATAATCCAGCTGAGGTCTAACTATTCCCTCCAATGTGTTGACATCGTTCCCATAGTGTGACACCCAGAACTGCACACAATACTCCAGCTGAGGTCTAACTATTCTCTCCAATGTGTACACATCATTCCCATAGTTTGACACCGAGAAATGTACAGAATACTCCAGCTGATGTCTAACTATTCTCTCCAAAGTGCTGACATCCTTCCCAGAATGTGACTCCCAGAACTGAACACAATACTCCAGCTAATGTCTAACTATTCTCTCCAATGTGTTCAAATCCTTCCCATAGTGCGACACCCAGAACTGTACACAATACTCCAACTGCGGTGTAACTCATCTCTCCAATGTGTTCACATCCTACCCACAGTGTGAACCCAGAACGGTACACAATGCTCCAGCTGAGGTCTAACTATTCTCTCCAATGTGTTCACATCCTTCCCGTAGTGTGGTACCCAGATCTGTAGACAATACTCCAGCTGAGCGTCTAACTATTCTCTCCAAAGTGTTCATATCCTTCCCATAGTGTGACACCCAGAACTGTACACAATGCTCCAGCTGAGGTCTAACTATTCTCCGAAATGTGTACACATCATTCCCATAGTTATACACCCAGAACTGTACACAATACTCCAGCTGAGGTCTAACTATTCTCTCCAATGTGTTCACAGCTTTCCCGTAGACTGGTACCCAGAACTGTATACAATACTCCAGCTGAGGTATAACTAGTCTCTCCAATGTGTTCACATCCTTCCCGTCGTCTGGTAACCAGACCTGTACACAATACTCCAATTGCGGTGTAACTCATCTCTCCAATGCGTTCACATCCTTCCAACAGTGTGAACCCAGAACTGTACACAATACTCCAGCTGAGGTCTAACAATTCTCTCCAATGTGTACACAACATCCCCATAGTGTGATACCCAGAACTGTACACAATACTCCAGCTGAGGTCTAACTATTCTCTGAAATGTGTACACATCATTCCCATAGTGTGACACCCAGAACTGTACACAATACTCCAGTTCAGGCCTAACTATTCTCTCCAATGTGTTGACAACATTTCCGTAGTGTGGTACCCAGAACTGCACACAATACTCGAGCTGAGGTCTAACTATTCTCTCCAATGTGTACACATCATTCCCATAGTTTGACACCGAGAAATGTACAGAATACTCCAGCTGATGTCTAACTATTCTATCCAATGTGTACACATCATTCCCACAGTGTGACTCCCAGAACTGTCCACAATACTCCCGCTGAGGTCTTACTGTTCTCTCCATTGTGTTCACATCCTCCCCTTAGTATGACACCCAGAGCAGTACACAATACTCCAAATGAGGTCTAACTATTCTCTTCAATATGTACACATCATCCCCATAGTGTGACACCCAGAACTGTACACAATACTCAAGCTGAGGTCTAACTATTCTCTCCAATGTGTACACATCATTCCCATAGTGTGACACCCAGAACTGTACACAATACTCCAGCTGAGGTCTAACTATTCTCTCCAATGTGTTCACATCCTTCCCGTAGTGTGACACCCAGAGCTGTACACAATACTCCAGCTGAGGTCTAACTATTCTCTCCAATGTGAACACATCCTTCCCATAGTGTGACGCCCAGAACTGTACACAATACTCCAGCTGAGGTCTAACTATTCTCTCCAATGTGAACACATCATCCCCATAGCGTGACACCCAGAACTGTGCACAATATTCTAGCTGAGGTCTAAATATTCTCTCCAATGTGTTCACATCTTTCCCATAGTGTGACACCCAGAACTGTACACAATACTCCAGCTGAGGTCTAACTATTCTCTCCAAAGTGTTCATATCCTTCCCATAGTGTGACACCAAGAACTGTACATAATGCTCCAGCTGAGGTCTAACTATTCTCTGAAATGTGTACACATCATTCCCATAGTTATACACCCAGAACTGTACACAATACTCCAGCTGAGGTCTAACTATTCTCTCCAATGTGTTCACATCATTCCCATAGTTTGACACCCAGAACTGTACACAATACTCCAGCTGAGGTCTAACTATTCTCTCCAATGTGTTCACATCATTTCCGTAGTGTGGTACCCAGAACTGTACACAATACTCGAGCTGAGGTCTAACTATTCTCTCCAATGTGTTCACAGCTTTCCCGTAGACTGGTACCCAGAACTGTATACAATACTCCAGCTGAGGTCTAACTAGTCTCTCCAATGTGTTCACATCCTTCCCGTAGTCTGGTACCCAGACCTGTACACAATACTCCAACGGCGGTATAACTCATCTCTCCAATGTGTTCACATCCTTCCAACAGTGTGAACCCAGAACTGTACACAATACTCCAGCTGAGGTCTAACTATTCTCACCAATGTGTTGACATCCTTCCCATAGTGCGACAACCAGAAATGTACACAATACTCCAGCTGAGGTCTAACTATTCTCTCCAATGTGTACACATCCTTCCCATATTGTGACACCCAGAACTGTACACAATACTCCAGCTGAGGTCTAACTATTCTCTCCAATGTGTTCACATCCTTCCCACAGTGTGACACCCAGAACTGTACACAATACTCCAGCTGAGGTCTAACTATTCTCTCCAATGTGTACACATCCTTCCCATATTGTGACACCCAGAACTGTACACAATACTCCAGCTGAGGTCTAACTATTCTCTCCAATGTGTTCACATCCTTCCCATAGTGTGACACCCAGAACTGTACACAATACTCCAGCTGAGGTCTAACTATTCTCTCCAATGTGTACACACCATTCCCATTGTGCGACACCCAGAACTGTACACAATACTCCAGCTGAGGTCTAACTATTCTCTCCAATGTGTACACATCATTCCCACAGTGTGACTCCCAGAACTGTACACAATACTCCAGCTGAGTCTAACTATTCTCTCCAATGTGTTCACACCCTTCCCATAGTGTGACACCCAGAACTGTACACAATACTCCAGCTGAGGTCTAACTATTCTCTGCAATCTGTTCACATCTATACCATAGTGTGACACCCAGAACTGTACACAATACTCCAGCTGAGGTCCAACTATTCTCTCCAATGTGTACACATCCTTCACACAGTGTGACACCCAGAACTGTACACAATACTCCAGCTGAGGTCTAACTATTCTCTGCAATCTGTTCACATCCTTCCCATAGTGTGACACCCAGAACTGTACACAATACTCCAGCTGAGGTGTAACTATTCTCTCCAATTTGTACACATTCTTCCCATAGTGTGACACCCAGAACTGTACACAATACTCCAGCTGAGGTCTAACTATTCTCTCGAGGGTGTACACATCATTCACATAGTGTGACACCCAGAACAGTACACAATACTCCAGCTGAGGTCTAACTATTCTCTCCAATGTGTTCACATCCTTCCCATAGTGTGACACCCAGAACTGTACACAATGCTCCAGCTGAGGTCTAACTATTCTCTCCAATGTGTTCACATCATTCCCATAGTGTGACACCCAGAACTGTACACAATACTCCAGCTTAGGACTAACTATTCTCACCAAGGTGAACACATCATCCCCATAGCGTTACACCCAGAACTGTACACAATACTCCAGCTGAGGTCTAACTATTCTCTCCAATGTGTTCACATCTTTCCCATAGTGTGACACCCAGAACTGTACACAATACTCCAGCTGAGGTCTAACTATTCTCTCCAATGTCTACACATCATCCCCATAGTGTGACACCCAGAACTGTACACAATACTCCAGCTGAGGTCTAACTATTCTATCCAGTGTGTTCACATCCTTCCCATAGTGTGACACCCAGAACTGTACACAATACTCCAGCTGAGGTCTAACTATTCTCTCCAATGTGTTCACATCCTTCCCACAGTGTGACACCCAGAACTGTACACAATACTCCAGCTGAGGTCTAACTATTCTCTCCAATGTGTACACATCCTTCCCATATTGTGACACCCAGAACTGTACACAATACTCCAGCTGTGGTCTAACTATTCTCTCCAATGTGTTCACATCCTTCCCATAGTGTGACACCCAGAACTGTACACAATACTCCAGCTGAGGTCTAACTATTCTCTCCAATGTGTACACACCATTCCCATTGTGCGACACCCAGAACTGTACACAATACTCCAGCTGAGGTCTAACTATTCTCTCCAATGTGTACACATCATTCCCACAGTGTGACTCCCAGAACTGTACACAATACTCCAGCTGAGTCTAACTATTCTCTCCAATGTGTTCACACCCTTCCCATAGTGTGACACCCAGAACTGTACACAATACTCCAGCTGAGGTCTAACTATTCTCTGCAATCTGTTCACATCTATACCATAGTGTGACACCCAGAACTGTACACAATACTCCAGCTGAGGTCCAACTATTCTCTCCAATGTGTACACATCCTTCACACAGTGTGACACCCAGAACTGTACACAATACTCCAGCTGAGGTCTAACTATTCTCTGCAATCTGTTCACATCCTTCCCATAGTGTGACACCCAGAACTGTACACAATACTCCAGCTGAGGTGTAACTATTCTCTCCAATTTGTACACATCCTTCCCATAGTGTGACACCCAGAACTGTACACAATACTCCAGCTGAGGTCTAACTATTCTCTCGAGGGTGTACACATCATTCACATAGTGTGACACCCAGAACAGTACACAATACTCCAGCTGAGGTCTAACTATTCTCTCCAATGTGTTCACATCCTTCCCATAGTGTGACACCCAGAACTGTACACAATGCTCCAGCTGAGGTCTAACTATTCTCTCCAATGTGTTCACATCATTCCCATAGTGTGACACCCAGAACTGTACACAATACTCCAGCTTAGGACTAACTATTCTCACCAAGGTGAACACATCATCCCCATAGCGTTACACCCAGAACTGTGCACAATATTCTAGCTGAGGTCTAACTATTCTCTGCTATGTGTTCACATCCTCCCCATCGTGTGACACCCAGAGCAGAACACAATACTCCAGTTGAGGCCTAACTATTCTCTCCAATGTGTTCACATCCTTTCCGTACTGTGGCACCCAGAACTGTACACAATACTCGAACTGAGGTCTAACACTTCTCTCCAATGTGTTCACATCCTTCCCATAGTGTGACACCTAGAACTGTACACAATGCTCCAGCTGAGGTCTAACTATTCTCGCCAATGTGTTCACATCCTTCCCGTATTGTGGTACCTAGAACTGTACACAATACTCCAGCTGAGGTCTAACTATTCTCTCCAATGTGTTCACATCCTTCCCATAGTGCGACACCCAGAACACTACACAATACTCCAGCTGAGGTCTAACTATTCTCTCCAATGTGTACACATCGTTCCCATAGTTTGACACCCAGAACTGTACACAATACTCCAGCTGAAGTCTAACTATTCTCTCCAATGTGTACACATCATTCCCACAGTGTGACTCCCAGAACTGTACACAATACTCCAGCTGAGGTCTAACTATTCTCTGCTATGTGTTCACATCCTCCCCATCGTGTGACACCCAGAACTGTACACAATACTCCAGCTGAGGTCTAACTAATCTCTCCAATGTGTTCACATCCTCCCCATCGTGTGACACCCAGAGCAGAACACAATACTCCAGTTGAGGCCTAACTATTCTCTCCAATGTGTTCACATCCTTCCCGTACTGTGGCACCCAGAACTGTACACAATACTCGAACTGAGGCCTAACTCTTCTCTCCAATGTGTACACATCCTTCCAACAGTGTGAACCCATAACTGTGCACAACACTCCAGCTGAGATCTAACTAATCTCTCCAATGTGTTCACATCCTTCCCATAGTGTGACACGCAGAACTGTACACAATACTCCAGCTGAGGACTAATTATTCTCTGCAATGTGTTCACATCCTTCCCACAGTGTGACACCCAGAACTGTACACAATACTCCAGCTGAGGTCTAACTATTCTCTCCAATGTGTACACATCCTTCCCATAGTGTGACACCCAGAACTGTATACAATACTCCAGCTGAGGTCTAACTATTCTCTCCAAAGTGTTCTCATCCTTCCCATACTGTGACACCCAGAACTGTAGATAATACTCCAGCCGAGGCCTAAATATTCTCTCCAATCTGTTCAAATACTTCCCGTAGTGTGGTACCCAGCACTGTACACAATACTCCAGCTGAGGTCTAACTATTCTCTCCAATGTGTTCACATCCTTCAAATAGTGGGACACCCAAAACTGTACACAATACCCCAGCTGAGGTCTAACTATTCTCTCCAATGTCTACACATCATCCCCATAGTGTGACACCCAGAAGTGTACACAATACTCCAGCTGAGGTCTAACTATTCTCTCCAATGTGTTCACATCTTTCCCATAGTGTGACACCCAGAACTGTACACAATACTCCAGCTGAGGTCTAACTATTCTCTCCAATGTGTACACACCATTCCCATTGTGCGACACCCAGAACTGTACACAATACTCCAGCTGAGGTCTAACTATTCTCTCCAATGTGTACACATCATTCCCACAGTGTGACTCCCAGAACTGTATACAATTCTCCAGCTGTGTCTAACTATTCTCACCAATGTGCTCACACCCTTCCCATCGTGTGACACCCAGAACAGTACACAATACACCAGCTGAGGTCTAACTATTCTCTGCAATGTCTACACATCATCCCCATAGTGTGACACCCAGAACTGTACACAATACTCCAGCTGAGGTCTAACTTTTCTCTCCAATGTGTTGACATCGTTCGCATAATTTGACACCCAGAAATGTACGCAATACTCCAGCTGAGCTCTAACTATTCTCTCCAATGTGTACACATCATTCCCACAGTGTGACACCCAGAACTGTGCACAATACTCCAGCTGAGGTCTAACTATTCTCTCCAATGTGTACACATCATTCCCATAGTGTGACACCCAGAACTGTACACAATACTCCAGCTGAGGTCTAACTATTCTCTCCAATGTGTACACATCATTCCCAGAGTGTGACACCCAGAACTGTGCACAATACTCCAGCTGAGGTCTAACTATTCTCTCTAATGTGTTCACATCATTCCCATAGTGTGACACCCAGAACAGTACACAATACTCCAGCTGAGGTCTAACTATTCTCTCCAATGTGTACACATCATTCCCATAGTGTGGTACCCAGAACTGTACACAATACTCCTGCTGAGGTCTAACTATTCTCTCCAATGTGTTCACATCCTTCGCATAGTGTGACACCCAAAACTGAACACAATACTCCAGCTGAAGTCTAACTATTCTCTGCAATCTGTTCACATCCTTCCCATAGTGTGACACCCAGAACTGGACACAATGCTCCAGCTGAGTTCAAAATATTCTCTCCAATGTGTTCACATCCTTCCCTTAGTGTGGTACCCACAACTGTACACAATACTCCAGCTGAGGTCTAACTAATCTCTCCAATGTGTTCACATCCTTCCCGTAGTGTGGTACCCAGAACAGCAGACAATGCTCCAGCTGAGGTCTAACTATTCCCTCCGATTTGTACACATCATTCCCAAAGTTATACACCCAGAACTGTACACAATACTCCAGCTGAGGTCTAACTATTCTCTCCAATGTGTACACATCATCCCCATAGTGTGACACCCAGAACTGTACACAATACTAGAGCTGAGGTCTAACAATTCTCACCAATGTGTTCACATCCTTCCCATAGTGTGACACCCAGAACTGTACACAATACTAGAGCTGAAGTCTAACTATTCTCTACAATGTGTTCACATCCTTCCCATAGTGTGACACCCAGAACTGTACACAATGCTCCAGCTGAGGTCTAACTATTCTCTCCAATGTGTTCACATCCTTCCCATAGTGTGACACCCAGAACTGTACACAACACTCCAGCTGAGGTCTAACTATTCTCTCCAAAGTGAACACATCATTCCCATAGTGTGACACACGGAACTGTACAGAATACTCCAGCAGATGTCTAACTATTCTCTCCAATGAATATACATCATTCCCACAGTGTGACTCCCAGAACTATACACAATACTCCAGCTGAGGTCTAACTATTCTCTCCAATGTGTTCACATCCTTTCCGTAGTGTGGTACCCAGAACTGTACACAATACTCCAGCTGAGGTCTAACTATTCTCTCCAATGTGTTAACATCGTTCCCATAGTGTGACACCCAGAACTGTACACAATACTCCAGCTGAGGACGAACTAATCTCTCCAATGGGTACACATCATTCCCACAGTGTGACTCGCAGAACTGTACACAATACTCCAGCTGAGGTCTAACTATTCACTACAATGTGTTCACATCCTCCCCATAGTGTGACACCAAGAGCAGTACACAATACTCCAGTTGAGGCCTAACTATTCTCTCCAATGTGTTCACATCCTTTCCGTACTGTGGTTCCCAGAACTGTACACAATACTCGAGCTAAGGTCTAACTATTCTCTCCAATGTGTTCACAGCTTTCCCGTAGACTGGTACCCAGAACTGTATACAATAGTCCAGCTGAGGTATAACTAGTCTCTCCAATGTGTTCACATCCTTCCCGTCGTCTGGTACCCAGACCTCTACACAATACTCCAACGGCGGTCCAACTCATCTCTCCAATGTGTTCACATCCTTCCCATAGTGTGACACCCAGAACTGTACACAATACTCCAGCTGAGGTCTAACTATTCTCTCCAATGTGTTCACATCCATCCCATAGTGTGACAGCCAGAACTGTACACAATACTCCAGCATAGGTCGAACTATTCTCACCAATGTGTTGACATCCTTCCCGTATTCTGGTACCCAGAACAGTACACAATACTCCAGCTGAGGTCTAACTATTCTCTTCAATATGTACACATCATCCCCATAGTGTGACACCCAGAACTGTACACAATACTCCAGCTGAGGACTAACTATTCTCTCCAATGTGTACACATCATTCCTATAGTGTGACACCCAGAACTGTACACAATACTCCAGCTGAGGTCTAACTATTCTCTCCAATGTGTTCACATCCTTCCCATAGTGTGACACCCAGAACTGTACACAATACTCCAGCTGCGGTCTAACTATTCTCTCCAATGCGTACACATCATTCCCACAGTGTGACACCCAGAACTGTACACAATACTCCAGCTGAGGTCTAACTATTCTCTCCAATGTGTTCACATCCTTCCCATAGTGTGACACCCAGAACTGTACACAATACTCCAGCTGAGGTCTAACTATTCTCTCCAATGTGTTCACATCCTTCCCATAGTATGACACCCAGAACTGTACACAATACTCCAGCTGAGGTCTAACTATTCTCTCCAATGTGTTCAAATCCTTCCCATAGTGTGACACCCAGAACGGTACACAATACTCCAGCTGAGGAATAACTATTCTCTCCAATGTGTTCACATCCTTCCCGTATTGTGGTACCCAGAACTGTACACAATACTCCAGCTGAGGTCTAACTATTCTCTCCAATGTGTTCACATCCTTCCCATAGTGTGACACCCAGAACTGTACACAATACTCCAGCTGAGGTCTAACTATTCTCTCCAATGTGTACACATCCTTCCCATAGTGTGACACCCACAACTGTACACAATGCTCCACCTGAGGTCTAACTATTCTCTCCAATGTGTACACATCATGCCCATAGTGTGACAGCCAGAACTGTACACAATACTCCAGCTTAGGACTAACTATTCTCACCAAGGTGAACACATCATCCCCATAGCGTTACACCCAGAACTGTGCACAATATTCTAGCTGAGGTCTAACTATTCTCTCCAATGTGTTCACATCTTTCCCATAGTGTGACACCCAGAACTGTTCACAATACTCCAGCGGAGATCTAACTATTCTCTCCAATGAGTTCACATCCTTCCCATAGTGTGACACCCAGACATGTACACAACACTCCAGCTGAGGTCTAACTATTCTCTCCAATGTGTTCACATTCTTCCCATAGTGTGACAGCTAGAACTGTACACAATGCTCCAGCTGAGGTCTAACTATTCTCGCCAATGTGTTCACATCCTTCCCGTATTGTGGTACCTAGAACTGTACACAATACTCCAGCTGAGGTCTAACTATTCTCTCCAATGTGTTCACATCCTTCCCATAGTGTGGCACCCAGAACACTACACAGTACTCCAGCTGAGGTCTAACTATTCTCTCCAATGTGTTGACATCGTTCCCATAGTGTGACACCCAGAACTGTACACAATACTCCAGCTGAGGTCTAACTATTCTCTTCAATGTGTACACATCACTCCCACAGTGTGACTTGCAGAACTGTGCACAATACTCCAGCTGAGGTCTAACTATTCACTCCAATGTGTTCACATCCTCCCCATAGTGTGACACCAAGAGCAGTACACAATATTCCAGTTGAGGCCTAACTATTCTCTCCAATGTGTTCACATCCCTTCCGTAGTGTGGTACCCAGAACTGTACACAATACTCCAGCTGAGGTCTAACTATTCTCTCCAATGTGTTCACATCCTTCCCATAGTGTGACACCCAGAACTGTACACAATGCTCCAGCTGAGGTCTAACTAGTCTCTCCAATGTGTTCACATCCTTCCCGTCGTCTGGTACCCAGACCTGTACACAATACTCCAATTGCGGTCTAACTCATCTCTCCAATGCGTTCACATCCTTCCAACAGTGTGAACCCAGAACTGTACACAATACTCCAGCTGAGGTCTAACAATTCTCTCCAATGTGTAAACATCCCCATAGTGTGACACCCAGAACTGTACACAATAATCCAGCTGAGGTCTAACTATTCCCTCCAATGTGTTGACATCGTTCCCATAGTGTGACACCCAGAACTGCACACAATACTCCAGCTGAGGTCTAACTATTCTCTCCAATGTGTACACATCATTCCCATAGTTTGACACCGAGAAATGTACAGAATACTCCAGCTGATGTCTAACTATTCTCTCCAAAGTGCTGACATCCTTCCCAGAATGTGACTCCCAGAACTGAACACAATACTCCAGCTAATGTCTAACTATTCTCTCCAATGTGTTCAAATCCTTCCCATAGTGCGACACCCAGAACTGTACACAATACTCCAACTGCGGTGTAACTCATCTCTCCAATGTGTTCACATCCTACCCACAGTGTGAACCCAGAACGGTACACAATGCTCCAGCTGAGGTCTAACTATTCTCTCCAATGTGTTCACATCCTTCCCGTAGTGTGGTACCCAGATCTGTAGACAATACTCCAGCTGAGCGTCTAACTATTCTCTCCAAAGTGTTCATATCCTTCCCATAGTGTGACACCCAGAACTGTACACAATGCTCCAGCTGAGGTCTAACTATTCTCCGAAATGTGTACACATCATTCCCATAGTTATACACCCAGAACTGTACACAATACTCCAGCTGAGGTCTAACTATTCTCTCCAATGTGTTCACAGCTTTCCCGTAGACTGGTACCCAGAACTGTATACAATACTCCAGCTGAGGTATAACTAGTCTCTCCAATGTGTTCACATCCTTCCCGTCGTCTGGTAACCAGACCTGTACACAATACTCCAATTGCGGTGTAACTCATCTCTCCAACGCGTTCACATCCTTCCAACAGTGTGAACCCAGAACTGTACACAATACTCCAGCTGAGGTCTAACAATTCTCTCCAATGTGTACACAACATCCCCATAGTGTGATACCCAGAACTGTACACAATACTCCAGCTGAGGTCTAACTATTCTCTGAAATGTGTACACATCATTCCCATAGTGTGACACCCAGAACTGTACACAATACTCCAGTTCAGGCCTAACTATTCTCTCCAATGTGTTGACATCATTTCCGTAGTGTGGTACCCAGAACTGCACACAATACTCGAGCTGAGGTCTAACTATTCTCTCCAATGTGTACACATCATTCCCATAGTTTGACACCGAGAAATGTACAGAATACTCCAGCTGATGTCTAACTATTCTATCCAATGTGTACACATCATTCCCACAGTGTGACTCCCAGAACTGTCCACAATACTCCCGCTGAGGTCTTACTGTTCTCTCCATTGTGTTCACATCCTCCCCTTAGTATGACACCCAGAGCAGTACACAATACTCCAGCTGAGGTCTAACTATTCTCTTCAATATGTACACATCATCCCCATAGTGTGACACCCAGTACTGTACACAATACTCAAGCTGAGGTCTAACTATTCATTCCAATGTGTTCACATCCTTCCCATAGTGTGACACCCAGAGCTGTACACAATACTCCAGCTGAGGTCTAACTATTCTCTCCAATGTGTACACATCATGCCCATAGTGTGACACCCAGAACTGTACACAATACTGCAGCTGAGGTCTAACTATTCTCTCCAATGTGAACACATCCTTCCCATAGTGTGACGCCCAGAACTGTACACAATACTCCAGCTGAGGTCTAACTATTCTCTCCAATGTGAACACATCATCCCCATAGCGTGACACCCAGAACTGTGCACAATATTCTAGCTGAGGTCTAAATATTCTCTCCAATGTGTTCACATCCTTCCCATAGTGTGACACCCAGAGCTGTACACAATACTCCAGCTGAGGTCTAACTATTCTCTCCAATGTGTACACATCATGCCCATAGTGTGACACCCAGAACTGTACACAATACTGCAGCTGAGGTCTAACTATTCTCTCCAATGTGAACACATCCTTCCCATAGTGTGACGCCCAGAACTGTACACAATACTCCAGCTGAGGTCTAACTATTCTCTCCAATGTGAACACATCATCCCCATAGCGTGACACCCAGAACTGTGCACAATATTCTAGCTGAGGTCTAAATATTCTCTCCAATGTGTTCACATCTTTCCCATAGTGTGACACCCAGAACTGTACACAATACTCCAGCTGAGGTCTAACTATTCTCTCCAAAGTGTTCATATCCTTCCCATAGTGTGACACCAAGAACTGTACATAATGCTCCAGCTGAGGTCTAACTATTCTCTGAAATGTGTACACATCATTCCCATAGTTATACACCCAGAACTGTACACAATACTCCAGCTGAGGTCTAACTATTCTCTCCAATGTGTTCACATCATTCCCATAGTTTGACACCCAGAACTGTACACAATACTCCAGCTGAGGTCTAACTATTCTCTCCAATGTGTTCACATCATTTCCGTAGTGTGGTACCCAGAACTGTACACAATACTCGAGCTGAGGTCTAACTATTCTCTCCAATGTGTTCACAGCTTTCCCGTAGACTGGTACCCAGAACTGTATACAATACTCCAGCTGAGGTCTAACTAGTCTCTCCAATGTGTTCACATCCTTCCCGTAGTCTGGTACCCAGACCTGTACACAATACTCCAACGGCGGTATAACTCATCTCTCCAATGTGTTCACATCCTTCCAACAGTGTGAACCCAGAACTGTACACAATACTCCAGCTGAGGTCTAACTATTCTCACCAATGTGTTGACATCCTTCCCATAGTGCGACAACCAGAAATGTACACAACACTCCAGCTGAGGTCTAACTATTCTCTCCAATGTGTTCACATCATTCCCATGGCGTGACACCCAGTACTGTACACAATACTCCAGCTGAGGTCTAATTATTCTCTCCAATGTGTACACATCATTCCCATAGTTATACACCCAGAACTGTACACAATACTCCAGCTGAGGTCTAACTATTCTCTCCAATGTGTTCACATCCTTCCTATAGTGTGACACCCAGAACTGTACACAATCCTCCGGCTGAGGTCTATCTATTCTCTCCATTGTGAACACATCATCCCCATAGTGTGACACCCATAACTGTTCACAATATTCTAGCTGAGGTCTAATTATTCTCTCCAATGTGTACACATCATTCCCATAGTGTGACACCCAGAACTGAAAACAATACTCCAGCTGAGGTCAAACTTTTCTCTCCAATGTGTACACATCATTCCCATAGTTTGACACCAAGAACTGTAAAAATACTCCAGCTGAGGTCTAACTATTCGCTCCAATGTGTACACATCATTCCCACAGTGTGACACCCAGAACTGTACACAATACTCCAGCTGAGGTCTAACTATTCTCTTCAATGTGTACACATCCTTCCCGTAGTCTGGTACCCAGACCTGTACACAATACTCCAACGGCGGTATAACTATTCTCTCCAATGTGTTCACATCCTTCCCACAGTGTGACACCCAGAACTGTACACAATACTCCAGCTGAGGTCGAACTATTCTCACCAATGTGAACACATCATTCCCATAGTGTGACACCCAGAACTGTGCACAATCTTCTAGCTGAGGTCTAATTATTCTCTCCAATGTGTTCACATCCTTCCCATACTGTGACACCCAGAACTGTTCACAATACTCCAGCTGATCTCTAACTATTCTCTCCAATGTGTTCACATCTTTCCCATAGTGTGACACCCAGTACTGTACACAATACTCCAGCTGAGGTCTAACTATTCTCTCCAATGAGTTCACATCATTCCCACAGTGTGACACCCAGAACTGTACACAATACTCCAGCTGAGGTCTAACTATTCTCTCCAATGTGTTCACATCATTCCCATAGTTATACACCCAGAACTGTACACAATACTCCAGCTGAGGTCTAACTATTCTCTCCAATGTGTTCACATCCTTCCCATAGTGTGACACCCAGAACTGTACACAATACTCCATCTGAGGTCTAACTATTCTCTCCAATGTGTACACATCATTCCCATAGTGTGACACTCAGAACTGTACACAATACTCCAGCTGAGGTCTAACTATTCTCTCCAATGTGTACACATCATTCCCATAGTGTGACACTCAGAACTGTACACAATACTCCAGCTGAGGTCTAACTATTCTCTCCAATGTGTACACATCATTCCCACAGTGTGACACCCAGAACTGTACACAATACTCCAGCTGAGGTCTAACTATTCTCTCCAATGTGTTCACATCATTCCCATAGTGTGACACCCAGAACTGTACACAATACTCCAGCTGAGGTCTAACTATTCTCTCCAATTCAGCCCCAATTCGAATCCCCAACCGTGAATCTATTTACCCCATAATATAACCTTACCCAAAAACTCCTGCGCCAATTCGAATCGCGAGCCTTGACTCTATTTACCCCATAACATAACCTGCACCCCAAACACTGACCCCAGTCCGAATACCCAACCTTAACTCTATTTACCCATAATGTGATCTTACCCCAAACAGCCGCCCCCCATCCGAATACCCAACATTGACTCTATTTTCCCCATAATATAACCTTACCCCAAACACCAGCACCAATTCGAATCCCCAACCTTGATTCTCTTTACCCCATATTATAAGCTTACCCCCAAAGACCAGCCCCAATTCGAATCCCCAAACTTGACACTATTTACCACATAATATAGGCTTACCCCCAAACTCCGGCCATAATTCAAATCCCCAACCTTAACTCTATTTACCCCATAATATGACCTTACCCCAAACAGCAGCCCCCATATTAATACCCAACCGTGACTCTATTTACCACATAATATAAACTTCACTCCAAACACCAGCCCCAATTTGAATCCCCAACCTTGACTCCATTTACCCCATAATATATCCTTACCCCCAACAGCAGCCCCAAATCGAATCCCCCAAATTGACTCTATTTACCACTGAATAAAATTATCCCATAATACCAGCCCCAATTTGAATCCCTCACCTTGACTCTATTTACCCCATAATATAACTCACCCCCAAACACCAGCCCTAATTCGAATCCCCAAACTTCACTCGATTTGCCCCATAATATAACCGTGCCCCCAAACTCCAGCCCCAATTCGAATCCCCAACCTTGACTCTACTTACCCCATAATCACCTTACCCCCAAACACCAGCTCCAATTCGAATTCCCTACCTTGACTCTATTTACCCCTTAATATAACGTTACCCACAAACATCAGCCCCAATTCGAATCCCCAACCTTGACTCTATTTACCCCAGAATATAACCTTACACCCAAACACCAGCACCAATTCGAATCTCCAACCTTGACTCTATTTACCCCATAAAATAACCTTACCCCCAAACACTGACCCTGGTCCGAATCCCCAACCTTGACTCCATTTAATCCCTAATATAAGCTTAATCCCAAACACCAGCCCCAATTCGAATCCCCAACCTTGACTCTATTTACCCCATAATATAACCTTAACCCCAAACACCAGCCTCAATTCGAATCCCTAACCTTGGTTCTATTTACCCCTTAATATAACCTTACCCCCAAACACCAGCCTCAATTCGAATCCCTAACCTTGGCTCTATTTAAACCTTAATATAACCTTACCCCCAAACACCAGCCCCAATTCGAATCCCCAACCTTGACTCTATTTACCCCATAATATAACCGTGCCCCCAAACACCAGCCCAATACCAATCCCCAACGTTGAGTCTATTTACACCATAATATAACGTTACCCCCAAACACCAATCCCAATTCTAATCCCCGACCTTGACTCAATTTACCCCTTAATATAACTTTACTCCAAACACCAGCCCCAATTCGAAACCCCCACTGTGAATCTATTTACACCATAATATAACCTCACCCACAAACTGCTGCCTCAATTCGAATACCCAACCTTGACTCTATTTACCCCATAAAATAACCTTAACCCCAAACACTGACCCCAGTCCGAATACCCAACATAAACTATTTACCCCATAATATGAACTTACCCCAAATAGCAGCCCCCATCCGAATACCCAACCTTGACTCTAGTTACCACATAATATAACTTTACCTCCAAACTATTTACTCCATAATATAAGCTTACCCCCAAACTCATGCCATAATTCAAATCCCCAACCTTAACTCTATTTACCCCATAAGATGACATTACCCCAAACAGCAGCCGCCACCATATTACCCAACCTTGACTCTATTTACCCCTTAATCTAACCTTACCCACAGACAGCAGCCCCAATTCGAATCTCCAAACTTGACTCTATTTACCCCATAATATAACATTACCCCCAAACACCAGCCCAATTTGAATCCACAACCTTGACTTTATTTACCCCATAATATAAACTTACCCTGAAACACCAGACCCAATTCGAATCCCCAAGCTTGACTCTATTTTCCCCATAATATAACCTTACCCCCAAACACCAGCCCCAATTTGAATCCCCAACCTTGACTCTATTTACCCCATAATATAATCTTACCCCCAAACACCAGCCCCAATTCAAATCCCCAACATTGAATCTATTTACCCCATAATATAATCTTACCCCCAAACACCAGCCCCAATCCGCAACCTTGACTCTATTTACCGCTTAATCTAACCTTACCCACAAACACCACGCCCAATTCGAATCCCCAACCATGACTCTAGTTACCCCATTATATAAACTTACCCCCAAACACCATCCCGTATTCGATTCCCGAACCTTGACTCTAGCCCATAATATAACCTTAACTACAAACACCAGCCCCAATTAGAATCCCCAACCTTGACTCTATTTAGCCCATAATATAACCTTACCCCAAACACTGACCCCAATCCAAAAACCCATCCTTGATCCTATTTACCCCAAAACATAACCTTACCTGCAAGCACTGAACCCAGACCGAATACGCAACCTTAACTCTATTTAACCCATAATATAACCTTACCCCCAAACACCAGCCCCAATTCGAATACCCAACCCCGACTCGATTTACCCCATAATATAACCTAACCCACAAACACCAGCCCCAATTCGAATACCCAACCTTGACTCTATTTCCCCCATTATAATAACCTTAGCCCCAAACACCAGCCCCAATTCGAATCCCCAACCTTGACTCTATTTACCCCATAATATAACCCTACCCCCAAACACCAGGCCCAATTCGAATCCCCAACCTTGACTCTATTTACCCCATAATATAACCTTACCCCCAAACACCAGCCCCAATTCGAATCCCCGACCTTGATCCTATTTACCCCAGAATATAACCTTACCCCCAAAAACCAGCCCCAATTCAAATACGCAACATAGATTCTATTTCTCCCATAATATAACCTTACACCCAAACACCAGCCCCAATTTTAATCCTCAACCTTGACTCTATTTACCCCATAATGTAACATTACCCCCAAACTCCTGCCCCAATTCAAATCCCCAACCTTGACTCTATTTACCCCATAATATAACCTTAACACCAACCACTGACCCGAGTCTGAAAACCCAACCTTAACTCTATTTACCCCATAATATGACCTTACACCAAACAGCAGCTCCCATCCGAATACAAAACCTTGACTCTATTTACCCCATAATATAACCTTACCCCCAAACACCAGCCCCAATTCGAATCCCCAACCTTGACACTATTTACCCAATAATATAACCTTACCCCCAAACACCAGCCACAATTCGACACCCCAACCTTGACTCTATTTACCCCTTAATATAACCTTACCACAAACACCAGCCCCAATTCGAATCCCCAACCTTGATCCTATTTACCCCGTAATATAACATTACCCACAAACACCAGCCCCAATTCAAATACGAAACCTTGACTCTATTTATCCCATTATATAAACTTACACCCAAACTCCAGCCCCAATTTCAATCCTCAACCTTGACTCTATTTACCCCATAATATAACCTTAACCCAAAACAGCAGCCTCAATTCAAATCCGCAACCTTGACTCTATTTACCCCATAATGTACCATTACCCCCAAACTCCTGCCACAATTTGAATCTCCAACCTTGATGATATTTACCCCATAATATAACCTTACCCCCAAACACCAGCTCTAGTTCAAATCCCCAACCTTGACTCTATTAACCCCATAACATAACCTTCCCCCGAAACACGACCTCAATCCAAATAAACAAGCTTGACTCTATTTACCCTTTAATATAACCTTACCCACAAAGCTCAGCCCCAATTTGAATCCCCAACCTTGACTCTATTTACCCCAGAATATAACCTTACCCCCAAACACTGACCCCAGTCAGAATCCCCAACCTTGACGCTATTTAACCCTTAATATAACCTTACCCCCAAACACCAGCCCCAATTTGAATCCCCAGCCTTGACTCTATTTACCCCATAATATAACCTTACCAGCAAACACCAGCCTCAATTCGAATCCCCAACCTTGACTCTATTTACCCCATAATATAACCTTACACCCAAACACCAGCCTCAATTCGAATCCCCAACCTTGACTCTATTTAACCCTTAATATAACCTTACCCCCAAACACCGGCCCAATTCCAATCCCCAACGTTGACTCTATTTCCACCATAATATAACGTCACCCCCAAACACCAACCCCAATTCTAATCCCCTACCTTGACTCTACTTACCCCTTAATATAACCTTACCCCAAACACCAGCCCCAATTCGAATCCCCAACCGTGAATCTATTTACCCCAGAATATAACCTTACCAAAAAACTCCTGCGCCAATTCGAATCGCGAGCCTTGACTCTATTTACCCCATAACATAACCTTAACCCCAAACACTGACCCCAGTCCGAATACCCAACCTTAACTCTATTTACCCATCATGTGACCTTACCCCAAACAGCCGCCCCCCATCCGAATACCCAACATTGACTCTATTTACCCCTTAATATAATCTTACCCCCAAACACCAGCCCCAATTCAAATCCCCAACCTTGACTCTATTTACCCCCTAATATAACCTTACCCCCAAACACCAGCACCAATTCGAATCCCCAACCTTGATTCTCTTTACCCCATATTATAAGCTTACCCCCAAAGACCAGCCCCAATTCGAATCCCCAAACTTGACACTATTTACCACATAATATAGGCTTACCCCCAAACTCCTGCCATAATTCAAATCCCCAACCTTAACTCTATTTACCCCATAATATGACCTTACCCCAAACAGCAGCCCCCATACTAATACCCAACCGTGCATCTATTTACCACATAATATAAACTTCACTCCAAACACCAGCCCCAATTTGAATCCCCAACCTTGACTCCATTTACCCCATAATATATCCTTACCCACAACAACAGCCCCAAATCGAATCCCCCAAATTGACTCTATTTACCACTGAATAAAATTATCCCATAATACCAGCCCCAATTTGAATCCCTAACCTTGACTCTATTTACCCCATAATATAACTTACCCCCAAACACCAGCCCTAATTCGAATCCCCAAACTTGACTCTATTTACCCCATAATATAACATTACCCCCAAACACCAGCCCCAATTCGAATCCCCAACCTTGACGCGATTTGCCCCATAATATAACCTTACCCCCAAACTCCAGCCCCAATTCGAATCCCCAACCTTGACTCTACTTACCCCATAATCACCTTACCCCCAAACACCAGCTCCAATTCGAATTCCCTACCTTGACTCTATTTACCCCTTAATATAACGTTACCCACAAACATCAGCCCCAATTCGAGGCCCCAACTTTGACTCTATTTACCCTATAACATAACCTTACACCCAAACACCAGCCCCAATCCAAATACTCAACCTTGACTCTATTTACCCCATAAAATAACCTTACCCCCAAACACTGACCCTCGTCCAAATCCCCAACCTTGACTCTATTTATTCCCTAATATAAGCTTAATCCCAAACACCAGCCCCAATTCGAATCCCCAACCTTTGCTCTATTTACCCCTTAATATAACCTTACCCCCAAACACCAGCCTCAATTCGAATCCCTAACCTTGGCTCTATTTAAACCTTAATATAACCTTACCCCCAAACACCAGCCCCAATTCGAATCCCCAACCTTGACTCTATTTACCCCATAATATAACCATGCCCCCAAACACCAGCCCAATACCAATCCCCAACGTTGAGTCTATTTACACCATAATATAACGTTACCCCCAAACACTAACCCCAATTCTAATCCCCGACCTTGACTCAATTTACCCCTTAATATAACTTTACTCCAAACACCAGCCCCAATTCGAATCCCCCACTGTGAATCTATTTACACCATAATATAACCTCACCCACAAACTCCTGCCCCAATTCGAATACCCAACCTTGACTCTATTTACCCCATAAAATAAACTTAAACCCAAACACTAACCCCAGTCCGAATACCCAACCTTGACTCTATTTCCCCCATAATATAACCTTACCCCCAAACAGCAGCCCCAATTCGAATCTCCAACCTTGACTCTATTTACCCCATAATATAACCTTACCGCGAAAGACCAGCCCCAATTCAAAACCCCAACCTTGACTCTATTTACCACTTTATATAACCATACGCCGAAACACCAGCCCCAATTCGAAGCCTCAACCTTTACTCTATTTACCCCATAATATAACCTTACCCCCAAACACCAGCCCCAATTCAACTCACAACCTTGACTCTATTTAGCCCATAATATAATGTTACCCACAAACACCAGCCCCAAATCGAATCCCCAACCTTGACTCTATTTACCCCATAATATAACCTTACCTCCAAACACCAGACCCAATTCGAATTGCCAACATTGACTCTATTTACCCTTAATATAACAACCCAAACACCAGCCCCAACTGAAATCCCCAACATTGACTCTATTTGCCCCATAATATAACCTTACCCAAAACACCAGCCCCAATTCGAATACCTAACCTTGACTCTATTTACCCCATAATATAACCTTACCCCCAAACACAAGCCCCAATTTCATTCCCGAACCTTGACACTATTTACCCCATTAGATAACCTTACCTCCAAACACCAGCCCCAATCCCCAACCATGACTCTGTTTAGCCCATCATATAACCTTACCCCCAAACACAAGCCCCAATCCGCAACCTTGACTCTATTTACCCCATAACCTAACCTTACCCAAACAGCAACCCCAATTCGAATCCCCAACCATGACTCTATTTACCCCATCAAACAACCCTACCCACAAACACCAGCCACAATTCGAATCCCCAACATTGACTCTATTTATCCCATAATATAAACTTACCCTCAGACACCAGCCCCAATTCGAATCCCCATTCTTGACTCTATATACTCCATAATATAACCTTACACGCAAACACCAGCCCCAATCCAAATACCCTACCTTGACTCTATTTACCCCTTAATATAACTTTACCCCCAAACACCAACCCCAATTCGAATCCCCAAAATTGACTCTATTTAACCATTAATATAACCTTACCCCCAAACACCAGCCCCAATTCGAATTCCCAACCTTGACTCTATTTACCCCTTAATATAACCTTACCCCAAACACCAGCCCCAATTCAAATCCCCAGCCTTGACTCTATTTACCCCTAAATCTAACCTTAACCACAGACACCAGCCCCAATTCAAATCACAACCTGGACTCCATTTACCCCTGAATCTAACCTTACCCACAAACACCATCCCCAAATCGAATACCCAACCTTAACTCTATTTACCCCATATAACATTACCACCAAACACCCGCCCAAATTCGAAACCCCAACCTTGACTCTATTTACCCCATAATACAACTTTACCTCAAACACCAGCCCCAATTCGAATCCCCAACCTTGACTCTATATACCCTATAATATAACCTTACCCGCAAACACCAGCCCCAATTCCAAATACCCTGCCTTGACTCTATTTACCCCATAATATACACTGACCCCCAAACACTGACCCCAGTTCTAATCTCCAACCTTGACTCTATTTACCCCATAGCATAACCCGAAACACAAACACCAGCCCCAGTCCAAATCTCCAACCTTGACTCTATTTACCCCATAATATAACCTTACCGACAAACACCAGCCCCAATTCAAATCCCCAACTTTGACTATTTTTACCCCTTAATCTAACCATACCCCCAAACACCAGCCCTAATTCACAACCTTGACTCTATTTACCCCATAATATAACCTTACCCCCAAACACCAGTCCCAGTCCGCAACCTTGACTCTATTGACCACATAATCTAACCTAACGCACCCACACCAGGCCCAATTTGAAACCCAACCATGACTCTATGTACTCCATAATATAACCTTACCCACAAACACCACCCCCAATTTGAATCCCCAAACTTGACTCTATTTACCCCAAAATAAAACATTACACACAAACAACAGCCCCAATTTGAATCCCCAAACTTGACTCTAGTTACCCCATAATATAACCTTAACCCCAAACACCAGCCCCAATTTGAATACACAAACTTGATCCTATTTACCCCATAATATAAACTTACCCGCAAACACCAGCCCCAATTAGAATCCCCAACCTTGACTCTATTTACCCCTTCATATAAACTTACCGTGAAACACCAGCCCGAATTCGAAACCCCAACCTTGATCTATTAGCCCCTTAATATAACCATACCCCGAAACAGCAGCCTCAATTCGAAGCCTCAACCTTTACTCTATTTACCCCATAACATAACCACACCCCCAAAGACCAGCCCCAAATCAAATCACAAACTTGACTCTACCCCATAATATAATGTTACCCCCAAACACCAAACCCAATTCGAATTCCTAACATTGACGCTATTTACCCCTTAATATAACCTTAACCCAAACACCTGCCCCAAGTCGAATCCCCAACCTCAACTCTATTTACCCCATAATATAACCTTATGCCCAACACCAGCCACAATTCGAATCCCCAATCTTGACACTATTTACCCCATAACATAACCTTACGCCCAAACACCAGCCCCAATCCGCAACCTTGACTCTATTGACCACATAATCTAACCTTACGCACCCACAGCAGGCCCAATTCAAAACACAACCATGACTCTATTTACCCCATAATATAACCTTACACACAAACACCAGCCCCAATTTGAATCCCAAACTTGACTCTATTTACCACATAATATAACCTTACCCCAAACATGAGACCCAATTCGAATCCCCAACCTTGACTCTATTTTCCTCATAATATAACATTGCTCCCAAACACCAGCCCCAATTCGAATCTCCAAACTTGACTCCAGTTACCCCATAATACAACCATAACCCCAAACACCAGCCACAATTCGAATACACAAACTTGACTCTATTTTCCCCATAATATAACATTGCTCCCAAACACCAGCCCCAATTCGAATCTCCAAACTTGACTCCAGTTACCCCATAATACAACCATAACCCCAAACACCAGCCACAATTCGAATACACAAACTTGACTCTATTTTCCCCATAATATAACATTACCCCCAAACACCAGCCCCAATTCGAATCTCCAAACTTGACTGTAGTTACCCCATAATATCACCTTAACCCCAAACACCAGCCCCAATTCGAAAACACAAACTTGATCCTATTTACCCCATAATATAAACTTACCCGCAAACACCAGCCCCAATTAGAATCCCCAACCTTGACTCTATTTACCCCTTAATATAAACTTACCGTGAAACACCAGCCCGAATTCGAAACCCCAACCTTGATCTATTAACCCCTTAATATAACCATACCCCGAAACAGCAGCCCCAATTCGAAGCCTCAACCTTTACTCTATTTACCCCATAACATAACCACACCCCCAAAGACCAGCCCCAATTCAAATCACAAACTTGACTCTACCCCATAATATAATGTTACCCCCAAACACAAGCCCCAAATCGAATCCCCAACCTTGACTCTATTTACCCCATAATAAAACCTTACCCCCAAACACCAAACCCAATTCGAATTCCTAACATTGACTCTATTTACCCCTTAATATAACCTTAACCCAAAAACCTGCCCCAATTCGAATCCCCAACCTCGACTCTATTTACCCCATAACATAACCTTACGCCCAAATACCAGCCCCAATCTGCAACCTTGACTCTATTGACCACATAATCTAACCTTACGCACCCACAGCAGGCCCAATTCAAAACACAACCATGACTCTATTTACCCCATAATATAACCTTACCCACAAACACCAGCCCCAATTTGAATCCCAAACTTGACTCTATTTACCGCATAAAATAACCTTACCCCAAAAACCAGACCCAATTCGAATCCCCAACCTTGACTCTATTTTCCCCATAATATAACATTACCCCCAAACACCAGCCCCAATTCGAATCTCCAAACATGACTCCAATTACCCCATAATATAACCTTAACCCCAAACACCAGCCACAATTCGAATACACAAACTTGATCCTATTTACCCCATAATATAAACTAACCCTCAAACACCAGACCCAATTCGAATTCCCAACCTTAAGTCTATTTACCACACGATATAATCTTACACACCAACACCAGCCCCAAATAGAATCCCCAACCTTGATTCTATTTACCCCATAATATAACCTTACCCCCAAACATCAGCCCCAATTCGAATTACCAACCTTGACTCTATTTACCACTTAATATAACCTTACCCCAAACACCAGCCAAAATTCAAATCCCCAACTTTGACTCTATTTACCCCTTAAACTAACCTTAGCCCCAAACACCAGCCCCAATTCGAATACCCAACCTTGACACGTTACCCCATAATATAACCTTACCCCCAACCACCAGGCACAAGTCGAATACACAAACTGGATCCTATTTACCCCATAATATAACCTTTCCCCCCAACACTGACACCAATTCAAATACACAACCTTGACTCAATATACCCCTTAATATAACCTTACCCCCAAACACCAGCCCCAATTCGAATCCCCAACCTTGACTCTATTTACCCCTTAAAATAACCTTACCGCGAAACACCAGCCCGAATTCGAAACCCCAACCTTGATCTATTTACCCCTTAATATAACCATACCCCGAAACACCAGCCCCAATTCGAAGCCTCAACCTTTACTCTATTTACCCCATAATATAACCACACCCCCAAACACCAGCACCAATTCAAATCACAAACTTGAATCTACCCCATAATATAATGTTACCCCCAAACACAAGCCCCAAATCGAATCCCCAACCTTGACTCTATTTACCCCATAATAAAACTTTACCCCCAAACACCAAACCCAATTCGAATTCCTAACATTGACTCTATTTACCCCTTAATATAACCTTAACCCAAACACCTGCCCCAATTCGAATCCCCAACCTCAACTCTATTTACGCCATAATATAACCTTACGCCCAACACCAACCACAATTCGAATCCCCAATCTTGACACTATTTACCCCATAACATAACCTTACGCCCAAACACCAGCCCCAATCCGCAACCTTGACTCTATTGACCACATAATCTAACCTTACGCACCCACAGCAGGCCCAATTCAAAACACAACCATGACTCTATTTACCCCATAATATAATCTTACCCACAAACACCAGCCCCAATTTGAATCCCAAACTTGACTCTATTTACCGCATAAAATAACCTTACCCCAAAAACCAGACCCAATTCGAATCCACAACCTTGACTCTACTTACCCCATAATATAACCTTACCCCCAAACACCAGCCCCCATTCGAATCCCGAACATTGACTCTATTTACCCCTTAAACTAACCTTACCCACAAACACCAGCCCCAATTCAAATCCCCAACCTTGACTCAATATACTCGATAATATAACGTTATCCGGAAACACCAGCCACAATCCAAATACCCTACCTTGACTCTATTTACCCCATAATATACACTTACCTCCAAACAGTGACCCCAGTTCTAATCTCCAACCTTGACTCTATTTACCACTTAACATAACCTTACCCACAAACACCAGCCCAAGTCCGAATCCCGAACCTTGACTCAATTTACCCCTTAATATTACCTTACCCCAAACACCAGCCCCAATTCGAATCACAACCTGGACTCCATTTACTCCATAATATAACATTACCCCAAACACCAGCCCCAATTCGAATCGCTAACCTTGACTCTATTTACCCCATAACATAAGCTTACCCCCAAACACCAGCCCAAATCCCCAGCCTTGACTCTATTTACCCCATAATATAACCTTACCTCCAAACACCAGCCCCAATTCGAATCCCCATTCTTGACTCTATATACCCCATAATATAACCTTACCCCCAAACACCAGCCCCAATTCAAATGCCCAACCTTGACTCTATTTACCCTATAATATATCCTTACCCCCAAACAAAAGCCACAATTCGATTCCAGAACCTTGACTCTATTTACCCCATAATATAACCTTACCCCCAAACACCAGCCCCAATCCCCAACCTTGTCTCTATTTACCCCTTAATCTAACCTTATCCACAGACACCAGCCCCAATTCGAATCCCCAAATGTGACTCTATTTACCCCATCATATAACCTTACCCACAAACATCAGACCCAATTCGAATCTCCAATTTTGAATTTATTTACCCAATAATATAACCTTACCCACAAACACCATCTCCAATTTGAATCCCCAAACTTAACTCTATTTACCCCATAACATAACATTAACCCCAAACACCAGCCCCAATTCGAATCCCCAACCATGACTCTATATACCCGATAATATAACCTTAACCACAAACACCAGCCACAATCCAAATATCCTACCTTGACTCTATTTACCCCATAATATTCACTTATCCCCAAACAGTGACCCAAGTTCTAATCTCCAACCTTGGCTCTATTTACCACTTAACATAACCTTACCCACAAACACCAGCCCAAGTCCGAATCCCGAATCTTGACTCAATTCACCCCATCATATAACCTTATGCACAAACACCAGCCCCAATTCGAATCCCTAACCTTGACTCTATTTACCCCATAATACAACCATACCCCCAAACACCAGCCCCAATTTGAATCCACAACATTGACAATAGTTACCCCATAATATAACATTAACCCCAAACACCAGCCCCAATTCGAATACACAAACATTATCCTATTTACCCCATAATATAACCTTACCCCCAAACACCAGCCCCAATTCAAATCCCCAACCTTGACTCTATTTACCCCATAATATATCATTACCCCCAAACACCAGCACCAATTCAATTCCCGAACCTTGACTCTATTTACCCCATAAGATAACCTTACCCCCAAACACCAGCCCCAATGAGAATCCCCAACCTTGACTCTATTTACCCCATAGTATAACCTTACCCCCAAACATCAGCCCCAATTCAAATTCCCAACCTTGACTCTATGTACCCCTTAATATAACCTTACCCCAAACACCAGCAACAATTAAAGTCCCCAACCTTGACTCTATTTACCACTTAATCTAACTTTAGCCCCAAACACCAGCCCGATTCGAATCGCCAACCTTGACTCTATTTACCACATAACATAACCTTACCCCCAAACACCAGCCCCAATCCGCAACCTTGACTCTACTTAACCCATAATGTAACGCTACCCACAAACATCAGGCCTAATTCTAATCCCCAACCATGACTCTATTTACCCCATATAACCTTACCCCCAAAACACCAGCCCCAATCCGCAACCTTGTCTCTATTTACCCCTTAATCTAACCTTATCCACAGACACCAACCCCAATTCGAATCCCCAAACTGAACTCGATTTTCCCCAGAATATAACCTTACCCCCAAACACCAGCCCCAATTCGAATCCCAAACCTTGACTCTATTTACCCCATAATATAACCTTACCCCAAACACCTGCCCCAATTCGAATCCCCAACCTTGACTCTATTTACTCCATAATATAACCTTACCCCCAAACACCAGCCCCAATTCGAATCCCCAACCTTGACTCTATTTAACCCATAATATCACCTTATACCCAAAAACCAGCCCCAATTCGAATTCCCAACCTTGACTCAATTTACCCCTTAATATAACCTTACCCCAAACACCAGCCCCAATTCGAAACGCCAACCTTGACTCTATTTACCCCATAACATAACCTTACCCCCAAACACCAGCCCAAATCCCCAACCTTGTCTCTATTTACCCCATAATATAACCTTACCCCCAAACACCAGCACCAATCCACAACTTTGACTATATTTACCCCATAATCCAATCTTACCCACAAACACCAGCCCCAATTCGAAACCCCAACCATGACTTTATTTACCCCATCATATAACCTTACCACAAACACCAGCCACAATTCGAATCCCCAACATTGACTCTATTTACCCCATAATATAACCTTACCCTCAAACACCAGCCCCAATTGGTATCCCCATTCTTGACTCTATATACCCCATAATATAACCTTACCCCCAAACACCAGCCCCAATCCGCAACCTTGTCTCTATTTACCCCTTAATCTAACCTTATCCACAGACACCAGCCCCAATTCGACTCCCCAAACGTGACTCTATTTACCCCATCATATAACCTTAACCACAAACACCAGACCCAATTCGAATCTCTAATTTTGAATCTATTTACCCAATAATATAACCTTACCCACAAACACCATCCCCAATTTGAATCCCCAATCTTAACACTATTTACCCCATAATATAAAATTACCCCCAAACACCAGCCCCAATTCGAATCCCCAACCTGGACTCTATATGCCCGATAATATAACCTTAACCACAAACACCAAATATCCTACCTTGACTCTATTTACCCCATAATATTCACTTACCCCCAAACAGTGACCCCAGTTCTAATCTCCAACCTTGGATCTATTTACCACTTAACATAACCTTACCCACAAACACTAGCCCAAGTCCGAATTCTGAATCTTGACTCAATTTACCCCATAATATAACCTTAGCCCTAAGCAACAGCCCCAATTCGAATCCCCAACCTTGACTCTATTTACCCCATCATATAACCTTACGCACAAACACCAGCCCCAATTCGAATCCCTAAACTTGACTCTATTTACCCCATAATACAACCATACACCCAAACACCAGCCCCAATACGAATCCACAACATTGACACTAGTTACCCCATAATATAACCTTAACACCAAACACCTGCCCCAATTCGAATACCTAACCTTGACTCTAGTTAACCCATAATATAACCTTACCCCCAAACACCAGCCCCAATTCGAATCTCCAACCTTGACTCTATTTACCCCATAATATAACCTTGCCCCCAAACACCAGCCCGAATGAGAATCCCCAACCTTGACTCTATTTACCCCATAGTATAACTTTACCCCCAAACATCAGCCCCAATTCAAATTCCCAACCTTGACTCTATGTACCCCTTAATATAACGTTACCCCAAACACCAGCAACAATTAAAATCCCCAACCTTGACTCTATTTACCACGTAATCTAACTTTAGCCCCAAACAACAGCCCGATTTGAATCGCCAACCTTGACTCTATTTACCCCATAACATAACCTTCCCCCCAAACACCAGCCGCAATCCCCAACCTTGACTCTATATACCCAATAATATAACCTTACCCCCAAACACCAGCCCCAATTCTCAACCTTGACTCTACTTACCCCATAATGTAACGTTACCCACAAACATCAGGCCTAATTCTAATCCTCAACCATGACTCTATTTACCCCATCATATAACCTTACCCACAAACACCTGCCGCAATTCGAATCCCCAACCTTGACTCTATTTACCCCATAATATAACCTTACCCTAAAACACCAGCCCCAATTCGAATCCCCATTCTTGACTCTATACACCCCATAATATAACCTTACCCCCAAACACCAGCCCCAATCCGCAACCTTGTCTCTACCTCATAATATAACCTTACCCCCAAACACCAGCCCCAATTCGAATCCACAACCTTGACTCTACTTACCCCATAATATAACCTTACACCCAAACACCAGCTCCAATTCGATTCCCGATCCTTGACTCTATTTACCCCATAATATAACCTTACCCCCAAACACTGACCTCAGTTCTAATCTCCAACCTTGACTCCATTTAACACATAATATAACCTTACCCACAAACACGGATCACAATCGAAATACACAACTTGACTCTATTTACCCCATAATTAACCTTACCCCCAAACACCAGCCCCAATTCGAATCCCGAACATTGACTATATTTACCCCTTAATATAACCTTACCCCAAACACCGGCCCCAATTCGAATCCCGAACCTTGACTATGTTTACCCCTTAATAGAACCTTACCCCCAAACACCAGCCCTAATTCGAATCCCCAACCTTAAATCTATTTACCCAATAATATAACATTACCCCCAAACAGCAGCCCCAATTCGAATCCCCAACATTGACTCTATATACCCGATAATATAACCTTAACCACAAACACCAGCCACAATCCAAATACCCTACCTTGACTCTATTTACCCCCTAATATACACTTACCCCCAAACAGTGACCCCAGTTCTAATCTCCAACCTTGACTCTATTTACCACTTAACATAACCTTACCCACAAACACCAGCCCAAGTCCGAATCCCGAACCTTGACTCAATTTACCCCATAATATAACCTTAGACCTTAGCAACAGCCCCAATTCGAATCCCCAACCTTGACTCTATTTACCCCATAATATAACCTTACCCCCAAACACCAGCCCCAATTCGAATCACGAACCTTGAGTCTATTTATCCCATAATATAACCTTACCCCCAAACATCAGCCCCAATGAGAATCCCCAACCTTGACTCTATTTACCCCATTGTATAACCTTAGCCCTAAGCAACAGCCCCAATTCGAATCCCCAACCTTGACTCTATTTACCCCATCATATAACCTTACGCACAAACACCAGCCCCAATTCGAATCCCTAAACTTGACTCTATTTACCCCATAATACAACCATACACCCAAACACCAGCCCCAATACGAATCCACAACATTGACACTAGTTACCCCATAATATAACCTTAACACCAAACACCTGCCCCAATTCGAATACCTAACCTTGACTCTAGTTAACCCATAATATAACCTTACCCCCAAACACCAGCCCCAATTCGAATCTCCAACCTTGACTCTATTTACCCCATAATATAACCTTGCCCCCAAACACCAGCCCGAATGAGAATCCCCAACCTTGACTCTATTTACCCCATAGTATAACTTTACCCCCAAACATCAGCCCCAATTCAAATTCCCAACCTTGACTCTATGTACCCCTTAATATAACGTTACCCCCAAACACCAGCAACAATTAAAATCCCCAACCTTGACTCTATTTACCACGTAATCTAACTTTAGCCCCAAACAACAGCCCGATTTGAATCGCCAACCTTGACTCTATTTACCCCATAACATAACCTTCCCCCCAAACACCAGCCGCAATCCCCAACCTTGACTCTATATACCCAATAATATAACCTTACCCCCAAACACCAGCCCCAATTCTCAACCTTGACTCTACTTACCCCATAATGTAACGTTACCCACAAACATCAGGCCTAATTCTAATCCTCAACCATGACTCTATTTACCCCATCATATAACCTTACCCACAAACACCTGCCGCAATTCGAATCCCCAACCTTGACTCTATTTACCCCATAATATAACCTTACCCTAAAACACCAGCCCCAATTCGAATCCCCATTCTTGACTCTATACACCCCATAATATAACCTTACCCCCAAACACCAGCCCCAATCCGCAACCTTGTCTCTACCTCATAATATAACCTTACCCCCAAACACCAGCCCCAATTCGAATCCACAACCTTGACTCTACTTACCCCATAATATAACCTTACACCCAAACACCAGCTCCAATTCGATTCCCGATCCTTGACTCTATTTACCCCATAATATAACCTTACCCCCAAACACTGACCTCAGTTCTAATCTCCAACCTTGACTCCATTTAACACATAATATAACCTTACCCACAAACACGGATCACAATCGAAATACACAACTTGACTCTATTAACCCCATAATTAACCTTACCCCCAAACACCAGCCCCAATTCGAATCCCGAACATTGACTATATTTACCCCTTAATATAACCTTACCCCAAACACCGGCCCCAATTCGAATCCCGAACCTTGACTATGTTTACCCCTTAATAGAACCTTACCCCCAAACACCAGCCCTAATTCGAATCCCCAACCTTAAATCTATTTACCCAATAATATAACATTACCCCCAAACAGCAGCCCCAATTCGAATCCCCAACATTGACTCTATATACCCGATAATATAACCTTAACCACAAACACCAGCCACAATCCAAATACCCTACCTTGACTCTATTTACCCCCTAATATACACTTACCCCCAAACAGTGACCCCAGTTCTAATCTCCAACCTTGACTCTATTTACCACTTAACATAACCTTACCCACAAACACCAGCCCAAGTCCGAATCCCGAACCTTGACTCAATTTACCCCATAATATAACCTTAGACCTTAGCAACAGCCCCAATTCGAATCCCCAACCTTGACTCTATTTACCCCATAATATAACCTTACCCCCAAACACCAGCCCCAATTCGAATCACGAACCTTGAGTCTATTTATCCCATAATATAACCTTACCCCCAAACATCAGCCCCAATGAGAATCCCCAACCTTGACTCTATTTACCCCATTGTATAACCTTACCCCCAAACATCAGCCCCAATTCAAATTCCCAACCTTGACTCTATTTACCACTTAATCTAACATAGCCCCAAACACCAGCCCCGATTCGAATAGCCAACCTTGACTCTATTTAACCCATAACTTAACCTTATCCCCAAACACCAGCCCCAATCCCCAACCTTGACTCTATTTACCCAATAATGTAACGTTACCCACAAACATCAGGCCAAATTCTAATCCCCAACCATGACTCTATTTACCCCAAAATATAACCTTACCCCAAAACACCAGCCCCAATTCGAATCCCCAACCTTGACTCTTTTTACCCCATAATATAACCTTACCCCCAAACACCAGCACCTATTCGAATCCCCAACCTTGACTCTATTTACCCCATAATATAACCTTACCCCCCAAACACCAGCCCCTATTCGAAATCCCAACCTTGACTATATTTACCCCTTAATATAACCTTACCCCCAAACACCAGCCCCAATTCGAATCCTCAACCATGACCCTATTTACCCCATAATATAACCATACCTCCAAACACCAGCCCCAATTCAAATCCCCAACCTTGACTCTATTTACCCCTTAATCTAATCTTACCCGCAAACACAAGCACCAATCACCAAACTTGACTCTATTTACCCCATAATATAACCTTACCGCCAATCACCAGCCCCAATACGCAACGATGACTCTATTTACCCCATACTGTAACGTTACCAAAAAACACAAGGCCCAATTCGAATCACAACCTTGACTCCATTTACCCCATAAAATAACCATACACCCAAACAACAGCCCCAATTCGAATCCCCAACGTTGACTCTATTTACCCCATAATATAACCTTACCCCCAACACCGGCTACAATACGAATCCCCAACCTTGACTCTAGTTACCCAATAATATAACATTACCCCAAAACACCAGCCCCAATTCGAATACACAAACGTGATCCTATTTACCCCATAATATAACCATGCCCCCAAACACCAGCCCCAATTCGAATCGCCAACCTTGACTCTATTTACCCCATAATATAACCTTACCCCCAACATCAGCCACAATTCGAATCCCCAATCTTGACACTATTTACCCCATAATATAACCTTACCCCCAAACACCAGCCCCAATTCGAATCCCCAACCTTGACTCCATTTACCCCTTAATATAACCTTACCCCCAATCACCAGCCCCAATACGCAACGTTGACTCTATTTACCCCATAATGTAACATTACCCCCAAACAACAGCCCCAATTCCAATCCCCAACCTTGACTCTATTTTCCACATGATATAACCTTACCCCAAAACAGCAGCCCCAATTCGAATCCCCAACCTTGACACTAGTTACCCCATAATATAACATTACCCCAAAACGCCAGCCCCAATTCAAATACACAAACGTGATCCTATTTACCCCATAATAGAACCATACCCCCAAACACCAGCCCCAATTCGAATACCTAACCTTGACCCAATTTAACCCACAATATATCCTTACCCCCAAACACCAGCCACAATTCAATTCCCCAACCGTGACTCTATTTACCTCATAATAAAACCTTACCCCCAAGCACCAGGCCCAATTCGAATCACAACCTTGACTCTATTTACCCCATAATATAACCTTACACCCAAACACCAGCCCCAATTCGAATCCCCAACCTTCACTCGATTTACCCCATAATATAACCTTAACCCCAACACCAGCCACAATTCGAATCCCCAACCTTGACTCTATTTACCACTTAATATAACCTTCCCCCCAAACACCAGACCCAATTCGAATTCCCAACCTTGACTTTATTTACCCCATAATATAACCTTACACCCAAACACCAGCCCCAATTCGAATCCCCAACCTTCACTCGATTTACCCCATAATATAACCTTAACCCCAACACCAGCCACAATTCGAATCCCCAATCTTGACACTATTTACCCCAAAACATAACCTTACCCCCAAACACCAGCCCCAATCCCCAAACTTGACTCTATTTACCCCATAATATAAATCTACCCCCAAACATCAGCTCCAATCCACAACCTTGAATATATTGACCCCATAATCTAAACTTACGCACCAACACCTGGCCCAATACAAATCCCCAACCTTGACTCTATTTACCGCATAATCTAACCTTACCCACAAACACCAGGCCCAATTCAAATCCCCAACGATGACTCTATTTACCCCATAATATAACCTTACCCCCAAAAACCAGCCCCAATTCGAATACACAAACTTGATCCTATTTACCCCATAATATAACCCTAACCCCAAACACCAACCCCAAATCGCAACCTTGACTCTATTTACCCCATAATTTAACGTTACCCACAAACACCAGGCCCAATTCGAATCACAACCTTGACTCTATTTACCTCTTAATATAAACGTACCCCCAACACCAGCCACAATTCAAATCCCCAACCTTGACTCTATTTACCCCTTAATCTTACCTTACCTCCAAACACCAGCCCCAATTCGAATTGCCAACATTGACTCTATTTACCCCATAACATAACCAAACCCCCAAACACCAGCCCAAATCCCCAACCTTGACTCTATTTACCCCATAATATAACCTTACCCCCAAACACCAGCCCCAATTAACAACCTTGACTCTATTTACCCCATAATCTAACATTACCCACAAACACCAGCCCCAATTCGAATCCCCATTCTTGACACTATTTACCTCATAATATAACCTTACCCACAAACACCAGGCCCAATTCGAATCCTCAACATTGACTCTATTTAGCCAATAATCTAAATTACCCACAAACACCAGGCCCAATTCGCATCCCCAACCATGACTCTATTTACCCCATCATATAACCTTACCACAAACACCAGCCCCAATTCAAATCCCCAACCTTGACTCTATACAACCCATAATATAACCTGACCCCCAAACACCAGCCCAATCCGCAACCTTGCCTCTATTTACCCCTTAATCTAACCTCATCCAAAGACACCAGCCCAAATTCGAATCCCCAAACGTGACTCTATTTACCCCATCATATAACCTTACCCACAAACACCAGCCCAAATTCGAATCCCCAAACTTTACTCTATTTACCCCATAATATAGGATTACCCCGAAACATCAGCCCCAATTTGAATCCCCAACCTTGACTCTATTTACCCCATAATATAACCTTACCGCCAAACACCAGCCCCAATCCACAACCTTGACTCTAATTACCCCATAATGTAACGTTACCCACAAACACCAGCCCCAATTCAAATACCCAACATTGACTCTATTTACCCCATAATAAAACCTTACCCTCAAACACTGACCCCAGTTCTAATCTCCAACCTTGACTCCATTTAACCCATAATATAACCTTACCCCCAAACACGGACCACAATCGAAATACACAACTTGACTCTATTTACCCCATAATATAACCTTACCTCAAACACCAGCCCCAATTCGAATCCCCAACCTTGACTCTATTTAACCCATAATATCACCTTACACCCAAACACCAGCCCCAATTCGAATCCCCAACCTTGACTCTATTTACCCAACATAACCTTACCACCAAACACCAGCCCAAATCCCCAACTTTGACTCTATTTACCCCATAATATAACCTTACCCCCAAACACCAGCCCCAATCCTCAACCTTGACTCTATTTACCCCATAATCCAATCTTACCCACAAACACCAGTCCCAAGTCGAATCCCCAACCATGACTCTGATTACCCCATCATATAACCTTACCACAAACACAAGCTACAATTCAAATACCCAACGTTGACTCTATTTACCCCATAATATAACCGTACCCTCAAACACCAGCCCCAATTCGAATCCCGATTCTTGACTCTACATACCCCATAATATAACCTTCCTCCCAAACACCAGCCGCAATCCGCAACCTTGTCTCTATTTACCCCTTAATCTAAACTTATCCACAGACACCAGCCCCAATTCGAATCCCCAAACTTGACTCTATTTACCCCTTAATCTAACCTTACCCACAAACACCAGCCCCAATTCGAATCCCCAAACGTGACTCTATTTACCCCATCATATAACCTTACCCACAAACACCAGCCTAAATTCGAATCCCCAATCTTGACTCTATTTACCCCATAACATAGGAGTACCCCCAAACATCAGCCCAATTCGAATCCCCAACATTGACTCTATTTACTCCATAATGTAACCTTACCCACAAACACCAGGCCCAATTCGAATCCCCAACCATGACTCTATTTACCCCATCATATAACCTTACCACAAACACCAGCCACAATTTGAATCCCCAACATTGACTCTTTACAACCCATAATATAACCTTACCCCCAAACACCAGCCCAATCCGCAACCTTGCCTCTATTTATCCCTTAATCTAACCTTACCCACAAACACCAGCCCGAATTCGAATCCCCAACCTTGACTCCATTTACCCCTTAATATAACCTTACCCCCAAACACCAGCCCCCATTCGAATCACAACCTGGACTCCATTTACTCCATAATATAACATTACCCCCAAACACCAGCCTCAATTCGAATCCCCAACCTTGACTCTATTTAACCCATAATATCACCTTACACCCAAACACCAGCCACAATTCAAATTCCCAACCTTGACTCAATTTACCCCTTAATATAACCTTACCACAAACACCAGCCCCAATTCGAATTGCCAACCTTGACTCTATTTACCCAACATAACCTTACCCCCAAACACCAGCCCAAATCCCCAACCTTGACTCTATTTACCCCATCATATAACCTTACCCCCAAACAGCTGCCCCAATCCACAACCTTGACTCTATTTAACCCATAATCTAATCTTACGCACAAACACCAGCCCCAAGTCAAATCCCCAACCATGACTCTAATTACCCCATCATATAACCTTACCACGAACACCAGCCAAAATTCGAATACCCAACGTTGACTCTATTTACCCCATAATATAACCTTACCTTCAAACACCAGCCCCAATTCGAGTCCCCATTCTTGACTCTATACACCCCATAATATAACCTTACCCCCAAACACGGACCACAATCAAAATACACAACTTGACTCTATTTACCCCATAATATAACCTTACCCCCAAACACCAGCCCCAATTCGAATCCCGAACATTGCCTATATTTACCCCTTAATATAACCTTACCCCAAACACCAGCCCCAATTCGAATCCCCAACCTTGACTCTATTTACCCCTTAATATAACCTTACCCCCAAACACCAGCCCCAATTCGAATCACAAGCTGGACTCCATTTACTCCATAATATAACATAAACCCAAACACCAGCCCCAATTCGAATCCCCAACCTTGACTCTATTTACCCCTTAATATAACCTTACCCCCAAACACCAGCCCCAATTCGAATCACAAGCTGGACTCCATTTACTCCATAATATAACATAAACCCAAACACCAGCCCCAATTCGAATTCCCAACATTGACTCAATTTACCTGTTAATATAACCTTACCCCAAACTCCAGCCCCAAGTCGAATCGCCAAACGTGACTCCATTTACCCCATAACATAACCTTACCCCCAAACACCAGCCCAAATCCCCAACCTTGACTCTATTTACCCGATAATATAACTTTACCCCCAAACACCTGCCCCAATTCACAACCTTGACTCTATTTACCCCATAATCTAATCTTACCCACAAACACCAGCCCCAAGTGGAATCCCCAACCATGACTCTAATTACCCCATCATAAAACATTACCACAAACACCAGCCACAATTCGAATCCCCAACGTTGACACTATTTACCCCATAACATAACCTTAGCCCCAAACACCAGCCCAAATCCCCAACCTTGACTCTATTTACTGCTTAATCTAACCTTATCCACAGACACCAGCCCCAATTCGAATCCCCAAACGTGACTCCATTTACCCCATAATATAACCTTAGCCCCAAACACCAGACGCAATTCAAATCCTCAAACTTGACTCTATTTTCCCCATAATATAACCTTACCCCCAAACACCAGCCCCAATTCGAATCCCCAACCTTGACTCTATTTACCCCATAATCTAACCTTACCCACAAACACCAGCCCCAATCCGCAACCTTGACTCTAATTACCCCATAATGTAACATTACCCACAAACACCAGCCCCAATTCAAATCCCCAACATTGAATCTATTTACCCCATAATAAAACCTTACCCTCAAACACTGACCCCAGGTCTAATCTACAACCTTGACTCCATTTAACCCATAATATAACCTTACCCCCAAACACGGACCACAACCGAAATACACAACTTGACTCTATTTACCCCATAAATAACCTTACCCCCGAAACACCAGCCCCAATTCGAATCACAACCTGGACTCTATTTAACCCATAATATAACCTGACGCCAAACACCAGCCCCAATTCAAATCCCCAACCTTGTCTCTATTTACCCGTTAATCTAACTTTATCCACAAACACCTGACCCAATTCGAATCTCCATTTTTGAATCTATTTACCCAATAATATAACATTACCCCCAAACACAAATCCCAATTCGAATCCCCAACCTTGACTCTATATACGCCACAATATAACCTTAACCGCAAACAGCAGCCACAATCCAAATACCCAACCTTAACTCTATTTACCCCATAATATAACCTTACCCCCATACACCAGCCCCAAATCGAATCCCCATCCTTGACTATATTTACCCCATAATATAACCTTACCCCCAAACACGAGCTCCAATTCGAATCCTCAACCTAGACTCGAGTTACCCCGTAATATAACCTTACACCCAAACACCAGCCCCAATTCGAATCCCCAACCTTGACTCCATTTAACCCATAATATCACCGTACACCCAAACACCAGCCCCAATTCAAATCCCCAACCTTGTCTCTATTTACCCGTTAATCTAACCTTACCCACAAACACCTGACCCAATTCGAATCTCTAATTTTGAATCTATTTACCCAATAAAATAACATTTCCCCCAAACAGCAGCCCCAATTCGAATCCCCAACCTTGACTCAAGATACGCCATAATATAACCTTAACCGCAAACAGCAGCCACAATTCAAATACCCTACCTTGACTCTATTTACCGCATAATATACACTTACCCCCAAACAGTGAGCCCAGTTCTAATCTCCAACCTTGATTCTATTTACCACTTAAAATAACCTTACCCACAAACACTAGCCCAAGTCTGAATCCTGAACCTTGACTCAATTTACCCCATAATATAAGCTTAGGTCTAAACAACAGCCCCAATTCGAATCCCCAACCTTGACTATATTTACCCCATCATATAACCTTAACCACAAACACCAACCCCAACTTGAATCCCTAACCTTGAATCTATTTCCCCATAATACAATCTTACCCCCAAACACCAGCTCTAATTCGAATCCACAACCTTGACTCTAGTTACCCCGTAATATAACCTTACCCCCAAACACCAGCCCCAATTCGAATACACAAACTTGATCCTATTTACCACATAATATAACCTTACCCCCAAACACCAGCCCCAGTTCGAATACCTAACCTTGACTCTATTTAACCCATAATATAACATTACCCCCAAACACCAGCCCCAATTCAAATCCCCAACCTTGACTCCATTTAACCCATATCACCGTATACCCAAACACCAGTCCCAATTCGAATTCCCAACCTTGACTCAATTTACCCCTTAATATAACCTTACTCCAAACACCAGACCCAATTCGAATCGCCAACCTTGACTCTATTTACCCCATAACATAACCTTACCCCCAAACACCAGCCCAAATCCCCAACCTTGACTCTGTTTCCCCCATATTATAACCTTACCCCCAAACACCTGCCCCAATCCACAACCTTGACTCTATTTACCCCATTATCTAATCTTACCCACAAACACCAGCCCCAAGTCGAATCCCCAACCATGACTCTATTTACCCCATCATATAACCTTACCACAAACACCAGCCACAATTCGAATCCTCAACGTTGACTCTATTTACCCCATAATATAACCTTGCCCTCAAACACCAGCCTCAATTCGAATCCCCATTCTTGACTCTATATACACCATAACATAACCTTACCCCCAAACACCAGACCCAATCCGCAACCTTGTCTCTATTTACCCCTTAATCTAACCTTATCCACAGACACCAGCCCCAATTCGAATCCCCAAACGTGACTCTACTTACCCACAAACAGCAGCAAGAATTCGAATCCCCAAACTTGACTCTATTTACCCCATAATATATTACCCCCAAACACCAGCCCCAATTTGAATCCCCAACCTTGACATTATTTAACCCATAATATAACCTTACCACCAAACACCAGACTCAATTCGAATCCCTAACCTTGACACTATTTAACCCATAATATAACCTGACGCCAAACACCAGCCCCAATTCAAATCCCCAACCTTGTCTCTATTTACCCGTTAATCTAACCTTACCTACAAACACCTGACCCAATTCGAATCTCCATTTTTGAATCTATTTACCCAATAATATAACATTACCCCCAAACACAAATCCCAATTCGAATCCCCAACCTTAACTCTATATACGCCATAATATAACCTTAACCGCAAACAGCAGCCACAATCCAAGTACCCTACCTTGACTCTATTTACCCCATAATATACACTTACCTCCAAACATTGACCCCAGTTCTAATCTCCAACCTTGACTCTATTTACCACTTAAAATAACCTTACAAACAAACACTAGCCCAAGTCTGAATCCTGAACCATGACTCAATTTACCCCATAATATAAACTTAGTCCTAAACAACAGCCCCAATTTGAATCCCCAACCTTGACTCTATTTACCCCATCATATAACCTTACCCACAAACACCAGCCCCAATTTGAATCCCTAACCTTGACTCTATTTACCCCATAATACAACCTTACCCCCAAACACCAGCTCCAATTCGAATCCTCAACCTTGACTCGAGTTACCCCGTTATATAACCTTACCCCCAAACACCAGCCCCAATTCGAATACACGAACTTGATCCTATTTACCCCATAATATAACCTTACCCCCAAACACCAGCCCCAATTCGAATACCTAACCTTGACTCTATTTAACCCATAATATAACATTACCCCCAAACACCAGCCCCAATTCGAATCCCCAACCTTGACTCCATTTAACCCATAATATCACCGTACACCCAAACACCAGCCCCAATTCAAATCCCCAACCTTGTCTCTATTTACCCGTTAATCTAACCTTACCCACAAACACCTGACCCAATTCGAATCTCTAATTTTGAATCTATTTACCCAATAATATAACATTACCCCCAAACAGCAGCCCCAATTCGAATCCCCAACCTTGACTCCATATACGCCATAATATAACCTTAACCGCAAACAGCAGCCACAATCCAAATACCCTACCTTGACTCTATTTACCGCATAATATACACTTACCCCCAAACAGTGACCCCAGTTCTAATCTCCAACCTTGAGTCTATTTACCACTTAAAATAACCTTACAAACAAACACCAGCCCAAGTCTGAATCCTGAACCTTGACTCAATTTCCCCCATAAAATAAACATAGTTCTAAACAACAGCCCCAATTCGAATCCCCAACCTTGACTATATTTACCCCATCATATAACCTTACCCACAAACACCAGCCCCAACTTGAATCCCTAACCTTGAATCTATTTCCCCATAATATAACATTACCCCCAAACACCAGCCCCAATTCGAATCCCCAACCTTGACTCCATTTAACCCATAATATCACCGTACACCCAAACACCAGCCCCAATTCAAATCCCCAACCTTGTCTCTATTTACCCGTTAATCTAACCTTACCCACAAACACCTGACCCAATTCGAATCTCTAATTTTGAATCTATTTACCCAATAATATAACATTACCCCCAAACAGCAGCCCCAATTCGAATCCCCAACCTTGACTCTATATACGCCATAATATAACCTTAACCGCAAACAGCAGCCACAATCCAAATACCCTACCTTGACTCTATTTACCGCATAATATACACTTACCCCCAAACAGTGACCCCAGTTCTAATCTCCAACCTTGACTCTATTTACCACTTAAAATAACCTTACAAACAAACACCAGCCCAAGTCTGAATCCTGAACCTTGACTCAATTTACCCCATAAAATAAACATAGTTCTAAACAACAGCCCCAATTCGAATCCCCAACCTTGACTATATTTACCCCATCATATAACCTTACCCACAAACACCAGCCCCAACTTGAATCCCTAACCTTGAATCTATTTCCCCATAATACAACCTTACCCCCAAACACCAGCTCCAATTCGAATCCACAACCTTGACTCTAGTTACCCCGTAATATAACCTTACCCCCAAACACCAGCCCCAATTCGAATACACAAACTTGATCCTATTTACCACATAATATAACCTTACCCCCAAACACCAGCCCCAATTCGAATACCAAACCTTGACTCAATTTACCCCTTAATATAACCTTACCCCAAACACCAGAGCCAATTCGAATCGCCAACCTTGACTCTATTTACCCCATAACATAACCTTACCCCCAAACACCAGCCCAAATCCCCAACCTTGACTCTGTTTCCTCCATATTATAACCTTACCCCCAAACACCTCCCCAATCCACAACCTTGACTCTATTTACCCCATTATCTAATCTTACCCACAAACACCAGCCCTAAGTCGAATCCCCAACCATGACTCTATTTACCCCATCATATAACCTTACCACAAACACCAGCCACAATTCGAATCCCCAACGTTGACTCTATTTACCCCATAATATAACCTTGCCCTCAAACACCAGCCTCAATTCGAATCCCCATTCTTGACTCTATATACACCATAACATAACCTTACCCCCAAACACCTGCCCCAATCCGCAACCTTGTCTCTATTTACCCCTTAATCTAACCTTATCCACAGACACCAGCCCCAATTCGAATCCCCAAACGTGACTCTATTTACCCCATCATATAACCTTACCCACAAACAGCAGCAAGAATTCGAATCCCCAAACTTGACTCTATTTACCCCAATAATATAATATTACCCCCAAACACCAGCCCCAATTTGAATCCCCAACCTTGACACTATTTAACCCATAATATAACCTTACCACCAAACACCAGACCCAATTCAAATCCCCAATCCTGACTCTATTTACCCCATAATATAATATTACCCCCAAACACCAGCCCCAATTCGCATCCCCAACCTTGACTCTGTTTACCCAATAATAAAACCTTACCCAGAAACACCAGCCACAATTCGAATCCCCAACCTTGAATCTATTTACCACATAATGTAACCTTACCCCCAAACACCAGCCCCAATTCGAATCACCAACCATGACTCTATTTACCCCATAACATAACCTTACCCACAAACACGAGCCCCAATCCCCAGCATTGACTCTATTTACCCCATAATATAAACTGACCCACAAACACGAGCACCAATTCGAATCCCCAACCTTGACTCCAGTTACCCCATAATATAACCTTACTCCCAAACACCAGCCCCAATTCGAATACACAAACTTGATCCTATTTACCCCATTAAATAACCATACCCCCAAACACCAGAACCAATTCGAATACCTTATCTTGACTCTATTTAACCCATAATATAACATTACCCCCAAACACCAGCCCCAATTCGAATCCCTAACCTTGACTCTATATACCCCATAATATAACCTTAACCGCAAACACCAGCCACAATCCAAATACCCTACCTTGACTCTATTTACCCCATAACATCCACTTACCCCCAAACAGTGACCCCAGTTCTAATCTCCAACCTTGACTCTATTTACCCCATAATATAACCTTACCGCGAAACACCAGACCCAATTCGAATTCCCAACCTTGACTCTATTTACCCCTTAATCTCACCTTACCCCCAAACACCAGACCCAATTTAAATCTCCAATTTTGAATCTCTTTACCCCATAATATAACCTTACCCACAAACACCAGCCCCAATTCAAATCCCCAAACTTGACTCTATTTATCCCATAATATCAGCTTACCTCCAAACACCAAACCCAATTCGAATCCCCATCCTTGACTCTATATACCCCATAATACAACCTTAACCGCACACACCAGCCACAATCCAAATACCCTACCTTGACACAATTTACCCAGTAATATACACTTACCCCCAAACATTGACCCCAGTTCTAATCTCCAACCTTGACTCTATTTACCACTTAACATAACCTTACCCACAAACACAAGCCCCAATTCGAATTCCCGTCCTTGACTCTAGTTACCCCATAATAGAACCTTACACCAAAACACCAGCCCCAATTCGAATACAAAAACTTGATTCTATTTACCGCATAATAACCTTACCCCCCAACACTGACCCCAATCCAAATACACAACCTTGACTCTATATACCCCATAATATAATCAACCCCCAAACACCAGCCCCAATTCGAATCCCGAACCTTGACACTATTTACCCCATAATATAACCATACCCCCAAACACCAGCCCCAATTCGAATCCCGAACCTTGACACTATTTACCCCATAATATAACCTTACCCCCAAACACCAGCCCCAATTCGAATCGCCAATCTTAACACTTTTTACCCCATAACATAACCTTACCCCCAAACACCGGCCCCAATCCGCAACCTTGAATCTATTTACCAGATAATATAACCCACAAACACCAGGCCCAATTCGAATCCCCATTCTTGACTCTATATACCCCATAATATAACCTTACTCCCAAACACCAGCTCAAAACCGCAACCTTGACTCTATTTACCCCTTAATCTAACCTTACCCACAGACACCAGCCCCAATTTGAATCCCCAAACGTGACTCTTTTTACCCCATCATATAACCTTACCCACAAACAGCAGCCCCAATTCGAATCCCCAAACGTGACTCTTTTTACCCCATAATATAACCTTAGCCCCAAACACCAGCCCCAATTCGAATCCCCAACCTTGACTCTATTTACCCCATAATATAACCTTCCCCTCAAACACCAGACCCAATTCGAATTCCCAACCTTGACTCTATTTACCCCTTAATCTAACCTTACACCCAAACACCAGCACCAATTCGAATCCCCATCCTTGACTCAATTTACCCTATAATATAACCTTACCCCCAAACACCAGCCCCAATTCGAATCGCCAACCTTGACTCTATTTACCCCATAACATAACGTTACCCCCAAACACCAGCCCCAATTCGAATCACCTTCCTTGACTCTATTTACCCCATAACATAACGTTACCCCCAAACACCAGCCCCAATCCGCAACCTTGACTCTATTTACCCGTTAATCTAACCTTAGCCACAAACACCAGCCCCAATTCGAATCCCCAAACGTGACTCTCTTTACCCCATCATATAACCTTGCCCACAAACACCAGCCCCAATTTGAATCCCCAAACTTGACTCTATTTACCCCTGAGTATAACATTACCACCAAACACCAGCCCCAATTTGAATCCCCAACCTTGACTCTATTTACCCCATAATATAACATTACCCCCAAAGAAAAGCCCCAATTTGAATCCCCAACCTTGACTCTATTTACCCCATAATAAAACCTTACCCCCAACACCAGCTACAATTCTAATCCCCAAACTGGACTCTATTTACCCCATAATAGAACCTTAATCCTCAAACACCGGCCCCAATTCGAATCCCCAACCGTTACTCAATTTACCCCATAATATAACCTTACAACAAACACCAGCCCCAATTGGAATCCCCAACCTTGACTCTATTTTCCCCATAATATAACCTTACCCCCAAACACCAGCCTCAGTTCGAATACACAACCTTGATCCTATTTACCCCATAATATAACGTTACCCACAAACACCAGCCCCAATTCGAATACCTAACCTTGACACTATTTACCCCATAATATAACCTTACCCCCAAACATCAGCCACAATTCGATTCCCGAACCTTGACGCTATTTACCCCATAATATAACCTAACCCCCAAACACCAGCCCCATTTCGAATTGCCAACCTTGACACTATTTACCCCATAATATAACATTACCCCCAAAGAAAAGCCCCAATTTGAATCCCCAACCTTGACTCTATTTACCCCATAATAAAACCTTACCCCAAACACCAGCTACAATTCGAATCCACAAAACTGGACTCTATTTACCCCATAATAGAACCTTACCCTTAAACACCAGCCCCAATTCGTAATCCCCATTCTTGACTCTTTATACCCCATAATATAACCTTACCCCGCAAACACTAGCACCAATCCCCAAACTGGACTCTAATTACCCCATAATATATCCTTACACCAGCCTCAATCCGCAACCTTCACTCTATTTACCCCATAATATAACCTTACCCCCAAACACCAGCCCCAATCCCCAACCTTCACTCTATTTACCCCATAATATAACCATACCCACAAACATCTGCCCCAATCCGCAACCTTGATTCTATTTACCCCTTAATCTAACCTTATCCCCAAACACCAGCCCCAATTCGAATCCCCAAACGTGACTCTATTTACCCCATCATATAACCTTACTCACAAACACCAGCCCCAATTCGTATCCCCAAACTTGACTCTATTTACCCCATAATATAACATTACCCACAAACACCAGCCCCAATTTGAATCCCCAACCTTGAATCTATTTACCCCATAATATAACCTTACCCCCAACACCAGCTACAATTCGAATCCCCAAACTGGACTCTATTTACCCCATAATAGAACCTTACCCTCAAACAACAGCCCCAATTCGAATCCCCATTCTTGACTCGAAATACCCCAAAATATAACCTTACCCCCAAACACCAGACCCAATCCGCAACCTTGACTCTATTTATCCCTTAATGTATCCTTACCCACAGACACGAGCCCCAATTCGAATCCCCAAACGTGACTCGATTTACCCCATCATATAACCTTACCCACAGACACGAGCCCCAGTTCGAATCCCCAACCTTTACTGTATTTACCCCATAATATAACCTTACCCCCAAAGGTCAGACCCAATTCGAATCCCAACCTTGACTCTATTTTCGCCATAATATAACCTTACCCCCAAACACCAGCCTCAACTCGAATACACAAACTTGAATCTATTTACCCCATAATATAACGTTACCTACAAACACCAGCCCCAATTCGAATACCTAACCATGACTCTATTTAACCCATAATATAACCTTACCCCCAAACACCAGCCCCAATTCGAATGCCCAACCTTGATTCTATTTACCCCATAATATAACCTTACCCCCAAACACCAGCCACAATTCGATTCCCGAACCTTGACGCTATTTACGCCATAATATAACCTTACCCCCAAACACCAGTCACAATTCGATTCCCGAACCTTGACGCTATTTACCCCATAATATAACCTTACCCCCAAACACCAGCTCCATTTCGTATCGCCAACCTTGACTCTATTTACCTCATGACATAACCTTACCCACAAAAACCAGCCCCAATCCCCAACCTTGACTCTATTTAACCCATATTATAACCTTACCCCCAAACAACAACCCCAATCCGCAACCTTGACTCTATTTACCACATAATGTAATGTTACCCACAAGCACCAGGTCCAATTCGAATACTCAACCTTGACTCTATTTACCCCATAATATAACCTTACCCCGAAACACCAGCCCCAATTCGAATCCCCAAACTTGACTCTATTTACCCCATAATAGAACCGTACCCATAAACACCAGTCCCAATTCGAATCCCCATTCTTGACTCTAAATACCCCATCATATAACCTTACCCACAAACACCAGCCCCAATTCGAATCCTCAAACTTCACTCTATTTACCCCATATTATAACATTACCCCAAACACAAGCCCCAATTTGAATCCCCAACCTTGACTCTGTTTTCCCCATAAATAAGCTTACCCTCAAACACCAGCCCCAATTCGAATCCCCAACCTTGACTCTAGTTATCCCATAATATAACCTTACCCCCAAACACCAGCCCCAATTCGAATACACAAACTTGATCCTATTTATCCCATAATATAACCTTACCCCCAAACAACAGCCCCAATTCGAATCGCCAACATTGACTCTATTTACCCCATCATAAAACCTTACCCCAAACACCAGCACCAATTCAATTCCCCAACCTTGACTCTATTTACCCCTTAATCTAACCTTGCCCCCAAACAACAGCCCCAATTCGAATCGCCTTCCTTGACTCTATTTACACCATAACATAACCTTACCCCCAACACCAGCCCCAATTCCCAACCTTGACTCTTTTAACCCATAATATAACGTTACCCCCCAAACACCAACCCCAGTTCAAATTCCCAACCTTGACTCTATTTACTCCTTAATATAACCTTACCCTAAACACCAGTCCCAATTCAAATCCCCAACCTAGACTCTATTTACCCGTTAATGTAACCTTACCAACAAACACCAGACCCAATTCGAATCTCCAATTTTGAACCTATTTACCCCATAACCTTACCAACAAACACCATCCCCAATTTGAATCCCCAACCTTGATTCTATTTATCCCAAAATATAACCTTACCCCCAAGCACCAGCACCAATTCGAATCCCCATCCTTGACTCTATTTACCGCATAATCTCACCATACCGCGAAACACCAGCCACAATTCGAAACTCCAACCTTGACTCTATACACCCCGTAATATAACCTTGCCCCCAAACACCAGACCCAATCCAAAACCTTGTCTCTATTTAGCTGATAATATAACCTTACCCACAGACACCAGCCCCAAATCGAATCCCCAAACTTGACTCTATTTACCACATCATATAACCTTACACACAAACACCAGCCCCAATTCAAATCCCCATCCTTGACTCTATTTAGCCCATAATATAACATTACCCCCAAACACCAGGCCCAATTCGAATACACAGACTTGATCCTATTTCCCTCATAATATAAGCTTACCCCCAAACGCCAGACCCAATTCGAATCCCCAACCTTGAATCTATTTACCCCATAACATAATCTTACCCCCAAACACCAGCCCCAATTCGAATCCCCAACCTTGACTCTATATACCCCATAATATAACCTATCCCCCAAACACCAGCCACAATTCGAATCCTCAACCTTGACTCTATTTATCCCATAATATAACCTTACCCCAAAACACCAGCCCCAATTCGAAATACCAACCTTGACTCTATTTACCCCTTAATATAACCTTACCTACAAACACCAACCCCAATTCAAGTCCTCACCTTGACTCTATTTACCCCATAATATAACCATACCCGCAAACACCAGCCCCAATTCGAACCACAACCTTGACTCTATTTACCCCATAATATAACCTTACCCTCAAACACCAGCCCCAATTCGAATCCACAAACTTGATTCTATTGACCCCATAAGATATCCTTACACCGAAACACCAGCCCCACTTCGAATCGCCAACCTTGACTCTATTTAACCCATAACATAACGTTATTCCCAAACACCAGCCCAAATCTGCAACCTTGACTCTATTTACGCCATAAATCTAACCTTACCCACAAACACCAGGCCCAATTCGAATGCCCAACCAATACTCTATTTACACCAACATATAACCGTACACACAAACACCAGCCACAATTCGAATCCCCAACGTTGACTCAATTTACCCCATAATATAACCTTACCCTCAAACACCAGCCCCAATTCCAATCCCCATTCTTGACTCTATTTACCCCATAATATAACCTTACCCGCAAACACCAGCTCCAATCCAAATACCCTACCTTGACTCTATTTACCCCTTAATATTACCTTACCACCAAACACCAGCCCAATTCGAATCCCCAAACTTGACTCTATATAACCCTTAATATAACCTTACCCCGAAACACTAGCCCCAATTCGAAATCCCAACCTTGACACTATTTACCCCTTAATATAACCTTACCCCAAACAGCAGCCCCAATTCAAATCCCCAACCATGTCTCTATTTACCCCTTAATCTAACCTTACCCACAAAAACCAGCCCCAATTCGAATCCCCAAACGTGACTATTTACCCCATCATATAACCTTACCTACTAAAACCAGCCCCAATTCGAATCCTCAAACTTGACTCTATTTCCCCCATAATATAACATTACCCCAAACACCAGCCCCAAATTGAATCCCCAACCTTGACTCTATTTACCCCATAATATAACCTTACCCCCAACGCCAGACGCAATTCGAATCCCAAACCTTGACACTATTTATCCCATAATATAACCTTACCCCCAAACACCAGCCCCAATTCGAATACACAGACTTGATCCTATTTCGCTCATAATATAACCTTACCCCCAAACACCAGCTCCAATTCGAATACCTAACCTTGACTCTATTTAACCCATTAATATAACCTTACCCCCAAACACCAGCCCCAATGCGAATCCCCAACCTTGATTCTATTTACCCCATAATCTCACCTTACCCCCAAACACCAGCCCCAATCCGATTCCCGAACCTTAACTCTATTTATCCCATAATATAACCTTAACCCCAAACACCAGCCCCAATTAGAATACCCAACCTTGACTCTATTTAACCCATTAATATAACCTTACCCCCAAACACCAGCCCCAATTCGAATCCCCAACCTTGATTCTATTTACCCCATAATCTAACCTTACCCACAAACACCAGGCCCAATTCGAATCCCCAACCATGACTCTATTTACCCCATAATATAACCATACCCGCAAACACCAGCCCCAATTCGAACCACAACCTTGACTCTATTTACCCCATAATATAACCTTACCCTCAAACACCAGTCGCAATTCGAATCCCCAAACTTGACTCTATTTACCCCATAACATATCCTTACACCGAAACACCAGCCCAACTTCGAATCGCCAACCTTGACTCTATTTACCCCATAATATAACCTTACCCTCAAACACCAGCCGCAATTCGAATCCCCAAACTTGACTCTATTTACCCCATAACATATCCTTACACCGAAACACCAGCCCAACTTCGAATCGCCAACCTTGACTCTATTTACCCCATAACATAACCTTACCCCCAAACACCAGCCCCAATCTGCAACCTTATTTACCCAATAATCTAACCTTACCCACAAACACCAGGCCCAATTCGAATGCCCAAACATGACTCTGTTTACCCCATCATACAACCGAACACACAAACACCAGCCACAATTCGAATCCCCAATGTTGACTCAATTTACCCCATAATATAACCTTACCCTCAAACACCAGCCCCAATTCCAATCCCCATTCTTGACTCTATTTACCCCATAATATAACCTTACCCGCAAACACCAGCCCCAATCCAAATACCCTACCTTGACTCTATTTACCCCTTAATATTACCTTACCACCAAACACCAGCCCAATTCGAATCCCCAAACTTGACTCTATATAACCCTTAATATAACTTTACCCCGAAACACCAGCCCCAATTCGAATCCCCAATCTTGACAAGTTAGCCCATAATATAACCTTACACCCATCCACGAAGCCCAATTGGAATACACAAACTGGATCCTATTTACCCTATAATATAACCGTACCCCCCAACACTGACCCCAATCCAAATACACAACCTTGACTCTATATACCCCATAATATAACATTGCCCCCAAATACAAGCCCCAATTCAAATCCCGAACCTTGACTCTATTTACCCCATAATATAACCACACCCCCAAATACCAGCCCCAAATTCGAATTCCAAACCTTGACTCTATTTAACCCTTACTATAACCTTACCCCAAACACCAGCCCCAATTCAAATCCCCAACCGTGACGCTAATTACCCCATCATATAACCTTTCCCACAAACACTGGCCCCAATTCGAATCCGCAACCTTGACTCTATTTACCCCATAATATAACTTTACCCCCAAACACCAGACCCAATTCAAATCCCCAACCTTGACTCTATTTATCCCTTAATATATCCTTACCCCAAACACCAGCCCCCATTCAAATACCCAATCTTGACTCTGTTTACCCCATATTGTAATGTTACCCACAAACACCAGACCCAAATCGAATCTCCAATGTTGAATCTATTTACCCCATAATATAACATTACCCACAAACACCAGCCGCAATTTGAATCCCCAAACATGACTCTATTTACCCCTTAATATAACCTTAACCGCAAACAACAGCCCCAATTTGAAACCCCAACCTTGACTCTATTTACCCCATAATATAACCTTACCCCCAAACACCAGACCCAATTCGAATCCCCAACCTTGACTCTATTTACCCCATAATATAACCTTACACCCAAACACCAGCCACAATTCAATTCCCGAACCTTGACTCTATTTACACCATAATATAACCTTACACCCAAACACCAGCCCCAATTCAAATACCCAACCTTGACTCGATTTACCCCTTAATCTAACCTTACCCAAAAACACCAGCACCAATCACCACCTTGACGCTATTTACCCCATAATATAACCTTACCCCCAATCACCAGTCCCAATACGCAACGTTGACTCTATTTACCCCATAATGTGACGTAACCCACAAACACCAACCCCAATTCGAATGACAACCTTGACTCTATTTACCTCATAATATAACCATACACCCAAACACCAGCCCCAATTCGAATCCCCAACCTTGACTCTATTTACCCCATAATATAACCTTACGCCCGACACCAGCCACAATTCGAATCCCCAACCTTGACTCTATTTACCCCTTAATCTAACCTTACCCACAACACCAGCCCCAATTTGAATCGCCAATCTTGACACTATTTGCCCCATAATATAACCTTACCCACAAACACCAGCCCCAATCCCCAATCTGGACTCTATTTACCCCATAATATAACCTTACCCCCAAACAACAGCCTCAATCCGCACCCTTGACTCCCTTTACCCCATAACCTCACCTTATCCACAAACACCATGCCCAATTCGAATCCCCAACCATGACTCTATTTACCACATCATACAACGTTACCCACAAACACCAGCCATAATTTGAATCGCCAACCTTGACTCCATTTTCCCCATATTATAACTTTACCCATAAACACTATCCCCAATTCGAATCCCCAACTTTAACTCTATTTACCCCATAATATAACATTACCCCCAAACACCCATCCCATTTCGAATCCTCAACCTTGACTCTATTTACCCCATAATATAACCTTACCCGCAAACACCAGCCCCAATCCAAATACCCTATCTTGACTCTATTTACCCCATAATATAACCTTACCCCCAAACACTGACCCCAGTTCTAATCTCCAACCTTGACTCTATTTACCACTTAGCATAACCTTACCCACAAACACCAGCCCCAGTCCGAATCCCCAACCTTGACTCAATTTACCCCATAATGTAACCTTAGCCCCAAACACCAGTCCCAATTCGAATCCCTAACCTTGACTCTATTTACCCCATAACATAACCTTACCCCCAATCACAAGACCCAATTCGAATCCCCCAACCTTGACTCTATTTTCCCCATAATATAACCTTACGCCAAAACACCAGCCACAATTCGAATCCCCAATCTTGACAAGTTAAACCATAATATAACCTTACCCCAATCCACCAGGCCCAATTCGAATATACAAACTGGATCCTATTTACCCCATGATATAACCTTACCCCCAAACACTGACCCCAATCCAAATACACAACCTTAACTCTATATACCCCATAATATAACATTGCCCCCAAATACAAGCCCCAATTCGAATCCTGAAACTTTACGCTATTTACCCCATAATATAACCTTACCCCCAAACACCAGTCCAACCCACAACCTTGACTCTATTTACCCCTTAATCTAACCTTACCTGCAAACACCAGCCCCAATTCCAATCCCCAACCTTGACTCTATTTAACCCTTAATCGAACTTTAGCCCAAAACACCAGCCCCAATTCGAATCCCCAGCCTTGACACGAAATACCCCATAATACAACCTTAACCGCAAACACCAGCCACAATCAAACTGCCCTACCTTGACACTATTTACCCCATAATACAAAATTAGCCCCAAACAATGACACCAGTTCTAATCTCCAACCTTGACTCTATTTACCCCTTAACATAACCTTACCCACAAACACCAGCCCCAGTCCAAATCCCGAACCTTGACTCAATTTATCCCATAATATAACCTTAGCCCTAAACACCAGTCCCAATTCGAATCCCCAACATTGACTCTATTTACCCCATAATATAACCTTACCCCAAACACCAGCCCCAATTCGAATACACAAACTTGATTCTATTTACCCCATAATATAACCGTACCCCCAAATACCAGCCCCAATTCGAAACCCCAACCTTGACTACATTTACCCCTTAATATAACCTTACCCCAAACACCAGCCCCAATTCGAATCCTCAACCTTGACTCTATTTACCCCATAATATAATCTTACCCCCAAACACCAGCCCCAATCCTCAACCTTGACTCTATTTACCCCTTAATCTAACATTACCCAGACACCAGCCCCAATTCGAATCCCCAAACGTGTCACTAATTACCCCAACATATAACCTTACCCACAAGCACCAGCCCCAATTCGAATCCAGAAACTTGACTCTATTTACCCCATAATATAACATTACCCCCAAGCAACAGCCCCAATTTGAATCCCCAACCTTGACTCTTTTTACCCGATAATCTAACCTTGCCCCCAAACACCAGACCCAAATTGAATCCCCAACCTTGACTCTATTTACCCCATAATATAACCTGACTCACAAACACCATCCCCAATTCGAATCCCCAACCTTGACTCTATATACCCCATAATATAACCTTAACCGCAAACACCAGCCACAATCAAAATACCCTACCTTGACACTATTTACCCCATAATATAAAATTACCCCCAAACACCAGACCCAATCCCCAACCTTGACTCTATTTACCCCATAATATAACCATACCTGCAAACATCAGCCCCAATCCACAATCTTGACTCTATTGAACCCATAATCTAACCTTACGCACCAACACCAGCCGCAATTTGAATCCCCAAACTTGACTCTATTTACTCCATAATATAACATTACCCACAAACACCAGACCCAATTCGAATCACCAACCTTGACTCCAGTTACCCCATAATATAACGTTAACCCCAAACACCAGCCCCAATTCGAATACACAAACTTGATCCTATTTACCCCATAATATAACCTTACCCCCAAACACCAGCCCCAATTTGAATACCTAACCTTGAATCTAACTACCCAATAATATAACCTTACCCCCAAACACCAGCCCCAATTCGAATCCCCAACCTTGATTCTCTTTACCCCATAATATAACCTTACCCCCAAACACCAGCCACAATTCAATTCCTGAACCTTGACTCTATTTACACCATAATATAACCTTACACCCAAACACGAGCCCCAATTCAAATACCCAACCTTGACTCGATTTACCCCTTAATCTAACCTTACCCAAAAACACCAGCACCAATCACCACCTTGACTCTATTTACCCCATAATATAACCTTACCCCAATCACCAGTCCCAATACGCAACATTGACTCTATTTAGCCCATAATGTGACGTAACCCACAAACACCAGGCTCAATTCCAATCCCCAACCTTGACTCTATTTAACCCTTAATTGAACTTTATTCCCAAAACACCAGCCCCGATTCGAATCGCCAGCCTTGTCTCTATTTACCCCATAATATAATCTTACCCCCAAACACCAGCCCCAATCCTCAACCTTGACTCTATTTACCCCTTAATATAACCTAACCCCCAAACACCAGCCCCAATTCGAATCCCCAGCCTTGACACTATATACCCCATAATATAACCTTAACTGCAAACACCAGCCACAATCAAACTGCCCTACCTTGACACTATTTACCCCACAATACAAAATTACCCCCAAACAATGACACCAGTTCTAATCTCCAACCTTGACTCTATTTACCCCTTAACATAAACCTTACCCACAAACACCAGCCCCAGTCCGAATCTCGAACCTTGACTCAATTTACCCCATAATATAACCTTAGCCCTAAGCACCAGTCCCAATTCGAATCCCCAACATTGACTCTATTTACCCCATAATATAACCTTACCCACAAACACCAGCCCAAATTTGAATCCCCAACCTTGACTCTTTTTACCCGATAATCTAACCTTACCCCCAAACACCAGGCCCAATTCGAATCTCCAACCTTGACTCTATTTACCACATAATATAACCTGACCCCCAAACACCAGCCACAATTCGATTCCCGAACCTTGACTCAATTTACCCCATAACATAACCTTACCCACAAACACCAGCCCCAATTCGAATCCACATTCTAGACTCTATATAACCCATAATATAACCATACCCACAAACACCAGCCCCAATCCGCAACATTGACTCTATTTACCCCATAATATAACCTTACCCCCAAAAACCTGCCCCAATTCGAATTTCCAACCTTGACTCTATTTACCCCATAATATAACCTTACCCCCAAACACTGACACCAATCCAAATATCCAACCATGTCTCTATTAAACCCACAATATAACCTTACACCCAAACACCAGCCCTAATTTGAATTCCGAACCGTGACACTATTTACCCCTTAATATAACCTTACCCCCAAACCACCAGCACAAATTCGAATCCCCAACCTTGACTCTATTTACCCCTTAATATAACCTTACCCCAAACAACAGCCCCAATTCGAATTCCCATCCTTGACTCTATTTAACCCATCATAAAAACTTATCTCCAAACACCAGCCCCAATTCGAATCTCCAACCTTGACTCTATTTACCACATAATATAACCTTCCCCACAAACACTAGCCCCAATTCATATTCCCAACCGTGATCCTATTTACCCCATAATATAACCTTATCCCCAATCACCAGCTCCAATTCAAATCCCCAACCTTGACTCTATTTACCACATAATATAACCTTACCCCCAAAACACTGACACCAATCCAAATACCCAATCTTGACTCTATTTACCTGATAATATAACCTTACCCAGAAACACAAGCCACAATTCGAATCCCCAACATCGACTCTATTCACAACATAATATAACCTCACCCACAAACACCAGCCCCAATCCACAACCTTGACTCTACATACCCCATAATCTAACCTTACCAACAGACCCCAGCCCCAATTCGAATTACCAAACGTGACGCTCTTTACCCCATCATATAACCTTACCCCCAAACAACAGCCCCAATTCGAATCCCCAAACTTGACTCTATTTACCACATAATATAACCTTGCCCCCAAAAACCTGCCCCAATTCGAATCTCCAACCTTGACTCGATTTACCCCATAATATAACCTTACCCCAAACACTGACACCAATCCAAATATCCAACCATGTCTCTATTAAACCCACAATATAACCTTACACCCAAACACCAGCCCTAATTTGAATTCCGAACCGTGACACTATTTACCCCATAATATAACCTTACCCCCAAACACAAGCCCCAATTTAAATCCTGAACCTTGACTTTATTTACCCCATAATATAACCTTACCCCCAAACTCAAGCCCCATTTCGAATCGCCAACCTTGACTCTATTTACCCCATAATAGAACCGTACCCTCAAACACCAGCCCCAATTCGACTCCCCATTCTTGACTCTATATACCCCATAATATAACCTTACCCCCAAACACCAGCCCAAATCCACAACCTTGACTCTATTTACCCCTTAATCTAACCTTACCCACAGACACCAGCCCCAAGTCGATACCCCAAACGTGACTCTATTTACCCCATCATATAATCTTACCCACAAACACCAGCCCCAATTCAAATCCTCAAACTTCACTCTATTTACCCCATATTATAACATTACCCCAAACACCAGCCCCAATTTGAATCCCCAACCTTGACACTACTTACCCAATAATATAACCTTACCCCCAAACACCAGCCACAATTCGAATCCCCAACCTTGACTCTATTTACCCCGTAATATAACCTTACCCCCAAACACCAGCACCAATTCGATTTCCCAAACCTTGACTCTATTTAACCCACAATATAACCTCACCCCCAAACACCAGCCCCAATTCAAATTCCCAACCTTGACTCTATTTATCCCTTATTATAACCTTACCCAAAACACCAGCACCAATACAATTCCCCAACCTTGACTCTATTTCACCCTTAATCTAACCTTAGCCCCTAACACCAGCCCCAATTTGAATCGCCTTCCTTGAATCTAATTACCACATATCATAACCTTACTCCCAAACACCAGCCCCAATACCCAACCTTGACTCTATTTACCACATAATATAACCTTACCCCCAAACACCAGCCCCAATCCGCAACCTTGACTCGATTTACCCCATAATGTAATGTTACCCACAAACACCAGGCCCAATACTAATCCCCAACCATGACTCTATTTACCCCATCATATAACCTTACCCACAAACACCAGCCCCAATTCGAATCCCCAACATTGACTCTCTTTACCCCATAATATAACCTTACCCCCAAATACCAGCCCCAACTCGAATCCCGAACCTTGACTCTATTTACCCCATAATATAACCTTACCCACAAACACCAGGTCCAATCCGCAACCTGGACTCTATTTACCCCTTAATCTAACCTTTACCCACAAACACCAACCCCAATTCGAATCCCAAACCGTGATTCCATTTAACCAAACATATAACCTTACCCACAAACACCAGCCCCAATTTGAATCCCCAAACTTGACTCTATTTACCCCTTAATATAACCTTACCCCCAAACACCAGCCCTAATTTGAATTCCGAACCTTGACACTATTTACCCCATAATATAAACTTACCCCCAAACACCAGCCCCAATTTAAATCCCCAACAAGGACTCTATTTACCCCACAATATATCATTACCCCCCAAACACCAGCCCCAATTCGAATCCCCAACCTGGACTCTATTTACCCCTTAATCTAACCTCACCCCCAAACACCAACCGCAATTTGAATCCCCCTCCTTGACTCTATTTACCCCATAATATAACCTTACCCCCAAACAACAGCCCCAATTCGAATTCACAACCTTGATTCTATTTACCCCTTAATATAACCTTACCCCAAACACAAGCCCCAAATCAAATCCCCAAACGTGACTCTATTTACCGCTTAATATAACGTTACGCCAAAACACCAGCCCCAATTCGAATCACAACCTGGACTACATTTACTGCATAATATAACATTACCCCCAAACACCAGCCCCAAATCGAATCCCCAACCTTGACACAATTTAGCCCATAATATCACCTTACCCCAAACACCAGCCCAATTCAAATCCCCAACCTTGTCTCTATTTACCCGTTAATCTAACCTTACCCACAAAAACCAGACCCAATTTGAATCTCCAATTTTGAAACTATTTACCCAATAATATAACCTGACCCACAAACACCATCCCCAATTCGAATCCCCAACCTTAACTCTATTTACCCCATAATATAACCTTACCCCCAAACACCAGACCCCATTTAAATCCCCAACCTGGACTCTATTTACCCCATAATATAACCTTACCTCCAAACACCAGCCCCAATTCGAATCCCCAACCTGGACTCTATTTACCCCATATTATAACCTTACCCCAAAAACTGACCCTAATTCGAATCCCCAACCTTGAATATGTTTACCCCTTAATCTAACCTTACCCCCAAACACAAATCCCAATTCAAATCCCCCTCATTGACTCTATTTACCCCATAATATAACCTTACCCACAAACAACAGCCCCAATTCCAATTCCCAACCTTGATTCAATTTAGCCCTTCATATAACCTTACCCCAAAAACCAGCCCCAAATCAAATCCCCAACCTTGACTCTATTTACCGCTTCATATAACGTTTCGCCGAAACACCAGCCCCAATTCGAATCCCCAACCTTGACTCTATTTACCACATAATATAATCTTAACCCCAAACACTGACCCCGATCCAAATACCCATCATTGTCACTATTTACCCCATAATAGAACCTTACCCCCAAACACCAGCCCCTATTTGAATCCCAAACCTTGACTCTATTTAGCCCATAATATAACCTTACCCCCAAACACTCGCCCCAATTCAAATCCCCAACATTGACTCTATTTACCCCATAAAATAATCTTACCCCCAAACACCAGACCCAATTTGAGTCCCCAAACTTGACACTATTTACCCCATAATATAACATTACCCCAAAACACTGGCCCCAATTCGAATCCCCCACCTTGACTCTATTTACCCCATAATATAACCTTACCCCCAAACACCAGCCCCAATTCGAATCCCCCAACTTGACACTATTTACCCCATAATATAACCTTGCACCCAAACACCAGCCCCAATCCAAATACCCAACCTAGACTCTATTTACCCCATAATATAAACTAACGCCCAAACACTGACCCCAGTCCAAATCCCCAACCTTGATTCTATTTACCCCTTAATATAACCGTACACCCAAACACCAGCCCAAATTCGAATCCCCAACCTTGACTCTGTTTACCCCATAATATAACCTTACCCCCAAACACCAGCCCCAATCCGCAAACTTGTTTCTATTTACCCCTTAATCTAACCTTATCAACAGACACCAGCCCCAATTCGAATCCACAAACGTGACTCTATTTACCCCATAATATAACTTTACCCCCAAACACAGGCCCCAATTCGAATCCCCAACATTGACTCTATTTCCCCAATAATATAACCCTGCCCACAAAAACCAGCCCCAATTCGATTCCTGAACATTGACTCTATTTACCCCATAATATTACCTTATCCCCAAACACCAGCCCCAATCCCCAACCTTGACTCTATTTACCGCTTAATCTAACCTTATCAACAGACACCAGCACCAATTCAAATCCCCAACATTGACTCTATTTACCCCATAATAAAACCTTACCCTCAAACACTGACCCTAGTTCTAATCTCCAACCTTGACTCCATTTAACCCATAATATAACGTTACCCCCAAACACAGACAACAATCGAAATACACAACTTGACTCTATTTAACCCATAATATAACCTCATCCCCAAACACCAGCCCCAATTCGAATCCCGAACATTGACTCTATTTACCCCATAATATGACCTTACCCCCAAACACCAGCCCCAATCCCCAACCTTGACTCTATTTTCCCAATAATATAAACTTACCCCAAACACCAGCCGCAATCCGCAACCTTGACTCTATTTACCCCATAATGTAACGTTACCCACAAACATCACGCCTAATTCTAATCCCCAACCATGACGCTATTTACCCATCATACAACCTTACCCAGAAACACCAGCCACAATTCGAATCCCCAACGTTGACTTTATATACCCCATAATATAACCTTACCCCCAAACACCAGCCCCAATTCGAATCCCCAACCTTGACTCAATTTACTCCATAATATAACCTTACCCCCAAATACCAGCCCCAATTCGAATCCCCAACCTTGACTCTATTTACCCCATAACATAACCTTACCCACAAACAACAGCCCCAATCCCCAACCTTGACTCTACTTACCCCATAATATAACCTTAACCCCAAACACCAACCCCAATCCACAAACTAGACTCTATTTACCCCATAATGTAACGTTACGCACAAACAGCAGGCCCAATTCGCAACACAACCTTGACTCTATTTACCCCATAATATAAACTTATCCCCAACACCAGCCACAATTCGAATCCCCAACTTTGACTCTATTTACCCCTTAATCTAACCTTACCTCCAAACACCAGCCCCAATTCGAATCGCCAACCTTGACTCTATTTACCCCATAACATGACCTTAGCCCCAAACACCAGCCCCAAATCCCCAACCTTGTCTCTATTTACCCCTTAATCTAACCTTATTCACAGACAACAGCCCCAATTCGAATCCCCAAACGTGACACTATTTACCCCATAATATAACCTTACCCCCAAACACCAGCCCCAATTCAAATCCCCAACATTGACTCTATTTACCCCATAATAAAACCTTACCCTCAAACACTGACCCCAGTTCTAATCTCCAACCTTGACTCCATTTAACCCATAATATAACCTTACCCCCAAACACGGACCACAATCGAAATACACAACTTGACTCTATTTACTCCATAATATAACCTTACCCCCAAACACCACCCCCAGTTCGAATCCCCAACCTTGACTCTATTTACCCCTTAATATAACCTTACCCCCAAACACCAGCCCCCATTCGAATCACAAACTGGACTCCATTTACTCAATAATATAACATTACCCCAAACACCAGCCCCAATCCAAATACCCAACCTTGACTCTATTTACCCGATAATATAAACATAACCGCAAACACTGACTCCAGTCCGTATCCCCAAACTTGACTCTATTTACCCCTTAATATAACCTTACACCCAAACACCAGCCTCAATTTGAATCCCCAACCTTGACTCTATTTACCACATAATATAATCTTAACCCCAAACACTGACCCCGATCCAAATACCCATCATTGTCACTATTTACCCCATAATAGAACCTGATCCCCAAACACCAGCCCCTATTTGAATCCCAAACCTTGACTCTATTTAGCCCATAATATAACCTTACCCCCAAACACTCGCCCCAATTCAAATCCCCAACATTGACTCTATTTACCCCATAAAATAATCTTACCCCCAAACACCAGACGCAATTTGAGTCCCCAAACTTGACACTATTTACCCCATAATATAACATTACCCCAAAACACTGGCCCCAATTCGAATCCCCCACCTTGACTCTATTTACCCCATAATATAACCTTACCCCCAAACACCAGCCCCAATTCGAATCCCCCAACTTGACACTATTTACCCCATAATATAACCTTGCACCCAAACACCAGCCCCAATCCAAATACCCAACCTAGACTCTATTTACCCCATAATATAAACTAACGCCCAAACACTGACCCCAGTCCAAATCCCCAACCTTGATTCTATTTACCCCTTAATATAACCGTACACCCAAACACCAGCCCAAATTCGAATCCCCAACCTTGACTCTGTTTACCCCATAATATAACCTTACCCCCAAACACCAGCCCCAATCCGCAAACTTGTCTCTATTTACCCCTTAATCTAACCTTATCAACAGACACCAGCCCCAATTCGAATCCACAAACGTGACTCTATTTACCCCATAATATAACTTTACCCCCAAACACAGGCCCCAATTCGAATCCCCAACCTTGACTCTGTTTACCCCATAATATAACCTTACCCCCAAACACCAGCCCCAATCCGCAAACTTGTCTCTATTTACCCCTTAATCTAACCTTATCAACAGACACCAGCCCCAATTCGAATCCACAAACGTGACTCTATTTACCCCATAATATAACTTTACCCCCAAACACAGGCCCCAATTCGAATCCCCAACATTGACTCTATTTCCCCAATAATATAACCTTGCCCACAAAAACCAGCCCCAATTCGATTCCTGAACATTGACTCTATTTACCCCATAATATTACCTTATCCCCAAACACCAGCCCCAATCCCCAACCTTGACTCTATTTACCGCTTAATCTAACCTTATCAACAGACACCAGCACCAATTCAAATGCCCAACATTGACTCTATTTACCCCATAATAAAACCTTACCCTCAAACACTGACCCCAGTTCTAATCTCCAACCTTGACTCCATTTAACCCATAATATAACGTTACCCCGAAACACAGACAACAATCGAAATACACAACTTGACTCTATTTAATCCATAATATAACCTCATCCCCAAACACCAGCCCCAATTCGAATCCCGAACATTGACTCTATTTACCCCATAATATGACCTTACCCCCAAACACCAGCCCCAATCCCCAACCTTGACTCTATTTTCCCAATAATATAAACTTACCCCAAACACCAGCCGCAATCCGCAACCTTGACTCTATTTACCCCATAATGTAACGTTACCCACAAACATCACGCCTAATTCTAATCCCCAACCATGACGCTATTTACCCATCATACAACCTTACCCAGAAACACCAGCCACAATTCGAATCCCCAACGTTGACTTTATATACCCCATAATATAACCTTACCCCCAAACACCAGCCCCAATTCGAATCCCCAACCTTGACTCAATTTACTCCATAATATAACATTACCCCCAAATACCAGCCCCAATTCGAATCCCCAACCTTGACTCTATTTACCCCATAACATAACCTTACCCACAAACAACAGCCCCAATCCCCAACCTTGACTCTACTTACCCCATAATATAACCTTAACCCCAAACACCAACCCCAATCCACAAACCCCATAATGTAACGTTACGCACAAACAGCAGGCCCAATTCGCAACACAACCTTGACTCTATTTACCCCATAATATAAACTTATCCCCAACACCAGCCACAATTCGAATCCCCAACTTTGACTCTATTTACCCCTTAATCTAACCTAACCTCCAAACACCAGCCCCAATTCGAATCGCCAACCTTGACTCTATTTACCCCATAACATCACCTTACCCCCAAACACCAGTCCAAATCCCTAACTTTGTCTCTATTTACCCCTTAATCTAACCTTACCCACAAACACCAGCACCAATCCCCAACCTTGACTCAATTTCCCCATTATTTAACCTTACCCCCAAAGACCAGCCTCAATTCAAATCCCCAACATTGACTCTATTTACCCCATAATAAAACCATACCCTCAAACACTGACCCCAGTTCAAATCCCCAACACTGACTATATTTACCCATAATATAACCTTACCCCCAAACACCAGCCCCAATTCGAATCCCGAACAGTGACTATATTTACCCCTTAATATAACCTTACCCCAAACACCAGCCCCAATTCTAATCCCCAACCTTGACTCTATATACCCCATAATATGACCTTAACCACAAACACCAGCCACAATCCAAATACCCTACCTTGACTCTATTTACCCCATAATATACACTTACCCCCGAACAGTGACCCCAGTTCTAATCTCCAACCTTGACTCTATGTACCACTTAACATAACCTTACCCACAAACACCAGCCCAAGTCGGAATCCCGAACCTTGACTCAATTTACCCCGTAATATAACCATAGCCCTAAACAACAGCACCCATTTGAATCCCCAACCTTGACTCCATTTACCCCATCATATAACTTTGCCCATAAACACCAGCTTCAATTCGAATCCCCAAACATGACTCTATTTACCCCATAATATAACATTACCCCCAAACACCAGCCCCAATTTGAATCCCCATCCTTGACACTATTTACCCCATAATACAACCTTACCCCCAAACACCAGCCCCAATTCGAATCCCCAACCTTGACTCTAGTTACCCCATAATATAACATTACCCCCAAACAAAAGCCCCAGTTCGAATACACAAACTTGATCTTATTTACCCCATAATATAACCTTACCCCCAAACACCAGCACCAATTCGAATACCTAACCTTGACTGTAGTTAACCCATAATATAACCTTACCCCCAAACACCAGCCCCAATTCGTATACCTCACCTTGACTCTATTTACCCCATAATATAACCTTACCCCCAAACACCAGCCCCAATTCGAACCCCAACCTTGACTCTATTTATCCCATAATATAACCTTACCCCCAAACACCAGCCCCAATTCGAACCCCAACCTTGACTCCATTTACCCCATAATATAACCTTACACCCAAACACCAGCCCCAATGTGAATCCACAACCTTGACTGTATTTACCCCATAATATAACCTTACCGCCAAACACCAGCCCCGATTCGAATCGCCAACCTTGACTCTATTTACCCCATACCATAACCTTAGCCCCAAACACCAGCCCCAATCCCCAACCTTGACTCTATTTACCCAATAATATAACCTTACCCCAGAACACCAGCCGCAATCCGCAACCTTGACTCTATTTACCCCATAATGTAACGTTACCCTCACACATCAGGCCTAATTCTAATCCGCAACCATGACGCTATTTACCCCATCATACAACCTTACCCACAAACACCAGCCACAATTCGAATACCCAACCTTGACTCTATTTACCCCATAATATAAATTTATCCCCAACACCAGCCACAATTCGAATCCCCAACTTTGACTCTATTTACCCCTTAATCTAACCTTACCCCCAAACACGGATCACAATCGAAATACACAACTTGACTCTATTTACCCCATAATATAAACTTACCCCCAAACATCACCCCCAATTCGAATCCCCAACCTTGGCTCTATTTACCCCTTAATATAACCTTACCCCCAAACACCAGCCCCCATTCGAATCACAAACTGGACTCCATTTACTCAATAATATAACATTACCCCCAAACACCTGCCACAATTCGATTCCCGAATCTTGACTCTATTTACCCCATGATATAACCTTACCCCCAAATACCAGCCCCAATTCGAATCCCCAACCTTGACTCTATTTACCCCATAACATAACCTTACCCACAAACAACAGCCCCAATCCCCAACCTTGACTCTACTTACCCCATAATATAACCTTAACCCCAAACACCAACCCCAATCCACAAACTAGACTCTATTTACCCCATAATGTAACGTTACGCACAAACAGCAGGCCCAATTCGCAACACAACCTTGACTCTATTTACCCCATAATATAAACTTATCCCCAACACCAGCCACAATTCGAATCCCCAACTTTGACTCTATTTACCCCTTAATCTAACCTAACCTCCAAACACCAGCCCCAATCCCCAACCTTGACTCAATTTCCCCATTATTTAACCTTACCCCCAAAGACCAGCCTCAATTCAAATCCCCAACATTGACTCTATTTACCCCATAATAAAACCATACCCTCAAACACAGACCCCAGTTCAAATCCCCAACATTGACTAAATTTACCCATAATATAACCTTACCCCCAAACACCAGCCCCAATTCGAATCCCGAACATTGACTATATTTACCCCTTAATATAACCTTACCCCAAACACCAGCCCCAATTCTAATCCCCAACCTTGACTCTATATACCCCATAATATGACCTTAACCACAAACACCAGCCACAATCCAAATACCCTACCTTGACTCTATTTACCTCATAATATACATTTACCCCCGAACAGTGACCCCAGTTCTAATCTCCAACCTTGACTCTATGTACCACTTAACATAACCTTACCCACAAACACCAGCCCAAGTCGGAATCCCGAACCTTGACTCAATTTACCCCGTAATATAACCATAGCCCTAAACAACAGCACCCATTTGAATCCCCAACCTTGACTCCATTTACCCCATCATATAACTTTGCCCATAAACACCAGCTTCAATTCGAATCCCCAAACATGACTCTATTTACCCCATAATATAACATTACCCCCAAACACCAGCCCCAATTTGAATCCCCATCCTTGACACTATTTACCCCATAATACAACCTTACCCCCAAACACCAGCCCCAATTCGAATCCCCAACCTTGACTCTAGTTACCCCATAATATTTACATTACCCCCAAACAAAAGCCCCAGTTCGAATACACAAACTTGATCTTATTTACCCCATAATATAACCTTACCCTCAAACACCAGCACCAATTCGAATACCTAACCTTGACTGTAGTTAACCCATAATATAACCTTACCCCCAAACACCAGCTCCAATTCGTATACCTCACCTTGACTCTATTTACCCCATAATATAACCTTACCCCCAAACACCAGCCCCAATTCGAACCCCAACCTTGACTCCATTTACCCCATAATATAACCTTACACCCAAACACCAGCCCCAATGTGAATCCACAACCTTGACTGTATTTACCCCATAATATAACCTTACCGCCAAACACCAGCCCCGATTCGAATTGCCAACCTTGACTCTATTTACCCCATACCATAACCTTAGCCCCAAACACCAGCCCCAATCCCCAACCTTGACTCTATTTACCCAATAATATAACCTTACCCCAGAACACCAGCCGCAATCCGCAACCTTGACTCTATTTACCCCATAATGTAACGTTACCCTCACACATCAGACCTAATTCTAATCCGCAACCATGACGCTATTTACCCCATCATACAACCTTACCCACAAACACCAGCCACAATTCGAATACCCAACCTTGACTCTATTTACCCCATAATATAAATTTATCCCCAACACCAGCCACAATTCGAATCCCCAACTTTGACTCTATTTACCCCTTAATCTAACCTTACCCCCAAACACGGATCACAATCGAAATACACAACTTGACTCTATTTACCCCATAATATAAACTTACCCCCAAACATCACCCCCAATTCGAATCCCCAACCTTGACTCTATTTACCCCTTAATATAACCTTACCCCCAAACACCAGCCCCCATTCGAATCACAAACTGGACTCCATTTACTCAATAATATAACATTACCCCCAAACACCAGCCACAATTCGATTCCCGAATCTTGACTCTATTTACCCCATGATATAACCTTACCCCCAAATACCAGCCCCAATTCGAATCCCCAACCTTGACTCTATTTACCCCATAACATAACCTTACCCACAAACAACAGCCCCAATCCCCAACCTTGACTCTACTTACCCCATAATATAACCTTAACCCCAAACACCAACCCCAATCCACAAACTAGACTCTATTTACCCCATAATGTAACGTTACGCACAAACAGCAGGCCCAATTCGCAACACAACCTTGACTCTATTTACCCCATAATATAAACTTATCCCCAACACCAGCCACAATTCGAATCCCCAACTTTGACTCTATTTACCCCTTAATCTAACCTAACCTCCAAACACCAGCCCCAATCCCCAACCTTGACTCAATTTCCCCATTATTTAACCTTACCCCCAAAGACCAGCCTCAATTCAAATCCCCAACATTGACTCTATTTACCCCATAATAAAACCATACCCTCAAACACAGACCCCAGTTCAAATCCCCAACATTGACTAAATTTACCCATAATATAACCTTACCCCCAAACACCAGCCCCAATTCGAATCCCGAACATTGACTATATTTACCCCTTAATATAACCTTACCCCAAACACCAGCCCCAATTCTAATCCCCAACCTTGACTCTATATACCCCATAATATGACCGTAACCACAAACACCAGCCACAATCCAAATACCCTACCTTGACTCTATTTACCTCATAATATACATTTACCCCCGAACAGTGACCCCAGTTCTAATCTCCAACCTTGACTCTATGTACCACTTAACATAACCTTACCCACAAACACCAGCCCAAGTCGGAATCCCGAACCTTGACTCAATTTACCCCGTAATATAATCATAGCCCTAAACAACAGCACCCATTTGAATCCCCAACCTTGACTCCATTTACCCCATCATATAACTTTGCCCATAAACACCAGCTTCAATTCGAATCCCCAAACATGACTCTATTTACCCCATAATATAACATTACCCCCAAACACCAGCCCCAATTTGAATCCCCATCCTTGACACTATTTACCCCATAATACAACCTTACCCCCAAACACCAGCCCCAATTCAAACCCCAACCTTGACTCCATTTACCCCAAAATATAACCTAATTCCCAAACACCAGCCCCAATGTGAATCCACAACCTTGACTGTATTTACCCCATAATATAACCTTACCGCCAAACACCAGCCCCGATTCGAATCGCCAACCTTGACTCTATTTACCCCATACCATAACCTTAGCCCCAAACACCAGCCCCAATCCCCAACCTTGACTCTATTTACCCAATAATATAACCTTACCCCAGAACACCAGCCGCAATCCGCAACCTTGACTCTATTTACCCCATAATGTAACGTTACCCTCACACATCAGGCCTAATTCTAATCCGCAAGCATGACGCTATTTACCCCATCATACAACCTTACCCACAAACACCAGCCACAATTCGAATACCCAACCTTGACTATATATACCCCATAATATAACCTTACCCCCAAACAACAGACACAATTCGAATCCCCAACATTGACTCTATTTTCCCTATATATCCTTACCTCCAAACACCAGCAACAATTCGATTGCCGAACCTTGACTCAATTTTCCCCATAATATAACCTTACCCCCAAACATCAGCCCTAATTCAAATCGCCAACCTTGACTCTATTTACCCCATAATATAAATTTATCCCCAACACCAGCCACAATTCGAATCCCCAACTTTGACTCTATTTACCCCTTAATCTAACCTTACCCCCAAACACCACCCCCAATTCGAATCCCCAACCTTGACTCTATTTACCCCTTAATATAACCTTACCCCCAAACACCAGCCCCCATTCGAATCACAAACTGGACTCCATTTACTCAATAATATAACATTACCCCCAAACACCAGCCCCAATCCAAATACCCAACCTTGACTCTATTTACCCGATAATATAAACATAACCGCAAACACTGACTCCAGTCCGAATCCCCAAACTTGACTCTATTTTCCCCTTAATATAACCTTACCCCCAAACACCAGCCCCCATCCGAATACCCAACCTTGACTCTATTTACCACAAAATATAACCTTACGCCAAAGCACAGACCCCAGGTCGAATACCCAACCCTGGCTCTCTTTACCATTTAATATAATCTTAGCCCAAACAACAGCCCCAACTCACATCTCCATCCTTGACTCTATTTACCCCATAACATAACCTTACCCCCAAACACCAACGCCAACTCGAATCCCCAACCTTGACTCTATTTAACCCATAATATAACCTTATCCCCAAACTACAACCCCAATTCGAATCTCCAAACTTGACTCTATTTACCCCATAATATAACCTTGCGCCAAACACTGACCCCAATTCGAATGCCGAATCTTAACTCTGTTTACCCCTTAATCTAACCTTAGCCCTAAACACCAAGCCCAATCTGAATCCCCAATCTTGACTCTATTTACCCCATAATATAACCATACCCCCAAACACCAGCCCCAATTCGAATTACCAACCTTGACTCTATTTACCCCATAATATAAACTTACACCAAAACACCAGCCCCAATTCAAATCCCGCACCTTGACTCTATTTTCCCCATAATATAACCTTACCCCAAAACACCAGCCCCAATTCGAATCCACAATCTTGACAAGTTAAACCATAATATAACCTTACCCCCATCCACCAGGCCCAATTCGAATATACAAACTGGATCCTATTTACCCCATAATATAACCTTACCCCCCAACACTGACCCCAATCCAAATACACAAACTTGACTCTATATACCCCATAATATAACATTGCCCCAAAATACAAGCCCCAATTCGAATCCTGAACCTTTACGCTATTTACCCCATAATATAACCTTACCCCCAAACAACAGTCCAACCCGCAACCTTGACTCTATTTACCCCTTAATCTAACCTTACCCACAGACACCAGCCCCAAATCGAACCGCGAAACGTGACTCTATTTACCCAATCATATAACCTTACCCGCAAACACCAGCCCCAATTCCAATCCCCAACCTTGACTCTATTTAACCCTTAATCGAACTTTATTCCCAAAACACCAGCTCCGATTCGAATCTCCAACCTTGCCTCTATTTACCCCATAATATAACCGAACCCCCAAACACCAGCCCCAATTCGAATCCCCAGCCTTGACACTATATACCCCATAATATAACCTTAAGCGCAAACACCAGCCACAATCAAACTGCCCTACCTTGACACTATTTACCCCATAATACAAAATTACCCCCAAACAATGACACCAGTTCTAATCTCCAACCTTGACTCTATTTACCCCTTAACATAACCTTACCCACAAACACCAGCCCCAGTCCGAATCCCGAACATTGACTCAATTTACCCCATAATTTCACCTTAGCCCTAAACACCAGTCCCAATTCGAACCCCAACATTGACTCTATTTACCCCATAATATAACCATACCCCCAAACACGAGCCCCAATTCGAATACACAAACTTGATTCTATTTACCCCATAATATAATCTTACCTGCAAACACCAGCCCCAATTCGAATACCTAACCTTGGCTCTTTTTACCCGATAATCTAACCTTACCCCCAAACACCAGGCCCAATTCGAATCTCCAACCTTGACTCTATTTACCACTTAATATAAACTTACCGCCAAATACCAGCCCCAATTCGAATCCCCAACCTTGACACAATTTACCCCATAACATAACCTTACCCACAAACACCAGCCCCAATTCGAATCCACATTCAAGACTCTATATAACCCATAATATAACCATACCCACAAACACCAGCCCCAATCCGCAACATTGACTCTATTTACCCCATAATATAACCTTTACCCACAAACAACAGCCCCAATCCAAATACCCAACTTTGACACTATTTACCACATAATATAGCCTTACATCCAAACACCAGCCCCAATGCAAATACCCAACCTTGACTCTATTTAGCCCATAACACAAACTTACCCCCAAACACTGACCCCAGTCCGTATCCCCAACCTTGACTCTATTTACCCCTTAATATAACCTTACCTCCAAACACCAGCCCCAATCCAGATAACCAACCTTGACACTATTTACCCCATAATATAGCCTTACCCCCAAACACCAGCTCCAATTCGAATCCGCAACCTTGACTCTATTTATCCCATAATATAACCTTCACCCCAAACACCAGACCCAATTCGAATCCCCATCCTTGACTCTATTTACCCTATAATATAACCTTACCCCAGACACCAGCTCTAATTCGAATCCCCAACCTTGTCCCTATTTACCGCATAATATAACCTTCCCCCAAACACCAGTCCCAATTCGGATTTCCAACCTTGAGTCTATTTAACCCATAATATAACCTTACCCCCAAACACCAGCCCCAATTCGAATCCCCAACCTTGACTCTATTCACCCCTTAATATAACGTTACCCCCAAACACCAGCCCCATTTCGAATCCCCAACCTTGACTCTATTCACCCGTAATCTAACCTTACCTCCAAACACCAGCCCCAGTTCGAATCGCCAACCTTGACTCTATTTACCCCATAACATTACCTTAGCCCCAAACACCAGCCCCAAATCCCCAACCTTGTCTCTATTTACCCCTTAATTTAACCTTATTCACAGACAACAGCCCCAATTCGAATCCCCAAACGTGGCACTATTTACCCCATAATATAACCTTACCCCCAAACATCACCCCAATTCGAATCCCCAACCTTGACTCTATTTACCCCTTAATATAACCTTACCCCCAAACACCAGCCCCCATTCGAATCACAAACTGGACTCCATTTACTCAATAATATAACATTACCCCCAAACACCAGCCCCAATCCAAATACCCAACCTTGACTCTATTTACCCGATAATATAAACATAACCGCAAACACTCACTCCAGTCCGTATCCCCAAACTTGACTCCATTTACCCCTTAATATAACCTTACACCCAAACACCAGCCTCAATTTGAATCCCCAACCTTGACTCTATTTACCCCATAATATAACCATACCCCCAAACACCAGCCCCTATTTGAATTACAACCTTGACACAACTTACACCATAATAACATTACCCCCAAACACCAGCCCACATCTGAATACCCAACCTTGACTCTATTTACCACAAAATATAACGTTACTCCCAAGCACAGACCCCAGGTCGAATACCCAACCCTGGCTCCATTTACCCTTAAATATAATCTTAGCCCAAACAACAGCCCCAATTCACATCTCCTACTTCGACTTTATTTACCCCACAATATAACCTTACCCCCAAAAACCAGCCCCAATACGAATCCCGAACCTTGACTCTATTTAACCCATAATATGACCGTACCCCAAACACCAGCCACATATCAAATCCCCAACCTTGACTCTGTTTCGCCTTAATATAACCTTACCCACAAACCCCAGCCCCAATTCGAATCCCCAACCGTGACTCTCTTTACCCCATAATATAACCTTACCCACAAACCCAAGCCCCAATTCGAATCCCCAACCTGGACTCTATTTACCCCATAATATAACCTTACCCCCAAACACCAGCCCCCATCCGAATACCCAACCTTGACTCTATTTACCACAAAATATAACCTTACGCCAAAGCACAGACCCCAGGTCGAATACCCAACCCTGGCTCTCTTTACCATTTAATATAATCTTAGCCCAAACAACAGCCCCAATTCACATCTCCATCCTTGACTCTATTTACCCCATAACATAACCTTACCCCCAAACACCAACTCGAATCCCCAACCTTGACTCTATTTAACCCATAATATAACCTTATCCCCAAACTACAACCCCAATTCGAATCTCCAAACTTGACTCTATTTACCCCATAATATAACCTTGCGCCAAACACTGACCCCAATTCGAATGCCGAATCTTAACTCTGTTTACCCCTTAATCTAACCTTAGCCCTAAACACCAAGCCCAATCTGAATCCCCAATCTTGACTCTATTTACCCCATAATATAACCATACCCCCAAACACCAGCCCCAATTCGAATTACCAACCTTGACTCTATTTACCCCATAATATAAACTTACACCAAAACACCAGCCCCAATTCAAATCCCGCACCTTGACTCTATTTGCCCCTTAACATAACCTTACCCCCAAACACTTGCCCGAATTCGAATCCCGCACCTTGACTCTATTTACCCCATAATATAACCTTACCCCAAAACTCCAGCCCCAATTCAAATCATGAATCGTGACTCTAATTACCCCATAATATAGCCTTACCCCCAAACACCACCCCCAATTCGAATCCCCAAACTTGACTCTATTTACCCCATAATATAACCTTACCCCAAAACACAAGCAACAATTCGAATGCCCAACCTTGACTCTATTTACTCCCAAAATATAATCTTACCCCGAAACAACAGCCCCAATCCAAATACCCAAACTTGACAGTATTTACCCCATAATATAACCTTACTGCCAAACACCAGCCCCAATCCAAATACCCAACCTTGACTCTATTTACCCCATAACATAATCTTACCCCCAATCACAAGACCCAATTCGAATCCCCAACCTTGACTCTATTTTCCCCATAATATAACCTTACCCCAAAACACCAGCCCCAATTCGAATCCACAATCTTGACAAGTTAAACCATAATATAACCTTACCCCCATCCACCAGGCCCAATTCGAATATACAAACTGGATCCTATTTACCCCATAATATAACCTTACCCCCCAACACTGACCCCAATCCAAATACACAAACTTGACTCTATATACCCCATAATATAACATTGCCCCAAAATACAAGCCCCAATTCGAATCCTGAACCTTTACGCTATTTACCCCATAATATAACCTTACCCCCAAACAACAGTCCAACCCGCAACCTTGACTCTATTTACCCCTTAATCTAACCTTACCCACAGACACCAGCCCCAAATCGAACCGCGAAACGTGACTCTATTTACCCAATCATATAACCTTACCCGCAAACACCAGCCCCAATTCCAATCCCCAACCTTGACTCTATTTAACCCTTAATCGAACTTTATTCCCAAAACACGAGCTCCGATTCGAATCTCCAACCTTGCCTCTATTTACCCCATAATATAACCTAACCCCCAAACATCAGCCCCAATTCGAATCCCCAGCCTTGACACTATACCCCATAATATAACCTTAACCGCAAACACCAGCCACAATCAAACTGCCCTACCTTGACACTATTTACCCCATAATACAAAATTACCCCCAAACAATGACACCAGTTCTAATCTCCAACCTTGACTCTATTTACCCCTTAACATAACCTTACCCACAAACACCAGCCCCAGTCCGAATCCCGAACATTGACTCAATTTACCCCATAATTTCACCTTAGCCCTAAACACCAGTCCCAATTCGAACCCCAACATTGACTCTATTTACCCCATAATATAACCATACCCCCAAACACGAGCCCCAATTCGAATACACAAACTTGATTCTATTTACCCCATAATATAATCTTACCTGCAAACACCAGCCCCAATTCGAATACCTAACCTTGGCTCTTTTTACCCGATAATCTAACCTTACCCCCAAACACCAGGCCCAATTCGAATCTCCAACCTTGACTCTATTTACCACTTAATATAAACTTACCGCCAAATACCAGCCCCAATTCGAATCCCCAACCTTGACACAATTTACCCCATAACATAACCTTACCCACAAACACCAGCCCCAATTCGAATCCACATTCAAGACTCTATATAACCCATAATATAACCATACCCACAAACACCAGCCCCAATCCGCAACATTGACTCTATTTACCCCATAATATAACCTTACCCCCAAACACCAGCCCCAATTCGAATCCCCAACCGTGACTCTCTTTACCCCATAATATAACCTTACCCACAAACCCAAGCCCCAATTCGAATCCCCAACCTGGACTCTAATTACCCCATAATATAACCTTACCCCCAAACACCAGCCCCCATCCGAATACCCAACCTTGACTCTATTTACCACAAAATATAACCTTACGCCAAAGCACAGACCCCAGGTCGAATACCCAACCCTGGCTCTCTTTACCATTTAATATAATCTTAGCCCAAACAACAGCCCCAATTCACATCTCCATCCTTGACTCTATTTACCCCATAACATAACCTTACCCCCAAACACCAACTCGAATCCCCAACCTTGACTCTATTTAACCCATAATATAACCTTATCCCCAAACTACAACCCCAATTCGAATCTCCAAACTTGACTCTATTTACCCCATAATATAACCTTGCGCCAAACACTGACCCCAATTCGAATGCCGAATCTTAACTCTGTTTACCCCTTAATCTAACCTTAGCCCTAAACACCAAGCCCAATCTGAATCCCCAATCTTGACTCTATTTACCCCATAATATAACCATACCCCCAAACACCAGCCCCAATTCGAATTACCAACCTTGACTCTATTTACCCCATAATATAAACTTACACCAAAACACCAACCCCAATTCAAATCCCGCACCTTGACTCTATTTGCCCCTTAACATAACCTTACCCCCAAACACTTGCCCGAATTCGAATCCCGCACCTTGACTCTATTTACCCCATAATATAACCTTACCCCAAAACTCCAGCCCCAATTCAAATCATGAATCGTGACTCTAATTACCCCATAATATAGCCTTACCCCCAAACACCACCCCCAATTCGAATCCCCAAACTTGACTCTATTTACCCCATAATATAACCTTACCCCAAAACACAAGCAACAATTCGAATGCCCAACCTTGACTCTATTTACTCCCAAAATATAATCTTACCCCGAAACAACAGCCCCAATCCAAATACCCAAACTTGACAGTATTTATCCCATAATATAACCTTACTGCCAAACACCAGCCCCAATCCAAATACCCAACCTTGACTCTATTTACCCCATAACATAATCTTACCCCCAATCACAAGACCCAATTCGAATCCCCAACCTTGACTCTATTTTCCCCATAATATAACCTTACCCCAAAACACCAGCCCCAATTCGAATCCACAATCTTGACAAGTTAAACCATAATATAACCTTACCCCCATCCACCAGGCCCAATTCGAATATACAAACTGGATCCTATTTACCCCATAATATAACCTTACCCCCCAACACTGACCCCAATCCAAATACACAAACTTGACTCTATATACCCCATAATATAACATTGCCCCAAAATACAAGCCCCAATTCGAATCCTGAACCTTTACGCTATTTACCCCATAATATAACCTTACCCACAGACACCAGCCCCAAATCCAACCGCGAAACGTGACTCTATTTACCCAATCATATAACCTTACCCGCAAACACCAGCCCCAATTCCAATCCCCAACCTTGACTCTATTTAACCCTTAATCGAACTTTATTCCCAAAACACGAGCTCCGATTCGAATCTCCAACCTTGCCTCTATTTACCCCATAATATAACCTAACCCCCAAACATCAGCCCCAATTCGAATCCCCAGCCTTGACACTATACCCCATAATATAACCTTAACCGCAAACACCAGCCACAATCAAACTGCCCTACCTTGACACTATTTACCCCATAATACAAAATTACCCCCAAACAATGACACCAGTTCTAATCTCCAACCTTGACTCTATTTACCCCTTAACATAACCTTACCCACAAACACCAGCCCCAGTCCAAATCCCGAACCTTGACTCAATTTACCCCATAATTTCACCTTAGCCCTAAACACCAGTCCCAATTCGAACCCCAACATTGACTCTATTTACCCCATAATATAACCATACCCCCAAACACGAGCCCCAATTCGAATACACAAACTTGATTCTATTTACCCCATAATATAATCTTACCTGCAAACACCAGCCCCAATTCGAATACCTAACCTTGGCTCTTTTTACCCGATAATCTAACCTTACCCCCAAACACCAGGCCCAATTCGAATCTCCAACCTTGACTCTATTTACCACTTAATATAAACTTACCGCCAAATACCAGCCCCAATTCGAATCCCCAACCTTGACACAATTTACCCCATAACATAACCTTACCCACAAACACCAGCCCCAATTCGAATCCACATTCAAGACTCTATATAACCCATAATATAACCATACCCACAAACACCAGCCCCAATCCGCAACATTGACTCTATTTACCCCATAATATAACCTTTACCCACAAACACCAGCCCCAGTTCGAATCCCCAACCTTGACACTATATACCCCTTAATATAACCTTACCGGCAAACACCAGCCCCAATACGAATCCCCGTCCTTGACTCTATTTACCCCATAATATAACCTTACCCCAAACATCAGCCACAAATCAAATCCCCAACCTTGACTCTATTTACCCCTTAATATAACCTTACCTCCAAACACCAGCCCCAATCCAGATAACCAACCTTGACACTATTTACCCCATAATATAGCCTTACCCCCAAACACCAGCTCCAATTCGAATCCGCAACCTTGACTCTATTTATCCCATAATATAACCTTCACCCCAAACACCAGACCCAATTCGAATCCCCATCCTTGACTCTATTTACCCTATAATATAACCTTACCCCAGACACCAGCTCTAATTCGAATCCCCAACCTTGTCCCTATTTACCGCATAATATAACCTTCCCCCAAACACGAGTCCCAATTCGGATTTCCAACCTTGAGTCTATTTAACCCATAATATAACGTTACCCCCAAACACCAGCCCCAATTCGAATCCCCAACCTTGACTCTATTCACCCCTTAATATAACGTTACCCCCAAACACCAGCCCCATTTCGAATCTCCAACCTTGACTCTATCTACCCCTTAATATAACCTTAACCCCAAACAACAGCCCCAATCCAAATACCCAACTTTGACACTATTTACCACATAATATAGCCTTACATCCAAACACCAGCCCCAATCCAAATACCCAACCTTGACTCTATTTAGCCCATAACACAAACTTACCCCCAAACACTGACCCCAGTCCGTATCCCCAACCTTGACTCTATTTACCCCATAATATAACCTTACCTCCAAACACCAGCCCCAATCCAGATAACCAACCTTGACACTATTTACCCCATAATATAGCCTTACCCCCAAACACCAGCTCCAATTCGAATCCGCAACATTGACTCTATTTATCCCATAATATAACCTTCACCCCAAACACCAGACCCAATTCGAATCCCCATCCTTGACTCTATTTACCCTATAATATAACCTTACCCCAGACACCAGCTCTAATTCGAATCCCCAACCTTGTCCCTATTTACCGCATAATATAACCTTCCCCCAAACACCAGTCCCAATTCGGATTTCCAACCTTGAGTCTATTTAACCCATAATATAACCTTACCCCCAAACACCAGCCCCAATTCGAATCCCCAACCTTGACTCTATTCACCCCTTAATATAACGTTACCCCCAAACACCAGCCCCATTTCGAATCCCCAACCTTGACTCTATTCACCCTTAATCTAACCTTACCTCCAAACACCAGCCCCAGTTCGAATCGCCAACCTTGACTCTATTTACCCCATAACATTACCTTAGCCCCAAACACCAGCCCCAAATCCCCAACCTTGTCTCTATTTACCCCTTAATTTAACCTTATTCACAGACAACAGCCCCAATTCGAATCCCCAAACGTGACACTATTTACCCCATAATATAACCTTACCCCCAAACATCACCCCAATTCGAATCCCCAACCTTGACTCTATTTACCCCTTAATATAACCTTACCCCCAAACACCAGCCCCCATTCGAATCACAAACTGGACTCCATTTACTCAATAATATAACATTACCCCCAAACACCAGCCCCAATCCAAATACCCAACCTTGACTCTATTTACCCGATAATATAAACATAACCGCAAACACTCACTCCAGTCCGTATCCCCAAACTTGACTCCATTTACCCCTTAATATAACCTTACACCCAAACACCAGCCTCAATTTGAATCCCCAACCTTGACTCTATTTACCCCATAATATAACCATACCCCCAAACACCAGCCCCTATTTGAATTACAACCTTGACACAACTTACACCATAATAACATTACCCCCAAACACCAGCCCACATCTGAATACCCAACCTTGACTCTATTTACCACAAAATATAACGTTACTCCCAAGCACAGACCCCAGGTCGAATACCCAACCCTGGCTCCATTTACCCTTAAATATAATCTTAGCCCAAACAACAGCCCCAATTCACATCTCCTACTTCGACTTTATTTACCCCACAATATAACCTTACCCCCAAAAACCAGCCCCAATACGAATCCCGAACCTTGACTCTATTTAACCCATAATATGACCGTACCCCAAACACCAGCCACATATCAAATCCCCAACCTTGACTCTGTTTCGCCTTAACATAACCTTACCCACAAACCCCAGCCCCAATTCGAATCCCCAACCGTGACTCTCTTTACCCCATAATATAACCTTACCCACAAACCCAAGCCCCAATTCGAATCCCCAACCTGGACTCTATTTACCCCATAATATAACCTTACCCCCAAACACCAGCCCCCATCCGAATACCCAACCTTGACTCTATTTACCACAAAATATAACCTTACGCCAAAGCACAGACCCCAGGTCGAATACCCAACCCTGGCTCTCTTTACCATTTAATATAATCTTAGCCCAAACAACAGCCCCAATTCACATCTCCATCCTTGACTCTATTTACCCCATAACATAACCTTACCCCCAAACACCAACTCGAATCCCCAACCTTGACTCTATTTAACCCATAATATAACCTTATCCCCAAACTACAACCCCAATTCGAATCTCCAAACTTGACTCTATTTACCCCATAATATAACCTTGCGCCAAACACTGACCCCAATTCGAATGCCGAATCTTAACTCTGTTTACCCCTTAATCTAACCTTAGCCCTAAACACCAAGCCCAATCTGAATCCCCAATCTTGACTCTATTTACCCCATAATATAACCATACCCCCAAACACCAGCCCCAATTCGAATTACCAACCTTGACTCTATTTACCCCATAATATAAACTTACACCAAAACACCAGCCCCAATTCAAATCCCCAACCTTGACTCTATTTAACCCATAATATAACCTTATCCCCAAACTACAACCCCAATTCGAATCTCCAAACTTGACTCTATTTACCCCATAATATAACCTTGCGCCAAACACTGACCCCAATTCGAATGCCGAATCTTAACTCTGTTTACCCCTTAATCTAACCTTAGCCCTAAACACCAAGCCCAATCTGAATCCCCAATCTTGACTCTATTTACCCCATAATATAACCATACCCCCAAACACCAGCCCCAATTCGAATTACCAACCTTGACTCTATTTACCCCATAATATAAACTTACCCCCAAACACCACCCCCAATTCGAATCCCCAAACTTGACTCTATTTACCCCATAATATAACCTTACCCCAAAACACAAGCAACAATTCGAATGCCCAACCTTGACTCTATTTACTCCCAAAATATAATCTTACCCCGAAACAACAGCCCCAATCCAAATACCCAAACTTGACAGTATTTACCCCATAATATAACCTTACTGCCAAACACCGGCCCCAATCCAAATACCCAACCTTGACTCTATTTACCCCATAACATAATCTTACCCCCAATCACAAGACCCAATTCGAATCCCCAACCTTTACTCTATTTTCCCCATAATATAACCTTACCCCAAAACACCAGCCCCAATTCAAATCCACAATCTTGACAAGTTAAACCATAATATAACCTTACCCCCATCCACCAGGCCCAATTCGAATATACAAACTGGATCCTATTTACCCCATAATATAACCTTACCCCCCAACACTGACCCCAATCCAAATACACAAACTTGACTCTATATACCCCATAATATAACATTGCCCCAAAATACAAGCCCCAATTCGAATCCTGAACCTTTACGCTATTTACCCCATAATATAACCTTACCCCCAAACAACAGTCCAACCCGCAACCTTGACTCTATTTACCCCTTAATCTAACCTTACCCACAGACACCAGCCCCAAATCGAACCGCGAAACGTGACTCTATTTACCCAATCATATAACCTTACCCGCAAACACCAGCCCCAATTCCAATCCCCAACCTTGACTCTATTTAACCCTTAATCGAACTTTATTCCCAAAACACCAGCTCCGATTCGAATCTCCAACCTTGCCTCTATTTACCCCATAATATAACCGAACCCCCAAACACCAGCCCCAATTCGAATCCCCAGCCTTGACACTATATACCCCATAATATAACCTTAACCGCAAACACCAGCCACAATCAAACTGCCCTACCTTGACACTATTTACCCCATAATACAAAATTACCCCCAAACAATGACACCAGTTCTAATCTCCAACCTTGACTCTATTTACCCCTTAACATAACCTTACCCACAAACACCAGCCCCAGTCCGAATCCCGAACATTGACTCAATTTACCCCATAATTTCACCTTAGCCCTAAACACCAGTCCCAATTCGAACCCCAACATTGACTCTATTTACCCCATAATATAACCATACCCCCAAACACGAGCCCCAATTCGAATACACAAACTTGATTCTATTTACCCCATAATATAATCTTACCTGCAAACACCAGCCCCAATTCGAATACCTAACCTTGGCTCTTTTTACCCGATAATCTAACCTTACCCCCAAACACCAGGCCCAATTCGAATCTCCAACCTTGACTCTATTTACCACTTAATATAAACTTACCGCCAAATACCAGCCCCAATTCGAATCCCCAACCTTGACACAATTTACCCCATAACATAACCTTACCCACAAACACCAGCCCCAATTCGAATCCACATTCAAGACTCTATATAACCCATAATATAACCATACCCACAAACACCAGCCCCAATCCGCAACATTGACTCTATTTACCCCATAATATAACCTTTACCCACAAACACCAGCCCCAGTTCGAATCCCCAACCTTGACACTATATACCCCTTAATATAACCTTACCCGCAAACACCAGCCCCAATACGAATCCCCGTCCTTGACTCTATTTACCCCATAATATAACCTTACCCCAAACATCAGCCACAAATCAAATCCCCAACCTTGACTCTATTTACCCCTTAATATAACCTTACACCCAAACACCAGCCTCAATTTGAATCCCCAACCTTGACTCTATTTACCCCATAATATAACCATACCCCCAAACACCAGCCCCTATTTGAATTACAACCTTGACACAACTTACACCATAATAACATTACCCCCAAACACCAGCCCACATCCGAATACCCAACCTTGACTCTATTTACCACAAAATATAACGTTACTCCCAAGCACAGACCCCAGGTCGAATACCCAACCCTGGCTCCATTTACCCTTAAATATAATCTTAGCCCAAACAACAGCCCCAATTCACATCTCCTACTTCGACTTTATTTACCCCACAATATAACCTTACCCCCAAAAACCAGCCCCAATACGAATCCCGAACCTTGACTCTATTTAACCCATAATATGACCGTACCCCAAACACCAGCCACATATCAAATCCCCAACCTTGACTCTGTTTCGCCTTAATATAACCTTACCCACAAACCCCAGCCCCAATTCGAATCCCCAACCGTGACTCTCTTTACCCCATAATATAACCTTACCCACAAACCCAAGCCCCAATTCGAATCCCCAACCTGGACTCTATTTACCCCATAATATAACCTTACCCCCAAACACCAGCCCCCATCCGAATACCCAACCTTGACTCTATTTACCACAAAATATAACCTTACGCCAAAGCACAGACCCCAGGTCGAATACCCAACCCTGGCTCTCTTTACCATTTAATATAATCTTAGCCCAAACAACAGCCCCAATTCACATCTCCATCCTTGACTCTATTTACCCCATAACATAACCTTACCCCCAAACACCAACTCGAATCCCCAACCTTGACTCTATTTAACCCATAATATAACCTTATCCCCAAACTACAACCCCAATTCGAATCTCCAAACTTGACTCTATTTACCCCATAATATAACCTTGCGCCAAACACTGACCCCAATTCGAATGCCGAATCTTAACTCTGTTTACCCCTTAATCTAACCTTAGCCCTAAACACCAAGCCCAATCTGAATCCCCAATCTTGACTCTATTTACCCCATAATATAACCATACCCCCAAACACCAGCCCCAATTCGAATTACCAACCTTGACTCTATTTACCCCATAATATAAACTTACACCAAAACACCAGCCCCAATTCAAATCCCGCACCTTGACTCTATTTGCCCCTTAACATAACCTTACCCCCAAACACTTGCCCGAATTCGAATCCCGCACCTTGACTCTATTTACCCCATAATATAACCTTACCCCAAAACTCCAGCCCCAATTCAAATCATGAATCGTGACTCTAATTACCCCATAATATAGCCTTACCCCCAAACACCACCCCCAATTCGAATCCCCAAACTTGACTCTATTTACCCCATAATATAACCTTACCCCAAAACACAAGCAACAATTCGAATGCCCAACCTTGACTCTACTTACTCCCAAAAGTATAATCTTACCCCGAAACAACAGCCCCAATCCAAATACCCAAACGTTACAGTATTTACCCCATAATATAACCTTACTGCCAAACACCAGCCCCAATCCAAATACCCAACCTTGACTCTACTTACCCCATAACATAATCTTACCCCCAATCACAAGACCCAATTCGAATCCCCAACCTTTACTCTATTTTCCCCATAATATAACCTTACCCCAAAACACCAGCCCCAATTTGAATCCACAATCTTGACAAGTTAAACCATAATATAACCTTACCCCCATCCACCAGGCCCAATTCGAATATACAAACTGGATCCTATTTACCCCATAATATAACCTTACCCCCCAACACTGACCCCAATCCAAATATACAAACTTGACTCTATATACCCCATAATATAACATTGCCCCAAAATACAAGCCCAAATTCGAATCCTGAACCTTTACGCTATTTACCCCATAATATAACCTTACCCCCAAACAACAGTCCAACCCGCAACCTTGACTCTATTTACCCCTTAATCTAACCTTACCCACAGACACCAGCCCCAAATCGAACCGCGAAACATGACTCTATTTACCCAATCATATAACCTTACCCGCAAACACCAGCCCCAATGCCAATCCCCAACCTTGACTCTATTTAACCCTTAATCGAACTTTATTCCCAAAACACCAGCTCCGATTCGAATCTCCAACCTTGCCTCTATTTACCCCATAATATAACCGAACCCCCAAACACCAGCCCCAATTCGAGTCCCCAGCCTTGACACTATATACCCCATAATATAACCTTAACCGCAGACACCAGCCACAATCAAACTGCCCTACCTTGACACTATTTACCCCATAATACAAAATTACCCCCAAACAATGACACCAGTTCTAATCTCCAACCTTGACTCTATTTACCCCTTAACATAACCTTACCCACAAACACCAGCCCCAGTCCGAATCCCGAACATTGACTCAATTTACCCATAATATAACCTTAGCCCTAAACACCAGTCCCAATTCGAATTCCAACATTGACTCTATTTACCCCATAATATAACCATACCCCCAAACACGAGCCCCAATTCGAATACACAAACTTGATTCTATTTACCCCATAATATAATCTTACCTGCAAACACCAGCCCCAATTCGAATAGCTAACCTTGGCTCTTTTTACCCGATAATCTAACCTTACCCCCAAACACCAGGCCCAATTCGAATCTCCAACCTTGACTCTATTTACCACTTAATATAAACTTACCGCCAAATACCAGCCCCAATTCGAATCCCCAACCTTGACACAATTTACCCCATAACATAACCTTACCCACAAACACCAGCCCCAATTCGAATCCACATTCAAGACTCTATATAACCCATAATATAACCATACCCACAAACACCAGCCCCAATTCGCAACATTGACTCTATTTACCCCATAATATAACCTTTACCCACAAACACCAGCCCCAGTTCGAATCCCCAACCTTGACACTATATACCCCTTAATATAACCTTACCCGCAAACACCAGCCCCAATACGAATCCCCGTCCTTGACTCTATTTACCCCATAATATAACCTTACCCCAAACATCAGCCACAAATCAAATCCCCAACCTTGACTCTATTTACCCCTTAATATAACCTTACCTCCAAACACCAGCCCCAATCCAGATAACCAACCTTGACACTATTTACCCCATAATATAGCCTTACCCCCAAACACCAGCTCCAATTCGAATCCGCAACCTTGACTCTATTTATCCCATAATATAACCTTCACCCCAAACACCAGACCCAATTCGAATCCCCATCCTTGACTCTATTTACCCTATAATATAACCTTACCCCAGACACCAGCTCTAATTCGAATCCCCAACCTTGTCCCTATTTACCGCATAATATAACCTTCCCCCAAACACCAGTCCCAATTCGGATTTCCAACCTTGAGTCTATTTAACCCATAATATAACCTTACCCCCAAACACCAGCCCCAATTCGAATCCCCAACCTTGACTCTATTCACCCCTTAATATAACGTTACCCCCAAACACCAGCCCCATTTCGAATCCCCAACCTTGACTCTATTCACCCCTTAATATAACGTTACCCCCAAACACCAGCCCCATTTCGAATCTCCAACCTTGACTCTATCTACCCCTTAATATAACCTTAACCCCAAACAACAGCCCCAATCCAAATACCCAACTTTGACACTATTTACCACATAATATAGCCTTACATCCAAACACCAGCCCCAATCCAAATACCCAACCTTGACTCTATTTAGCCCATAATACAAACTTACCCCCAAACACTAACCCCAGTCCGTATCCCCAACCTTGACTCTATTTACCCCGTAATATAACCTTACCCCCAAACTCCAGCCTCAAATTGAATCCCCAACCTTGACTCTATTTACCCCATAATATAACCATACCCCCAAACACGAGCCCCAATTCGAATACACAAACTTGATTCTATTTACCCCATAATATAATCTTACCTGCAAACACCAGCCCCAATTCGAATACCTAACCTTGGCTCTTTTTACCCGATAATCTAACCTTACCCCCAAACACCAGGCCCAATTCGAATCTCCAACCTTGACTCTATTTACCACTTAATATAAACTTACCGCCAAATACCAGCCCCAATTCGAATCCCCAACCTTGACACAATTTACCCCATAACATAACCTTACCCACAAACACCAGCCCCAATTCGAATCCACATTCAAGACTCTATATAACCCATAATATAACCATACCCACAAACACCAGCCCCAATCTGCAACATTGACTCTATTTACCCCATAATATAACCTTTACCCACAAACACCAGCCCCAGTTCGAATCCCCAACCTTGACACTATATACCCCTTAATATAACCTTACCCGCAAACACCAGCCCCAATACGAATCCCCGTCCTTGACTCTATTTACCCCATAATATAACCTTACCCCAAACATCAGCCACAAATCAAATCCCCAACCTTGACTCTATTTACCCCTTAATATAACCTTACCTCCAAATACCAGCCCCAATCCAGATAACCAACCTTGACACTATTTACCCCATAATATAGCCTTACCCCCAAACACCAGCTCCAATTCGAATCCGCAACCTTGACTCTATTTATCCCATAATATAACCTTCACCCCAAACACCAGACCCAATTCGAATCCCCATCCTTGACTCTATTTACCCTATAATATAACCTTACCCCAGACACCAGCTCTAATTCGAATCCCCAACCTTGTCCCTATTTACCGCATAATATAACCTTCCCCCAAACACCAGTCCCAATTCGGATTTCCAACCTTGAGTCTATTTAACCCATAATATAACCTTACCCCCAAACACCAGCCCCAATTCGAATCCCCAACCTTGACTCTATTCACCCCTTAATATAACGTTACCCCCAAACACCAGCCCCATTTCGAATCCCCAACCTTGACTCTATTCACCCCTTAATATAACGTTACCCCCAAACATCAGCCCCATTTCGAATCTCCAACCTTGACTCTATCTACCCCTTAATATAACCTTAACCCCAAACAACAGCCCCAATCCAAATACCCAACTTTGACACTATTTACCACATAATATAGCCTTACATCCAAACACCAGCCCCAATCCAAATACCCAACCTTGACTCTATTTAGCCCATAACACAAACTTACCCCCAAACACTGACCCCAGTCCGTATCCCCAACCTTGACTCTATTTACCCCTTAATATAACCTTACCTCCAAACACCAGCCCCAATCCAGATAACCAACCTTGACACTATTTACCCCATAATATAGCCTTACCCCCAAACACCAGCTCCAATTCGAATCCGCAACCTTGACTCTATTTATCCCATAATATAACCTTCACCCCAAACACCAGACCCAATTCGAATCCCCATCCTTGACTCTATTTACCCTATAATATAACCTTACCCCAGACACCAGCTCTAATTCGAATCCCCAACCTTGTCCCTATTTACCGCATAATATAACCTTCCCCCAAACACCAGTCCCAATTCGGATTTCCAACCTTGAGTCTATTTAACCCATAATATAACCTTACCCCCAAACACCAGCCCCAATTCGAATCCCCAACCTTGACTCTATTCACCCCTTAATATAACGTTACCCCCAAACACCAGCCCCATTTCGAATCCCCAACCTTGACTCTATTCACCCTTAATCTAACCTTACCTCCAAACACCAGACCCAGTTCGAATCGCCAACCTTGACTCTATTTACCCCATAACATTACCTTAGCCCCAAACACCAGCCCCAAATCCCCAACCTTGTCTCTATTTACCCCTTAATTTAACCTTATTCACAGACAACAGCCCCAATTCGAATCCCCAAACGTGACACTATTTACCCCATAATATAACCTTACCCCCAAACACCAGCCCCAATTCAAATCCCCAACATTGACTCTATTTACCCCATAATAAAACCTTACCGTGAAACACTGACCCCAGTTCTAATCTCCAACCTTGACTCCATTTAACCGATAATATAACCTTACCCCCAAACACGGACCACAATCGAAATACACAACTTGACACTATTTACCCCATAATATAACCTTACCCCCAAACATCACCCCCAATTCGAATCCCCAACCTTGAGTCTATTTAACCCATAATATAACCTTACCCCCAAACACCACCCCCAATTCGAATCCCCAACCTTGACTCTATTTGCCCCTTAATATAACCTTACCCCCAAACACCAGCCCCCATTCGAATCACAACCTGGACTCCATTTACTCAATGATATAACATTACCCCCAAACACCAGCCCCAATCCAAATACCCAACCTTGACTCTATTTACCCGATAATATAAACATAACCGCAAACACTGACTCCAGTCCGTATCCCCAAACTTGAGTCTATTTACCCCTTAATATAACCTTACCCCCAAACACCAGCCCCAATTCAAATCCCCAACCTTGACTCTATTTACCCCATAATATAACCTTACCCCCAGAAACCAGCCCCAATTCGAATTCCCAACCTTGACTCTACTAACCCCTTAATATAACCTTACCACAAACACCAGCCCCAATTCAAATCTCCAACCTTGACTCTATTTTCCCCTTAATCTAACCTTACCCCCAAACACCAGCCCCAATTCGAATACACAAACTTGATCCAATTTACTCCATAATATAACCTTACCCGCCAACACCAGCTCCGATTCGAATTCCCAACATTGACTGTATTTACCGCTTAATATAACCTTATCCCAAACACTAGCCCCAAATCAAATCCCCAACCTTGACTTTAAATTCCCCATAATCTAACCTTACCCACAAACCAAAGCCCCAAATCGAATCCCCAACCTGGACTCTATTTACCTCATAATATAAACCTTACCCCCAAACACCAGCCCCCATCCGAATACCCAATCTTCACTCTATTTACCACAAAATATAACCTTACCCCCAAGCACAGACCCCAGGTCGAATAGCCGACCCTGGCTCTGTTTACCCTTTAATATAATCTTAGCCCAAACAACAGCCCCAATGCGCATCTCCTACCTTGACTCTATTTACCCCACAATATAACCTTACCCCCAAACACCAGCCCCAATTCGAATCCCACACCTTGACTCTATTTAACCCATAATATAACCTTACCCCCAAACACCAGCCCCAATTCGAATACCGAACCTTGACTCTATTTAACCCATAATATAACCTTACCCCAAACACCTGCCACAAATCAAATCCCCAACCTTGACTCTATTTACCCCTTAATATAACCTTACTCACAATCACCAGCCTCAATTCGAATCCCCAACCGTGACTCTATTTACCCCATAATATAACTTTACACACAAACCCAAGCCCCAATTCGAATCCCCAACCTGGACTCTATTTACCCAATAATATAAACCTTACCCCCAAACACCAGCCCCCATCCGAATACCCAACCTTGACTCTATTTGCCACTTAATATAATCTTACCCACAAACCCCAGCCCCAAATCGAAACATCAACCGTGACTCTATTTACCCCATCATATAAAATTGCCCCCAAACACCGGAGCCAATTCGACTCCCAAACCTTGACTCTAGTTACCCCATAATATAACCTTACCCCTAAGCACCAGTCCCAATTCGAATGCACAAACTTGATCTTATTTACTCTATAATATAACCTTACCCCAAAACACAAACCCCAATTCGAATCCCGATCGTTGACTCTATTTACCCCATAATATAACCTAACTCCCAAATACCAGCCCCAAATCGAATCCCGAACCTTGAAACGCTTTACCCCATAATATAACCTTACCCCGAAACACAAGCCCCAATTCAAATCCCCAACCTTGACTCTATTTACCCCTGAATCTAACCTTACCCACAAACACCAGCCACAATTCGAATCCACATCCTTGACTCAATTAACCCCATAATATAACCTTACCCCTAAACACCAGCCCCAATGCGAATCCGCAACCTTGACTCTATTTATCCCATAATATAACCTTCACCCCAAACACCAGACCCAATTCGAATCCCCATCCTTGACTCTATTTACCCTATAATATAACCTTACACCAGACACCAGCTCTAATTCGAATCCACAACATTGTCTCTATTTGCCCCATAATATAACCTTACCCCAAACACCAGCCCCAATTCGAATCCCGCACCTTGACTCTATTTAGCCGATAATATAACCTTACCCGCAAACACCAGCGCCAATTCGAATCCCCAACCTGGACTCTATTCACCCATTAATATAACGTTACCCCCAAACACCAGCCCCATTCCGAATCTCCAACCTTGACTCTATTTAGCCCATAATACAAACTTACCCCCAAACACTGACCCCAGTCCGTATCCCCAACCTTGACTCTATTTACCCTTAATATAACCTTACCCCCAAACTCCAGCCTCAATTTGAATCCCCAACCTTGACTCTATTTACCCCATAATATAACCATACCCCCAAACACCAGCCCCAATTTGAATCACAACCTGGACACTACTTACCCCATAATATAACCTTACCCCCAAACACCAGCCCCAATTCGATTCCCCAACTTTGACTACATTTACCTCTTAATATAACCTTACCCCCAAACAACAGCCCCAAATTGAATCACAACCTTGACTCGACATACCCCATAATATAACCTTACCCCCAAACACCAGCCCCAATTTGAATCCCCCACCTTGACTCTATTTACCCCATAATATAACCTTACCCCCAAACACCAGCCCCAAATCGAGTTCCCAACCTTGACTCTATTTATCGCTTAATATAACCTTACCCCAAACACTAGCCCCAAATCAAATCCCCAACCTTGACTTTATTTACCCCTTAATCTAACCTTACCAACAAACACCAGCCCCAATTCGAATCCCCAACCGTGACTCCATTTACCCAATAATATACCCATACCCACAAACCAAAGCCCCAATTCAAATTCCCAACCTTGACTCTATTTATCCCATAATATAACCTTACACCCAAACACCAGCCCCCATCCGAATACACAGCCTTCACATTATTTACCACATAATATAAGCTTATCCCAAGCACTGACCCCAGTTCGAATACCCAACCTTGGCTCTATTTACCCTTTAATATAATCTTACCCTAAACAACAGCCTCAATTCGTATCCCCATCCTTGATTCTATTTACCCCATAATATAACCATACCCCAAAACACAAGCCCCAATTCGAATCACAACCTTGACTCTATTTACCCCATAATATAACCTTACCCCCAAACACCAGCCCCAATTCAAATCCCCAACCTTGACTCTATTTACCCCATAATATAACCTTACCCCCAGAAACCCGCCCCAATTCGAATTCCCAACCTTGACTCTACTAACCCCTTAATATAACCTTACCACAAACACCAGCCCCAATTCAAATCCCCATCCTTGACTCTATTTTCCCCTTAATCTAACCTTACCCCCAAACACCAGCCCCAATTCGAATCCCCAACCTTGATTCTATTTAACCCATAATATAACCTTACCCCCAAACACCAGCCCCAATTCGAATACACAAACTTGATCCAATTTACTCCATAATATAACCTTACCCGCAAACACCAGCTCCGATTCGAATTCCCAACCTTGACTGTATTTACCGCTTAATATAACCTTATCCCAAACACTAGCCCCAAATCAAATCCCCAACCTTGACGTTAAATTCCCCATAATCTAACCTTACCCACAAACAACAGCTCCAAGTCGAATCCCCAACCGTGACTATATTTACCCCATAATATAACCTTACCCCCAAACACCAGCTCCAATTCGAATCCCCATCCTTGACTCTATTTACCCCATAATATAACCTTACCCCCAAACACCAGCCACAAATCAAATCCCCAACCTTGACTCTATTTACCCCATAATATAACCTTACCCCCAAAACCCATCCCCAATTCGAATCCCCAACCTTGACTCTAGTTACCCCATAATACAACATTACCCCTGAACACCAGCCCCAATTCGAATACACAAACTTGATCCTATTTACCCTATAATATAACTATACCCCCAAACACCAACCCCAATTCAAATCCCGAACCTTGACTATTTACCCCATAATATAACCTAATTACCAAATACCAGCCCCAAATCGAATCCCCAACCTTGATCCTATTTATCCCATAATATAACCTTACCCCAAACATGAGCCACAAATCAAATCCCCAACCTTGACTCTATTTACCCCTTAATATAACCTTACCCCCAAACATAAGCCCCAATTCGAAACCCCATCCTTGACTCTGTTTACCCCATAATATAACCTTACCCCCAAACACCAGCCCCAATTCGAATCCGCAACCTTGACTCTATTTATCCCATAATATAACCTTCACCCCAAACACCAGACCAAATTCGAATCCCCATCCATGACTCTATTTACCCTATAATATAACCTTACCCCAGACAGCAGCTCTAATTCGAATCCCCAACCTTGTCCCTATTTACCGCATAATATAACCTTACCCCCAAACACCAGCCCCAATTCGGATTTCCAACCTTGAGCCTATTTAACCCATAATATAACCTTACCCCCAAACACCAGCCCCAGTGTGAATCCACAACCTTGACTGTATTTACCCCATAATATAACCTTACCGCCAAACACCAGCCCCGATTCGAATCGCCAACCTTGACTCTATTTACCCCATACCATAACCTTAGCCCCAAACACCAGCCCCAATCCCCAACCTTGACTCTATTTACCCAATAATATAACCTTACGCCAGAACACCAGCCGCAATCCGCAACCTTGACTCTATTTATCCCATCATACAACCTTACCCACAAACACCAGCCACAATTCGAATACCCAACCTTGACTATATATACCCCATAATATAACCTTACCCCCAAACAACAGACACAATTCGAATCCCCAACATTGACTCTATTTTCCCTATAATATATCCTTACCCCCAAACACCAGCAACAATTCGATTGCCGAACCTTGACTCAATTTACCCCATAATATAACCTTACCCACAAACACCAGCCCTAATTCAAATCGCCAACCTTGACTCTATTTACCCCATAATATAAATTTATCCCCAACACCAGCCACAATTCGAATCCCCAACTTTGACTCTATTAACCCTTAATCTAACCTTACCTCCAAACACCAGCCCCAGTTCGAATCGCCAACCTTGACTCTATTTACCCCATAACATTACCTTAGCCCCAAACACCAGCCCCAAATCCCCAACCTTGTCTCTATTTACCCCTTAATTTAACCTTATTCACAGACAACAGCCCCAATTCGAATCCCCAAACGTGACACTATTTACCCCATAATATAACCTTACCCCCAAACACCAGCCCCAATTCAAATCCCCAACATTGACTCTATTTACCCCATAATAAAACCTTACCCTCAAACACTGACCCCAGTTCTAATCTCCAACCTTGACTCCATTTAACCGATAATATAACCTTACCCCCAAACACGGATCACAATCGAAATACACAACTTGACTCTATTTACCCCATAATATAACCTTACCCCCAAACACCACCCCCAATTCGAATCCCCAACCTTGACTCTATTTACCCCTTAATATAACCTTACCCCCAAACACCAGCCCCCATTCGAATCACAACCTGGACTCCATTTACTCAATGATATAACATTACCCCCAAACACCAGCCACAATCCAAATACCCAACCTTGACTCTATTTACCCGATAATATAAACATAACCGCAAACACTCACTCCAGTCCGTATCCCCAAACTTGACTCTATTTACCCCATAATATAACCTTACCCCCAAACACCAGCCCCAATTCAAATCCCCAACCTTGACTCTATTTACCCCATAATATAACCTTACCCCCAGAAACCAGCCCCAATTCGAATTCCCAACCTTGACTCTACTAACCCCTTAATATAACCTTACCACAAACACCAGCCCCAATTCAAATCTCCAACCTTGACTCTATTTTCCCCTTAATCTAACCTTACCCCCAAACACCAGCCCCAATTCGAATCCCCAACCTTGACTCTATTTAACCCATAATATAACCTTACCCCCAAACACCAGCCCCAATTCGAATACACAAACTTGATCCAATTTACTCCATAATATAACCTTACCCGCCAACACCAGCTCCGATTCGAATTTCCAACATTGACTGTATTTACCGCTTAATATAACCTTATCCCAAACACTAGCCCCAAATCAAATCCCCAACCTTGACTTTAAATTCCACATAATCTAACCTTACCCACAAACACCAGCTCCAAGTAAAATCCCCAACCGTGACTATATTTACCCCATAATATAACCTTACCGCCAAACACCAGCTCCAATTCGAATCCCCATCCTTGACTCTATTTACCCCATAATATAACCTTACCCCCAAACACCAGCCACAAATCAAATCCCCAACCTTGACTCTATTTACCCCATAATATAACCTTACCCCCAAAACCCATCCCCAATTCGAATCCCCAACCTTGACTCTAGTTACCCCATAATACAACATTACCCCTAAACACCAGCCCCAATTCGAATACATAAACTTGATCCTATTTACCCTATAATATAACTATACCCCCAAACACCAACCCCAATTCAAATCCCGAACCTTGACTATTTACCCCATAATATAACCTAATTCCCAAATACCAGCCCCAAATCGAATCCCCAACCTTGATCCTATTTACCCCATAATATAACCTTACCCCAAACATGAGCCACAAATCAAATCCCCAACCTTGACTCTATTTACCCCATAATATAACCTTACCCCCAAACACCAGCCCCAATTCGAATCCCCATCCTTGACTCTATTTACCCCATAATATAACCTGACCCCAAACATGAGGCACAAATCAAATCCTCAACCTTGACTCTATTTACCCCTTAATATAACATTACCCACAAACCCCAGCCCCAATTCGAAACATCAACCGTGACTCTATTTATCCCATCATACAAACTTGCACCCAAACACCGGAGCCAATTCGACTCCCAAACCTTGACTCTATTGACCGCATAATATAACCTTACCCCCAAACACCAAACCCAATTCGAATCCCGAACCTTGACTCTATTTAGCAATAAAATAACCTAACTCCCAAATACCAGCCCCAAATCGAATCCCGAACCTTGAAACTATTTACCCCATAATACAACCTTACCCCCAAACAGAAGCCGCAATTCAAATCCCCAACCTTGACTCTATTTACCCCATAATATAATTTTATCCCCAAACACCAGCCCCAATTGGAAGCCCCAACCTTGACTCTATTTAGCCGATAATATAACCTTACCCGCAAACACCAGCGCCAATTCGAATCCCCAACCTTGACTCTATTCACCCCTTAATATAACGTTACCACCAAACACCAGCCCCATTTCGAATCTCCAACCTTGACTCTATTTACCCCTTAATATAACCTTAACCCCAAACAACAGCCCCAATCCAAATACCCAACCTTGACACTATTTATCACGTAATATAACCTTACATCCAAACACCAGCCCCAATCCAAATACCCAACCTTGACTCTATTTAGCCCATAATACAAACTTACCCCCAAACACTGACCCCAGTCCGTATCCCCAACCTTGACTCGATTTACCCTTAATATAACCTTACCCCCAAACTCCAGCCTCAATTTGAATCCCCAACCTTGACTCTATTTACCCCATAATATAACCATACCCCCAAACACCAGCCCCAATTTGAATCACAACCTGGACACAACTTACCCCATAATATAACCTTACCCCACCAGCCCCAATTTGAATCACAACCTTGACACTACTTACCCCATAATATAACCTTACCCCCAAACACCAGCCCCAATTTGAATCACAACCTGGACACAACTTACCCCATAATATAACCTTACCCCACCAGCCCCAATTTGAATCACAACCTTGACACTACTTACCCCATAATATAACCTTACCCCCAAACACCAGCCCCAATTCGAATCCCCAACTTTGACTCCATTTACCTCTTAATATAACCTTACCCCCAAACAACAGCCCCAAATTGAATCACAACCTTGACTCTATATACCCCATAATATAACCTTACCCCCAAACACCAGCCCCAATTTGAATCCCCCACCTTGACTCTATTTACCCCATAATATAACCTTACCCCCAAACACCAGCCCCAATTCGAATGCACAAACTTGATCTTATTTACTCTATAATATAACCTTACCCCAAAACACAAACCCCAATTCGAATCCCGATCGTTGACTCTATTTACCCCATAATATAACCTAACTCCCAAATACCAGCCCCAAATCGAATCCCGAACCTTGAAACGCTTTACCCCATAATATAACCTTACCCCAAACACAAGCCCCAATTCAAATCCCCAACCTTGACTCTATTTACCCCTGAATCTAACCTTACCCACAAACACCAGCCACAATTCGAATCCCCATCCTTGACTCAATTAACCCCATAATATAACCTTACCCCCAAACACCAGCCCCAATTCGAATCCGCAACCTTGACTCTATTTATCCCATAATATAACCTTCACCCCAAACACCAGACCCAATTCGAATCCCCATCCTTGACTCTATTTACCCTATAATATAACCTTACCCCAGACACCAGCTCTAATTCAAATCCCCAACCTTGTCCCTATTTACGCATAATATAACCTTACCCCCAAACACCAGCCCCAATTCGGATTTCCAACCTTGAGTCTATTTAACCCATAATATAACCTTACCCCCAAACACCAGCCCCAATTCGAATCCACAACATTGTCTCTATTTGCTCCATAATATAACCTTACCCCAAACACCAGCCCCAATTCGAATGCCCAACCTTGACTCTATCTACCCCTTAATATAATCTTACCCCCAAACACCAGCCCCAATTCGAATGCCGAACCTTGACTCTATTTAGCCGATAATATAACCATTACCCCAAACACCAGTCCCAATTTGAATCACAACCTTGACACTACTTACCCCATAATATAACCTTACCCCCAAACACCAGCCCCAATTCGAATCCCCAACTTTGACTCCATTTACCTCTTAATATAACCTTACCCCCAAACAACAGCCCCAAATTGAATCACAACCTTGACTCTATATACCCCATAATAGAACCTTACCCCCAAACACCAGCCCCAATTTGAATCCCCCACCTTGACTCTATTTATCGCTTAATATAACCTTACCCCAAACACTAGCCGCAAATCAAATCCCCAACCTTGACTTTATTTACCCCTTAATCTAACCTTACCAACAAACACCAGCCCCAATTCGAATCCCCAACCGTGACTCCATTTACCCAATAATATACCCATACCCACAAACCAAAGCCCCAATTCAAATTCCCAACCTTGACTCTATTTATCCCATAATAGAACCTTACGCCCAAACACCAGCCCCCATCCGAATACACAGCCTTGACTCTATTTACCACATAATATAACCTTACCCCCAAGCACTGACCCCAGTTCGAATACCCAACCTTGACTCTATTTACCCCTTAATATAACCTTACATCCAAACACCAGCCCCAATCCAAATACCCAACCTTGACTCTATTTAGCCCATAATACAAACTTACCCCCAAACACTGACCCCAGTCCGTAACCCCAACCTTGACTCTATTTACCCTTAATATAACCTTACCCCCAAACTCCAGCCTCAATTTGAATCCCCAACCTTGACTCTATTTACCCCATAATATAACCATACCCCCAAACACCAGCCCCAATTTGAATCACAACCTTGACTCTATTTACCCCATAATATAACCTAACTCCCAAACACCAGCCCCAATTCGAATCCCCAACCTTGACTCTATTTACCCCATAATATAACCTTACCCCCAGAAACCAGCCCCAATTCGAATTCCCAACCTTGACTCTACTAACCCCTTACTATAACCTTACCACAAACACCAGCCCCAATTCAAATCTCCAACCTTGACTCTATTTTCCCCTTAATCTAACCTTACCCCCAAACACCAGCCCCAATTCGAATCCCCAACCTTGACTCTATTTAACCCATAATATAACCTTACCCCCAAACACCAGCCCCAATTCGAATACACAAACTTGATCCAATTTACTCCATAATATAACCTTGCCCGCAAACACCAGCTCCGATTCGTATTCCCAACCTTGACTGTATTTACCGCTTAATATAACCTTATCCCAAACACTAGCCCCAAATCAAACCCCAACCTTGACTTTAAATTCCCCATAATCTAACCTTACCCACAAACACCAGCTCCAAGTCGAATCCCCAACCGTGACTATATTTACCCCATAATATAACCTTACCGCCAAACACCAGCCCCAATTCGAATCCCCATCCTTGACTCTATTTACCCCATAATATAACCTTACCCCCAAACACCAGCCCCAATTCGAATTCCCAACCTTGACTCTACTAACCCCTTAATATAACCTTACCACAAACACCAGCCCCAATTCAAATCTCCAACCTTGACTCTATTTTCCCCTTAATCTAACCTTACCCCCAAACACCAGCCCCAATTCGAATCCCCAACCTTGACTCTATTTAACCCATAATATAACCTTACCCCCAAAAACCAGCCCCAATTCGAATACACAAACTTGATCCAATTTACTCCATAATATAACCTTACCCGCCAACACCAGCTCCGATTCGAATTCCCAACATTGACTGTATTTACCGCTTAATATAACCTTATCCCAAACACTAGCCCCAAATCAAATCCCCAACCTTGACTTTAAATTCCCCATAATCTAACCTTACCCACAAACACCAGCTCCAAGTAAAATCCCCAACCGTGACTATATTTACCCCATAATATAACCTTACCGCCAAACACCAGCTCCAATTCGAATCCCCATCCTTGACTCTATTTACCCCATAATATAACCTTACCCCCAAACACCAGCCACAAATCAAATCCCCAACCTTGACTCTATTTACCCCATAATATAACCTTACCCCCAAAACCCATCCCCAATTCGAATCCCCAACCTTGACTCTAGTTACCCCATAATACAACATTACCCCTAAACACCAGCCCCAATTCGAATACATAAACTTGATCCTATTTACCCTATAATATAACTATACCCCCAAACACCAACCCCAATTCAAATCCCGAACCTTGACTATTTACCCCATAATATAACCTAATTCCCAAATACCAGCCCCAAATCGAATCCCCAACCTTGATCCTATTTACCCCATAATATAACCTTACCCCCAAACACCAGCCCCAATTCGAATCCCCATCCTTGACTCTATTTACCCCATAATATAACCTGACCCCAAACATGAGGCACAAATCAAATCCTCAACCTTGACTCTATTTACCCCTTAATATAACATTACCCACAAACCCCAGCCCCAATTCGAAACATCAACCGTGACTCTATTTACCCCATCATACAAACTTGCACCCAAACACCGGAGCCAATTCGACTCCCAAACCTTGACTCTATTGACCGCATAATATAACCTTACCCCCAAACACCAAACCCAATTCGAATCCCGAACCTTGACTCTATTTAGCAATAAAATAACCTAACTCCCAAATACCAGCCCCAAATCGAATCCCGAACCTTGAAACTATTTACCCCATAATACAACCTTACCCCCAAACAGAAGCCGCAATTCAAATCCCCAACCTTGACTCTATTTACCCCATAATATAATTTTATCCCCAAACACCAGCCCCAATTGGAAGCCCCAACCTTGACTCTATTAAACCCTTAATATAACCCTACCCCAAAACACCAGGCCCAATTCGAATCCCCAACCTTGACTCTATTTAGCCGATAATATAACCTTACCCGCAAACACCAGCGCCAATTCGAATCCCCAACCTTGACTCTATTCACCCCTTAATATAACGTTACCAACAAACACCAGCCCCATTTCGAATCTCCAACCTTGACTCTATTTACCCCTTAATATAACCTTACATCCAAACACCAGCCCCAATCCAAATACCCAACCTTGACTCTATTTAGCCCATAATACAAACTTACCCCCAAACACTGACCCCAGTCCGTATCCCCAACCTTGACTCGATTTACCCTGAATATAACCTTACCCCCAAACTCCAGCCTCAATTTGAATCCCCAACCTTGACTCTATTTACCCCATAATATAACCATACCCCCAAACACCAGCCCCAATTTGAATCACAACCTGGACACAACTTACCCCATAATATAACCTTACCCCACCAGCCCCAATTTGAATCACAACCTTGACACTACTTACCCCATAATATAACCTTACCCCCAAACACCAGCCCCAATTCGAATCCCCAACTTTGACTCCATTTACCTCTTAATATAACCTTACCCCCAAACAACAGACCCAAATTGAATCACAACCTTGACTCTATATACCCCATAATATAACCTTACCCCCAAACACCAGCCCCAATTTGAATCCCCCACCTTGACTCTATTTACCCCATAATATAACCTTACCCCCAAACACCAGCCCCAATTCGAATGCACAAACTTGATCTTATTTACTCTATAATATAACCTTACCCCAAAACACAAACCCCAATTCGAATCCCGATCGTTGACTCTATTTACCCCATAATATAACCTAACTCCCAAATACCAGCCCCAAATCGAATCCCGAACCTTGAAACGCTTTACCCCATAATATAACCTTACCCCAAACACAAGCCCCAATTCAAATCCCCAACCTTGACTCTATTTACCCCTGAATCTAACCTTACCCACAAACACCAGCCACAATTCGAATCCCCATCCTTGACTCAATTAACCCCATAATATAACCTTACCCCCAAACACCAGCCCCAATTCGAATCCGCAACCTTGACTCTATTTATCCCATAATATAACCTTCACCTCAAACACCAGACCCAATTCGAATCCCCATCCTTGACTCTATTTACCCTATAATATAACCTTACCCCAGACACCAGCTCTAATTCGAATCCCCAACCTTGTCCCTATTTACGCATAATATAACCTTACCCCCAAACACCAGCCCCAATTCGGATTTCCAACATTGTCTCTATTTGCTCCATAATATAACCTTACCCCAAACACCAGCCCCAATTCGAATGCCCAACCTTGACTCTATCTACCCCTTAATATAATCTTACCCCCAAACACCAGCCCCAATTCGAATCCCCAACCTTGACTCTATTTAGCCGATAATATAACCATACCCCCAAACACCAGTCCCAATTTGAATCACAACCTTGACACTACTTACCCCATAATATAACCTTACCCCCAAACACCAGCCCCAATTCGAATCCCCAACTTTGACTCCATTTACCTCTTAATATAACCTTACCCCCAAACAACAGCCCCAAATTGAATCACAACCTTGACTCTATATACCTCATAATAGAACCTTACCCCCAAACACCAGCCCCAATTTGAATCCCCCACCTTGACTCTATTTATCGCTTAATATAACCTTACCCCAAACACTAGCCGCGAATCAAATCCCCAACCTTGACTTTATTTACCCCTTAATCTAACCTTACCAACAAACACCAGCCCCAATTCGAATCCCCAACCGTGACTCCATTTACCCAATAATATACCCATACCCACAAACCAAAGCCCCAATTCAAATTCCCAACCTTGACTCTATTTATCCCATAATAGAACCTTACGCCCAAACACCAGACCCCATCCGAATACACAGCCTTGACTCTATTTACCACATAATATAACCTTACCCCCAAGCACTGACCCCAGTTCGAATACCCAACCTTGACTCTATTTACCCCTTAATATAACCTTACATCCAAACACCAGCCCCAATCCAAATACCCAACCTTGACTCTATTTAGCCCATAATACAAAGTTACCCCCAAACACTGACCCCAGTCCGTGACCCCAACCTTGACTCTATTTACCCTTAATATAACCTTACCCCCAAACTCCAGCCTCAATTTGAATCCCCAACCTTGACTCTATTTACCCCATAATATAACCATACCCCCAAACACCAGCCCCAATTTGAATCACAACCTTGACTCTATTTACCCCATAATATAACCTAACTCCCAAACACCAGCCCCAATTCGAATCCCCAACCTTGACTCTATTTACCCCATAATATAACCTTACCCCCAGAAACCAGCCCCAATTCGAATTCCCAACCTTGACTCTACTAACCCCTTACTATAACCTTACCACAAACACCAGCCCCAATTCAAATCTCCAACCTTGACTCTATTTTCCCCTTAATCACACCTTACCCCCAAACACCAGCCCCAATTCGAATCCCCAACCTTGACTCTATTTAACCCATAATATAACCTTACCCCCAAACACCAGCCTCAATTTGAATCCCCAACCTTGACTCTATTTACCCCATAATATAACCTTACCCCCAAACACCAGCCCCAATTCGAAACATCAACCGTGACTCTATTTACCCCATCATATAAACTTGCACCCAAACACCGGAGCCAATTCAACTCCCAAACCTTGACTCTATTGACCGCATAATATAACCTTACCCCCAAACACCAAACCCAATTCGAATCCCGAACCTTGACTCTATTTAGCAATAATATAACCTAACTCCCAAATACCAGCCCCAAATCGAATCCCGAACCTTAAAACTATTTACCCCATAATGCAACCTTACCCCCAAACAGAAGCCGCAATTCAAATCCCCAACCTTGACTCTATTTACCCCATAATATAATTTTACCCCCAAACACCAGCCCCAATTCGAATCCCCAACCTTGACTCTATTTAACCCATAATATAACCTTACCCCCAAACACCAGCCCCAATTCGAATCCCCATCCTTGACTCTATTTACCCCATAAAATGACCTTACCCCAAACATGAGCCACAAATCAAATCCCCAACCTTGACTCTATTTACCCCTTAATATAACCTTACCCACAAACCCCAGCCCCAATTCGAAACATCAAACGTGACTTTATTTACCCCATCATATAAACTTGCTCCCAAACACTGGAGCCAATTCGACACAAAAACCTTGACTCTATTGACCGCATAATATAACCTTACCCCCAAACACCAGCCCCAATTCGAATCCCGAACCTTGACTCTATTTACCCCATAATATAACCTAACTCCCAAACACCAGCCCCAATTCGAATCCCGAACCAAGACTTTATTTAACCCATAATATAGCCTTACCTCCAAACACCAGCCCCAATTCGAATCCCGAACCTTGACTCTATTTACCCCATAATATAACCTAACTCCCAAATACCAGCCCCAAATCGAATCCCGAACCTTGAAACTATTTACCCCATAATATAAACTTACCGCGAAACACCAGCCCCAATTCGAATCCCCAACCTTGACACTATTTACCCCATTATATAACCTTACCACAAACACCAGACCCAATTCGAATCCCCAACCGTGACTCTATTTACCCCATTATATAACCTTACCAACAAACACCAGCGACAAGTCGAATCCCCAACCTTGACTCTATTTCCCCCATAATATAACCTTACGCCCAAACACCAGCCCTCATCCGAATACACAGCCTTGACTCTATTTACCACATAATATAACCTTACCCCCAAGCACTGACCCCAGTTCGAATACCCAACCCTGGCTCTATTTACCCTTTAATATAATCTTACCCCAAACAACAGCCTCAATTCGTATACCCATCCTTGATTCTATTTGCCCCATAATATAAACTTAACCACAAACACAAGCCGCAAATCGAATCCCCTACCTTGACTCGAATTACCCCATAATATAACCATACCCCCAAACACAAGCCCCAATTCGAATCACAACCTTGACTCTATTTACCATATAATATAACCTTACCACCAAACATCAGCCACAATTCGAATCCCCAACCATGACTCTACTAACCCCTTAATATAACCTTACCACAAACACCAGCCCCAATTCAAATCTCCAACCTTGACTCTATTTGCCCCGTAATCTAACCTTACCCCCAAACACCAGCCACAAATCGAATCCCCAACCTGGACTCTATTTACCCCATAATATAACCTTAGCCCCAAACACCAGCCCCCATCCGAATACCCAACCTTCACCCTATTTTCTACAAAATATAACCTTACCCCCAAACACAGACCCCAGTTCGAATGCCCAACGCTGGCACTATTTACCCTTTAATATAATCTTATCCCAAACAACAGCCCCAAATCGAATCTCCATCCTTGACTCCATTTACCCAATAATATAACCTTACCCCAAAACACCAGCCCCAATTCGAATCCCGAAACTTGACTCTATTTAACCCATAATATAACCTTCACCTCAAACACCAGACCCAATTCGAATCCCCATCCTTGACTCTATTTACCCTATAATATAACCTTACCCCAGACACCAGCTCTAATTCGAATCCCCAACCTTGTCCCTATTTACGCATAATATAACCTTACCCCCAAACACCAGCCCCAATTCGGATTTCCAACATTGTCTCTATTTGCTCCATAATATAACCTTACCCCAAACACCAGCCCCAATTCGAATGCCCAACCTTGACTCTATCTACCCCTTAATATAATCTTACCCCCAAACACCAGCCCCAATTCGAATCCCCAACCTTGACTCTATTTAGCCGATAATATAACCATACCCCCAAACACCAGTCCCAATTTGAATCACAACCTTGACACTACTTACCCCATAATATAACCTTACCCCCAAACACCAGCCCCAATTCGAATCCCCAACTTTGACTCCATTTACCTCTTAATATAACCTTACCCCCAAACAACAGCCCCAAATTGAATCACAACCTTGACTCTATATACCTCATAATAGAACCTTACCCCCAAACACCAGCTCCAATTTGAATCCCCCACCTTGACTCTATTTATCGCTTAATATAACCTTACCCCAAACACTAGCCGCGAATCAAATCCCCAACCTTGACTTTATTTACCCCTTAATCTAACCTTACCAACAAACACCAGCCCCAATTCGAATCCCCAACCGTGACTCCATTTACCCAATAATATACCCATACCCACAAACCAAAGCCCCAATTCAAATTCCCAACCTTGACTCTATTTATCCCATAATAGAACCTTACGCCCAAACACCAGACCCCATCCGAATACACAGCCTTGACTCTATTTACCACATAATATAACCTTACCCCCAAGCACTGACCCCAGTTCGAATACCCAACCTTGACTCTATTTACCCCTTAATATAACCTTACATCCAAACACCAGCCCCAATCCAAATACCCAACCTTGACTCTATTTAGCCCATAATACAAACTTACCCCCAAACACTGACCCCAGTCCGTAACCCCAACCTTGACTCTATTTACCCTTAATATAACCTTACCCCCAAACTCCAGCCTCAATTTGAATCCCCAACCTTGACTCTATTTACCCCATAATATAACCATACCCCCAAACACCAGCCCCAATTTGAATCACAACCTTGACTCTATTTACCCCATAATATAACCTAACTCCCAAACACCAGCCCCAATTCGAATCCCCAACCTTGACTCTATTTACCCCATAATATAACCTTACCCCCAGAAACCAGCCCCAATTCGAATTCCCAACCTTGACTCTACTAACCCCTTACTATAACCTTACCACAAACACCAGCCCCAATTCAAATCTCCAACCTTGACTCTATTTTCCCCTTAATCACACCTTACCCCCAAACACCAGCCCCAATTCGAATCCCCAACCTTGACTCTATTTAACCCATAATATAACCTTACCCCCAAACACCAGCCTCAATTTGAATCCCCAACCTTGACTCTATTTACCCCATAATATAACCTTACCCCCAAACACCAGCCCCAATTCGAAACATCAACCGTGACTCTATTTACCCCATCATATAAACTTGCACCCAAACACCGGAGCCAATTCAACTCCCAAACCTTGACTCTATTGACCGCATAATATAACCTTACCCCCAAACACCAAACCCAATTCGAATCCCGAACCTTGACTCTATTTAGCAATAATATAACCTAACTCCCAAATACCAGCCCCAAATCGAATCCCGAACCTTAAAACTATTTACCCCATAATGCAACCTTACCCCCAAACAGAAGCCGCAATTCAAATCCCCAACCTTGACTCTATTTACCCCATAATATAATTTTACCCCCAAACACCAGCCCCAATTCGAATCCCCAACCTTGACTCTATTTAACCCATAATATAACCTTACCCCCAAACACCAGCCCCAATTCGAATCCCCATCCTTGACTCTATTTACCCCATAAAATGACCTTACCCCAAACATGAGCCACAAATCAAATCCCCAACCTTGACTCTATTTACCCCTTAATATAACCTTACCCACAAACCCCAGCCCCAATTCGAAACATCAAACGTGACTTTATTTACCCCATCATATAAACTTGCTCCCAAACACTGGAGCCAATTCGACACAAAAACCTTGACTCTATTGACCGCATAATATAACCTTACCCCCAAACACCAGCCCCAATTCGAATCCCGAACCTTGACTCTATTTACCCCATAATATAACCTAACTCCCAAACACCAGCCCCAATTCGAATCCCGAACCAAGACTTTATTTAACCCATAATATAGCCTTACCTCCAAACACCAGCCCCAATTCGAATTCTCAACCTTGACTCTATTTACCCCATAATATAACCTAACTCCCAAATACCAGCCCCAAATCGAATCCCGAACCTTGAAACTATTTACCCCATAATATAAACTTACCGCGAAACACCAGCCCCAAGACAAATACCCAACCTTGACACTATTTGCACCTTAATCGAACCTTACCCACAAACACCAGCCCCAATTCGAATCCCCAACCTTGACTCTATTTACCCCATTATATAACCTTACCACAAACACCAGACCCAATTCGAATCCCCAACCGTGACTCTATTTACCCCATTATATAACCTTACCAACAAACACCAGCGACAAGTCGAATCCCCAACCTTGACTCTATTTCCCCCATAATATAACCTTACGCCCAAACACCAGCCCTCATCCGAATACACAGCCTTGACTCTATTTACCACATAATATAACCTTACCCCCAAGCACTGACCCCAGTTCGAATACCCAACCCTGGCTCTATTTACCCTTTAATATAATCTTACCCCAAACAACAGCCTCAATTCGTATACCCATCCTTGATTCTATTTGCCCCATAATATAAACTTAACCACAAACACAAGCCGCAAATCGAATCCCCTACCTTGACTCGAATTACCCCATAATATAACCATACCCCCAAACACAAGCCCCAATTCGAATCACAACCTTGACTCTATTTACCATATAATATAACCTTACCACCAAACACCAGCCACAATTCGAATCCCCAACCATGACTCTACTAACCCCTTAATATAACCTTACCACAAACACCAGCCCCAATTCAAATCTCCAACCTTGACTCTATTTGCCCCGTAATCTAACCTTACCCCCAAACACCAGCCACAAATCGAATCCCCAACCTGGACTCTATTTACCCCATAATATAACCTTAGCCCCAAACACCAGCCCCCATCCGAATACCCAACCTTCACCCTATTTTCTACAAAATATAACCTTACCCCCAAACACAGACCCCAGTTCGAATACCCAACGCTGGCACTATTTACCCTTTAATATAATCTTATCCCAAACAACAGCCCCAAATCGAATCTCCATCCTTGACTCCATTTACCCAATAATATAACCTTACCCCAAAACACCAGCCCCAATTCGAATCCCGAAACTTGACTCTATTTAACCCATAATATAACCTTACCCCCAAACACCAGCCCCAATTCGAATCCCCAACCTTGACTCTATTTAACCCATAATATAACCTGACCCCAAAACACCAGCTCCAATTCGAATCCCCATCCTTGATTCTATTTACCCCATAATATAACCTTACCCCAAACACCAGCCACAAATCAAATCCCCAACCTTGACTCTATTTACCACTTAATATAACCTTACCCCTAAACACCAGCCCCAAAACGAATACACAAACTTGATCCTATTTACCCTATAATATAACCTTACCCCCAAACACCAACCCCAATTCGAATCACGAACCTTGACTCTATTTACCCCATAATATAACCTAACTCCCAAATAACAACGCCAAATCGAATCCCCAACCTTGATCCTATTTACCCCATAATAGAACCTTACCCCGAATCACCAGCCCCAATTCAAATCCCCAACCTTGACTCTATTTACCCCTTAATTGAACCTTACCCACAAACACCAGCCCCAATTTGAATCCCCTACTTTGACTCGATTTACCCCATAATATAACCTTACCCCCAAACACCAGCCCCCATCCGAATACACAACCTTGACTCTATTCACCACATAATATAACCTTACCCCCAGGCACTGACCCCAGTTCGAATACACAACCCTGGCTCTATTCATTCTTTAATATAATCTTACCCCCAAACAACAGCCTCAATTCGAATCCCCATCCTTGATTCTATTTACCCCATAATATAAACTTACCCGCAAACAGCAGCCACAATTCGAAACCCCCACCTTGACTCTATTTACCCCATAATATAACCATGCCCCCAAACACCAGCCCCAATTCGAATCACAACCTAGACTCTATTTACCCCTTAATCGAACCTTACCCCCAAACACCAGCCCCAATTCGAATCCGCAACCGTGACTCTATTTACCCTTTAATATAACCTTAACCCCAAACAACAGCCCCAATCCAAATACCCAACCTTGACACTATTTATCACATAATATAACCTTACATCCAAACACCAGCCCCAATCCAAATACCCAACCTTGACTCTATTTAGCCCATAATACAAACTTACCCCCAAACACTGACCCCAGTCCGTATCCCCAACCTTGACTCTATTTACCCTTAATATAACCTTACCCCCAAACTCCAGCCTCAATTTGAATTCCCAACCTTGACTCTATTTACCCCATAATATAACCATACCCCCAAACACCAGCCCCAATTTGAATCACAACCTGGACACTACTTACCCCATAATAGAACATTACCCACAAACACCAGCCCAAATCGAATCCCCAACTTTGATTCCATTTACCCCTTAATATAACCTTACCCCCAAACACCAGCATCAATTTGAAACCCCAACCTTGACTCTATTTACCATACAATATAAACCATACCCCCAAACACCAGCCCAAATTTGAATCACAATCTTGACTCTATTTACCCCATAATATAACCTTACCCCCAAACACCAGCCCCAATTCGAGTTCCCAACCTTGACTCTATTTACCGCTTAATATAACCTTACCCCTAACACTAGCCCCAAATCAAATCCCGAACCTTGACTCTATTTACCCCTTAATCTAACCTTACCCACAAACACCAGCCCCCATCCGAATACACAACCTTGACTCTATTTACCACATAATATAACCTTACCCCCAAGCACTGACCCCAGTTCGAATACACAACCCTGGCTCTATTTATCCTTTAATATAATCTTACCCCCAAACAACAGACTCAATTCGAATCCCCATCCTTGATTCTATTTACCCCATAATATAAACCTACCCGCAAACACCAGCCACAATTCGAAACCCCCACCTTGACTCTATTTACCCCATAATATAACCATACCCCCAAACACCAGCCCCATTCGAATCACAACCTAGACTCTATTTACCCCATAATATAACCTTACCCCCAAACACCAGCCCCAATTCGAATTCCCACCCTTGACTCTATTTACCCTTTAATCTAACCTTACCCCCAAACACCAGGCCCCCAAATCGAATACACAAACTTGATTCTATTTATTCCATAATATAACCTTACCCCCAAACAACAGCCCCAATTCGAGTCGCCAACCTTGACTCTATTTGCCCCATCATAAAACCTTACCCCAAACACCAGCACCAATTCAATTCCCCAACCTTGACTCTATTTACCCCTGAATCTAACCTTGCCCCCAAACAACAGCCCCAATTCGAATCGCCTTCCTTGACTCTATTTACACCATAACATAACCTTACCCCCAACACCAGCCCCAATTCCCAACCTTGACTCTTTAAACCCATAATATAACGTTAACCCCAAACATCAACCCTAGTTTAAATTCCCAACCTTGACTCTATTTACCCCTTAATATAACCTTACCCTAAACACCAGTCCCAATTCAAATCCCCAACCTAGACTCTATTTACCCGTTAATGTAACCTTACCCACAAACACCAGACCCAATTCGAATCTCCAATTTTGAACCTATTTACCCCATAACCTTACCAACAAACACCATCCCCAATTCGAATCCCCAACATTGACTCTATTTACCCCATAATATAACATTACCCCCAAACACCAGCCCCAATTCAAATCCCCAACCTTGATTCTATTTATCCCAAAATATAACCTTACCCCCAAACACCAGCACCAATTCGAATCCCCATCCTTGACTCTATTTACCGCATAATCTCACCATACCGCGAAACACCAGCCACAATTCGAAACTCCAACCTTGACTCTATACACCCCGTAATATAACCTTGCCCCCAAACACCAGACCCAATCCGAAACCTTGTCTCTATTTAGCTGATAATATAACCTTACCCACAGACACCAGCCCCAAATCGAATCCCCAAACTTGACTCTATTTACCACATCATATAACCTTACACACAAACACCAGCCCCAATTCAAATCCCCAAACTTGACTCTATTTACCCCACAATATAACATTACCCACAAACACCAGCCCCAATTCGAATCCCCAACCTTGACTCTATTTAGCCCATAATATAACATTACCCCCAAACACCAGGCCCAATTCGAATACACAGACTTGATCCTATTTCCCTCATAATATAAGCTTACCCCCAAACACCAGATCCAATTCGAATACCTAACCTTGACTCTATTTAACCCATTAATATAACCTTACCCCCAAACGCCAGACCCAATTCGAATCCCCAACCTTGAATCTATTTACCCCATAACATAATCTTACCCCCAAACACCAGCCCCAATTCGAATCCCCAACCTTGACTCTATATACCCCATAATATAACCTATCCCCCAAACACCAGCCACAATTCGAATCCTCAACCTTGACTCTATTTATCCCATAATATAACCTTACCCCAAAACACCAGCCCCAATTCGAAATACCAACCTTGACTCTATTTACCCCTTAATATAACCTTACCTACAAACACCAACCCCAATTCAAGTCCTCACCTTGACTCTATTTACCCCATAATATAACCATACCCGCAAACACCAGCCCCAATGCGAACCACAACCTTGACTCTATTTACCCCATAATATCACCTTACCCTCAAACACCAGCCCCAATTCGAATCCACAAACTTGATTCTATTGACCCCATAAGATATCCTTACACCGAAACACCAGCCCCACTTCGAATCGCCAACCTTGACTCTATTTAACCCATAACATAACCTTATTCCCAAACACCAGCCCAAATCTGCAACCTTGACTCTATTTACCCAATAATCTAACCTTACCCACAAACACCAGGCCCAATTCGAATGCCC